>JAOTQQ010000003.1:27477265-27507089 GCA_026546715.1 Gallinago undulata | reverse complement strand
AGGCGCCAATCGGCTGGGACCTCCCCAGTTTGCCAGGACTGTTGGTAGATGATGGAAAGTGGCTCTGCAAGCACTTCAACTATTCAACTATTCAACATTCAACTATTACAGAGATTCTCTGAAAATAAATTAAAGAACGTGAAGGGTTGATAAAGTGACTTTCATTTGTTGTGTTTCAAAGCTGTCAGCAGCACATGTAATTCTGGTCGCCACTGATGCTCACTTCAGATCACGCCAGCATTCAATCGGAATTTAAATTCCAATACCGAGAAAGGCATTCATGTGTTTATAGGAACTCTTGAAGGAAAATTCTATTTCCTGAACCAGCAAATCGAAATTTAACAGCAATGTGCCAAAAGAATACATGCAGATGGTGGAACAACCTTATCACATTATGTCCTGCAGAACAGAGAGAGGAAACCAGGCAGCTCACAGGAGCAACTATTTAATCAAGGGCCCAGACTGCTTTCCAGCTCATTCCCCAAAATACACCACACATTTAATTCTACTTATGCTATAGCCTTTATGAAAATTATATCCACATAGATCAAGGAATAGAAACAATCTCTTCTATTATGATCAATGAAGCTTTCCAATATCCAGGGTCACACATTAACAAATTACAAAGTGAAAAAGAAAACAAAACAAAAAAGTCCCCAATGATTCTGTGTGCTGTAGAAGGACCACAGGCTAAAGGACATTAGCTGACATCACTCCTGAATTAGAAAAAAATATGCCTTAAACTACTAGTGCATTAATTCAGCAGTCACTATACCAGGATGTCACTACTAGTGGGACAGAAGAGGTATAGAAGGTCAGGGAGAGAAGAACAGGCTCCTTATCCTACTTCAAAAAAGCATTCGGCAAATAGAATCTTAAAAAAAGTTACAACAAACTCTATTAAGCTTTAAGGAACCTAAACACCCAACAATCTGGTATGGATTACGTTCAGTTAGTTTATGTTGTACTGAACTGGTTACCCTTTCCTATGCCTATATAAATAATTGCCTGTATCACCTAATCATTGCATGCTTCAACATTAGCTGAAAGTCCCTGCTCTAAAGAAGCCGGGATCTGGCACAGCAAAAAGTGCATTTCAGAAATAAAACAGGCCATGACTCTCCATACTGAAAGGCTGATATATACATAGTCATTCCAGTGCAGGCTTGACTAAAAACCAGCATTACTTCAAAACCCTCGCAATCCCAAACTCTACTTAGCAACAAAACTAATGAAAAAGAATTCAAGAGTCCTGAGAATTGCTAATGCCAGTGAGAGTAGAGAGGTTCCAGCAGCTCCGAGAAGGTATTCCAGTCCTGCTCCTGGAAAAATTATGACCTACAGCTCCCTGTGATTTCCTCAGGATTTGAAGCCTCAATGAAGGCTGAAACATTTCACAGTTTGCAGGAAACACAGACTCTGCAAGAATGGAACCAGCGAGAGCAGCCGCCAGATGATGCTTTCTCAGTTGCTCTGGTTTTCCATCTGGTGTTTCCTACTGCCCTTTGAAGGGACCTACATTGTTTATTTTCTGCAGCTACTAACTAGCTAATAGAGCTCGTCCCCGTTTCAGTATGTACCTGGAGAGCTGAAGTACTGCAGAGATGTTCTCTTACACCTCTCACCTTCCAACATTTCAAAACTTTATTGAGGTTCAAATTAAGATACTACTATAAAAAAAAACCAGGGTTATAAAAGGATTATAAAAGTTAAGTGATCTCTCTCTTTGGTCAATCTTTTACACAAATACAGTCCGATGATCAAATACTGTGTACAAGCTGTAGTAATGATAATTTATATTTGATCCTTTTACCTACACAGTGACAGTATGATCAGCAGTTAACTTTTCTGAGATATATGTAAAAAGTCTTAAGCCTATTCAAAGGTGCAGCCTGTGAATAGTGTAGTACAGAATATACATAACAAAGTATTGCATGATTTTTGGAGTGCCGGAAATACACAGAAATATATTTTAAAAAAAAAAAAGAAAAAGATTCTGCATTCAAAATTATTAGAATCCTACTTATATAGGCTAAATAGTAACACTTGAAAGTGTTCAATTCCATGCACAGGCTGTCTTCCTGAAAGTCCAGAAGGTTAATCATGGTATAGATACTATTACATTAAACACTGATCTGTGGTTTTTATCTTTTAATGCAGGTTGAAAAGAAAAGATGTTCACTAAAACATTTATGGTATATTTCAATTCTTTCTAAAGACTATCTAATTCTTGAGGGAGACAACGCACGAATCTCTCGCACAAATCCCTGCTCTCTACTTCCCAACATCCCAACACTTCCAGTTCTCAGGTTGCAAGCAGCTGACAGTAACAGGAGGAAAGCTGGGAGAAAAAAAGTCGAATCTGTTTGAACTGTTGTAATGAACTCCCTTGTCCCTCACAGTTCATTACATTCTTAGTGCTCTTCACCAGGCCATTTACCTCAAGAAAAACACAAGATTTCTCTTTATAGCTATTTGACCACTATACCAAAACCATAGAATTCTATACAAATAGTATTCCCTATGTTATATAAAATTTTAATATCAAATCTCTGAGCTGTTGGATGTGAAACCATCTGAAATGAGTAAGAGGGTGTGGATTGAGACGGCATCACCTCCTGACGTCCCTGGCTATAACAAAGCATGCAAAGAAAGAAACACAAGGTAAAGGCTGCACTCTACCTACCTTTTTTTTTCCTTTTCAAATCTGCTGCTGAAAGGAAATCTGTTTACAAATTTTCTAAAGGTAAATATATTAACTTTGAGTTTATAGTCCGATACATATGTATTGAATTAGCTGCGTTTTTGCTTTATGTGAGCTAGCCCATGCCAGCCTCATTGTGCTGGATAATTGAGAGCTGACTATACTCCTGAATATCTCTTTTTCGTAGTTGAATGCTCCTACTAAAACCCAAGAGCAAGCGCCATTCTTCTAGTCTTTTTCAGAGCTTTTATCTACTAATGACGATGAATTAGCCTACTGCTGAAACCAAAAGAATAGATGCATGCAAAGGGAATAGCCTGTATGATTTTAGCATGTCCTACATCTTTTTTTCTTGTCTGTAAGCTGCTAAAAGTGGTCTTTGTAACATCCATGCCTTAACAAGTCTCTAATTCTTGGAGCATTTCCAGTATTCAAAGAGTCAAGTATTTACAATGGAAGAATTACTCCATCCACTAAAATGCAGCATTCTGTACCAAGAGGTTGTCTCCTTGGCTTGCTGTTTATGCTGAGCTTCTACCACAAAAGAAAGAAAAGAATCTGCATAAAGTCATATTAGCAGATACTAAATTGTGCAGAGAACAAACAAGATATCTGCTAAGAAGCACCTCTGACCAATGCCCATGTAGTAAGTCTTAAAAACGATCTTTCCATTTGACTTTTGGACAGGTCATTGAGTATTTTCACAACATGAAGACTGAATATATCTTTTAGATTTTGAGACAGTACCCAAATGAAGGCAACACAACTGAAATATTCTAACCTATTACAACAAAACATATTTACACAGCAATTTTCATCTCAAAGATCTATGGAAAACAAAAGATGACATAAATGTCCTCTTTTTTTCAATGATAGGACTCTTACAAAGAGTTATAAAATCTGTAGTGTTCAGAAGATTATTTGAAAGTATTATTTTATTTCTGTCTATAAAAACATCAGGTTTCTTTGCAACTTATTTAATAATACTTCATAGATAACAACAGATAAAGCACGAAGATAATCATGCCAGCCCTGCAATGCC
This sequence comes from Gallinago undulata, assembly GCA_026546715.1. Lineage (NCBI taxonomy): Eukaryota > Metazoa > Chordata > Aves > Charadriiformes > Scolopacidae > Gallinago > Gallinago undulata. Next base: position 27,503,343 of record JAOTQQ010000003.1, on the reverse strand, counting down.
CAGGAAAATCCTGCCCTGGGATTTCCACTGTTATTCCTGAGGAACACCTCCTGGTTCAGTCAAAGGAGTGCCAGCTCCAGCGAAGAATATGCTGCTCTTGGCTCACCATTTCACTAATCTTTTCCTTTCTACTCATATTCCTGACAAATCCAAATTCACCTCCCTACATGGTGTGCAGCAAAAAAATAAGGCTATCCTGCCTTTTCAACTGGATGATGCTATGGCCACAATTCACAAAGCAGTCACTTGTTCACGTCTCTAAAACTTGCCAGTAAAGAGGAAAACAAATTAGTATAAAAAGCAACTTTTCCACATACCACCTTCTAAAACTAATGTTCAATTACTATGTGAATAAACCTGGAAAATCTCAACTTCAGCAGATTTTAAAATGCAGGTATTTTGAAAGAGGAACATGAAATATTTCCGAGAGTTCAGGTTTATCCAAAAGCACAATATATCCTACCTACTAACGCTCACAGATTCTCCTTTTGAAATGAATGTTCGTGTTAAAAAAGTTGTGTGCAACTTGGAAGCGTGGGGACATATGAAAGGAATAGAAGCATCTTCTAAACAAAAACAAAATTGTAGGTAAGGAGATTACGTTTGAATTTCAGCAGTTCAGCTGTGCACTAATGTACACGCAAAAGAACCACAGGAGAAATATTAAATATTCATGCAAACTTGCTGTATTTGTTTCAATAAAAATGGTACTTCTTTTGCGCATTTTTCCCCCCATATAGGCTTTTAACATTTAGAGTAGGGAAAAAGAGAAAAATCTTCAGATCTTAAAGACTACAGATTCTGATTATCTGATTAACAACTGCAATAGTAGAATGTTTTCTTTAGGAAATCAAAGCAAACGTCACCCTAAATCTCTCCCTCGTGTCTTCCATCATATCACAAGTCTTTGGGGGGTATCAAAGTCCCAAATGCATTCCAGTGCCCCGAGAGCGTTTCATTTGCATTACACAGCACTTAAAAATTGTGAACAAAGAAGAGACAAAATAAAAATCAGTTATTTAATTATTTTAGAAAAATAAATTTCACTGCTAGTGCAAGAAATAGTAACGCAGCATTATTTCACAGAGGGGAAAATTAAACTCTTCTCAAAATTTGGTTTTATATAAATGGTCTAATACTGACCTTCTGCACTCCATTTCAAATCTTCTACCCCACAATTCATGTTCTCACCATGATATAGAGCAACTGAGATAAAAAAAAAAACAAGCCAGTACCTCAGTAAAAGTTCTTACACACAATTACAATTTTAATAATGAAAGGGCCCTAATACTTGTCAAGAATCCAGTGATCTGTTACCAGAGTTTGTTTTTCAACAGTGCAGAAGACAAAACTGGAAAGATCTCAACCAACCCTGAGAAAACACAGAAATAAAAATTAAGTGCCCATCAATTTGTAAAAGTCTGAGAAAAACCAGAGCTGAGAGCACCACAAAGCTTTTCCCTCCTATCTGCATTCTCTCGTTACAGCCTCCCTAATAACTTGTTGATGGGTTTATATGTGGGATTTGATTTTTTTAGGTTCTTTCACTGCCTCCCAGCCAACAATCTGATTAACATTTCCTTTTATTTGTGCCTGCTTGCTCTCACAGCACGGGTAGCCTGAAGGTCATACCCTATCTCTGAAATCGGGCTCTATGTGAGCGTCACTCCCGACACTTATTCCACCTTAAGTTCTGTTTGAACTTGGCATTCTCTGTCACTGGTTTGAATTAGGTACTATTCAGAGAGTCACTCATTCAATCTATCCAGCATGTTAAAATATTTTCAAAGTCTCAAGAATTCAACGATAAGAAAGAAGGGCAATAAATAGCTTAAGATCTTCCAAGTGGAGGCTGGTATGAATTAGCTTCAGGGCAGCTGCGTTCCAATTAGAACAATACAAATCAACAATGAAGAGGATGGATCAGGGCCCAGATCCATCCTCAGGCAGAGATGTGTAAGGAAGCAGCCCAGGCTATAGGGGTCCTCTCTACCATGGAGAATTCCTGCCATGGGGCAACTCAACTCATCCCAGATCTCTGTTGCCATCTCTAAGGAACACAGGGGAGCTTCTAGAGACCAAGGCTTCCAAATTCAGTACATCTTTAAATGGCTGAGTATCTGCCTAAGCCTCACACATCCACACATTCCTATAATTAGACCATTATAATTATCTGCAAATTGATTAAATGAATTTCTGTAATAAGAAATCATCTCTAAAACACAGTATGTTGTGAGAATCTGATACTAAACAAAGGGGAGTTAAAATACAAATAAGTAGTAGTCAATTCTGCTATACATATGAAAAAGATTTTTCACATTCTTTTTTAATCTTTTTCTTCCCCTGTCCTGCAGAAATATTTACACCAAAAAGGACAGTAAACATGTACTATCTGGCACTCAGCATATATCATTAGTAAATAGCTATGCCATCACAGAAACATGGCAGCAAACAGGGTCTTGCTAGATAATAACTATCTAAAGAAAGCCAACTGAATCACAAAAGAAAATGTTTCACCTGTCAAAAAGCTGGAAATCAGTGGAGGAAGAAGATGCTAAAACTATACTTAATGTAACCTAAAATTTGAAAAAAAGAGCAACAATTTTGGTTATACAGAAAACAAGATACAGTTATAGCACCAGTTGGTGTTATTTATACCGTCTCTTGTGATTTATACCTTTGAAAGTTTCATGGGTCACTCAACCACCTTTTTTTGTCACACACATCCTGCTAAAAATGATTAAGATTTAAATAAGGTTTCAAATCTCTGATTCACAAATTCGGAAAAAAGGTAGTATAAAACACAAAAGGACAATAACAATGTGTCATAAAAATATAATGTAATAATTCTAATTTCCCTGTCATTACATTGTAAAATTTAAGTAAAATCTTTGATAATTTTCCCAGAACTCCATGAAGTTGATATCAAGAACTTTGCACAAGCTACTTGTAAAAATAGAAAAGAAGATAAATCACAGCAATCCAACACCAACTTTCAGCAAAGCTTCCTCTATATTTTTTTCTCATAATCATTGATGCAAATTATTATGAAGATTGGCCCAACCTTTTCTATAGTAAGGGAAGACACCAGATTGGATGTTCCGATAGGGAACAGCAAATATTCCTGCCAGCACAGCTGAGGATTCAGTGCTACAAACTGAGTGAATTAGGAGTTCCACTGCAACAAACAACCCATGTTGACAAGCGAACATAACTTTGAAGCTCAAGCACAATGCCAGCATAACAAAATATTTAAAAGAGTAAGGGTATTAATCAGATCTCCCAGTAAGGCTAACTCAGCTTTGTGTTAAGCACAATCAATGAGTCAAAAATAATTATTCTTTTCTGTTATGAAGTATTTTCTATTCTTCATCTTTGTCGCCTTAAAACATTGTGACTTCAATTAATAACATACGTGATTTCTAATCCTGAAGCTCTGAGTCCCTGTTCAAGATCCCATAAAAGGCACATTTCTAGAATTAAGGCACCCCTGCCCTGCAGCATCCCTGAATGAATCCAGTTCGAGTTCCTCTTGGCCGGCACAGCCAGTCCTGGCTGCTCCGAATCCCAAAACACCTACATCCTTCCCTGCACTGCCCGTGACACCCAGCAAATCTGACACTGGGGAATCAGGCTCCCGTGTTTGGGTTAATAATATCCAACATAAGCACTTTCAAAAGGAGGTTATAGTGCCCTTTTCAAAACTGCACCACTTCACAGGGAAATTCTATGTAAAAATAAATTATAGAAACAGAAGCATCCACATACTGCAGTAACAGAGTCCAAGTTCCAAAATCAGCATAACCTCAGAAATAATCTGTTAAATCCTGATTCAGGAAACCATTGCTTTAGTAGCATATACACAGGCGAGCTACATATGTTTAAATATTTAGCTAGGTTGAGACACTTATGAACAGCAGTTTTTCACACATGTGCATGTGTTATTCTGCCCCAGCAAAAGTCTTTGGAGATGGGAAGGAGAAAAAGGCAGCTTTTTAAAGAGAAAATGGATCCTGAAAAATATGCCAATTCATCTATAAAAGCTATATTTATGTTGCGAAGGTTACTCACCTCAGCTCTACTAGAAACAAGTCTTATTTTCTAATTTTAATTCAGCGAAAGAACTGCAAGTTGTATCATCCAAAACCAGCTGAAGCATTATAGCCACACACCCAGTTTCATGATAATAAACATGTTCTTCCCCTTCAAAAAAAAAACCCACCTTCAAATACTGCCAAAAGACCATAAAACTAATGAGGTATAATACCTTCAGGACTTGTTATTCTGGCACGCTTCAAGCAACACCCTGTGAAAAATGACAGCAGCTCTGGCCCTCTGAAGCAGAGCCCGTGTCAGTGCAGTGACAGGTCACCCTGGTACCAGCCCGAGGAGAGAGGAAAGGCCGACGGCAGCTCTGGACTCACACCTTCAAACTCAGCAACGTCGCTTCTAAATACACCAAAAATATGCTGACTTGCAAGTCTTCCAGCTGCCTAATGGAATGAAAAGAAGACATCAGCTCTTTAACGCTCATGGAACGTGAAAAGATGCCCTGTTCAGTTAAAATTTCTATTTATTTTCCTCCTTCACTGAAATGTGAGAAAACTTAATTCTAAGAAGTAGTAGAGATGATGGTGCTGTATGTTATTGCTGCTGTTTGTACTGTATGGCTGTCATGGAGGACGAGGAAAGAAAATACCCTCTAGGCTGAGAAAACCCTCCCTTTAATAGAAGCACCAGAGGAAAGGAGGGAATCATTTTAATCCCTACACACACTTTAGCCTCTTCCCTGCGCCAGGTGTACCAGGTTTTTAGCACCGAAGCAAGTGTGATACTTCAAGCACTTTAATTTGAATTAGGTTGTTTCTAATATCCTCTTCCCTTCATTTCCAAGAGGAACTTCTCACATGTTTCATCCTATACAATGATACTATGTTTATACAAACTGCCACTTAGAAAAGACATAAACCAGGTTAATATACAGTATCTGCAAAATGTAAAGTTAAAAAATGACATGAAGTGACCGTACAATGTTTTAAGTTAAATGGGAGATGTTTCTGTTTCCACTTAGATCAGTGCAAACATAGACTACCTTCCCTGACTTCAGTAGAATTACTGCACCCAGTGCGTAACTGGACGTAATGTTTATACCTTCTGATCCATAATACATTTCTGGCAGATCTACAAGACGTTTCACAGGCAAATATGAGCTCTCTGGGGAGAGGAGGTGTGTTAGTTCAGGCCAGTGCTGTGCCAAGCGCAGGCACATGGCTTCCAGTCACACCAATGAGGCAGCAAAGTTAATTCCTCACTCCCCTGACATGGGATAAAACTCGTCACCATCGAGTGCGACAACATACCCAGAACGGAAGAATTTCTGACAGTTTATGCAGCCTTCTGGAATGGTCTGTCCAAACACCGGGTCATTTGGACATCAAGAGCCCACGTGAAAGCTTTTCATAGAAGCATAGAATTGTCTAGATTGGAAGAGACATCAAGTCCAACCATCAACCTACCACTGCCAAACCCACCACTAACCCACATCCCTCAGCACCGCGTCTGCCCGGCTTTTAAATCCCTCCAGGGATGGGGACTCCACCACTGCCCTGGGCAGGCTGTTCCAAGGCTTGACAACCCTTCTTGGGAAGAAATTTCTCCTAATATCCATCCTAAAGCTCCCCTGGTGCAACTTGAGGCTGTTTCCTCTTGTCCTATCACTTGTTACTTGGGAGAAGAGACCGACCCCCCCCGGCTACACCCTCCTTGCAGGGAGTTGTCGAGAGCGATATAGAAAGTACAAATATTTCAAAGCACATCTGCAATTTAAGATCTCCTGTTCTCACACACACAGAGGCAAAAAACCAGACATTTATTTTATCACCACCAAAAGATGACTGAACTAGTTTTACTGAGCCTTACTTTTGCTGGTTTTTTTTTCCAGGCTGGATTTACTTTCAATTTCCAAGTTGCAAAGTTTCCAACTCCCAAGCTCACAGTCTGGCTGAATTTCTGCACGGACTTTCCCTCAGTATTTGCCCTCCTAATTTCACTGGGGCCCACTGGCCATCCCATGCCATCCCATGCCATGCCATCCCATCCCATCCCCTGAAGTGCCTGCTCCCGCAGCGGGATCGCGATGGGCCAGAGCAGACAGCAGTTTGCCTTTCATGTCACACATAAATTCAAGTATTCCTTCTTACACTTGAAATTTTCATTAAAAGAAGGAAGGGTGTGTCCTCCAGTTTTACTTTAGGGACTACAAATTAAACAAGCTGTCCTTTGATGGAAAGGGATAGGAAAAGAACAAGGTCTTCAAGAAAAGAGAAAAAGAATAAAAGAAAAAAAGGAGAAAACTTGAAACTTCCTATGCTGTCACAGCTGTTTGGGTCCCTGCGTTCTGTTTAAATATTTTTCAGTCTAAGAGTCAAACAGTTCAAACTAACACGAGGCGTATGCTGTACATCAACTATCAGACCTGGATTGTCTCATTTCTGCTGCAATACCAGACCTATCACCTCTTCACACGGACTTAAGTAAATAAATAAAAGGAAACTTTTAAGATCAATGCCATGACAAATGATTCAAACCTCATCCTTTCTTTTGCGGAATCTGAGAAAGCTAATTATATCTTTTGATAACAAAATGTCCATTGTAGCTCAAAGAAATATGGATTTATGACCCAAGTATTTTTGGCAGAAGTACACTAATAAAAACTATAATGCTATGGAATTAGTTAATAAATTTTTATTTCAAACAAAAAATATGTATGTTGAAGGGTTAGTTTATCTTTTGAGTTATGCAAAAGATTGCAAGGATAGCTATCAGTGATTCAAATCAACTCATTCAAGTTAAAAAAACATTTCTTTCTCAAAAACATGCATTTCCTAACGATGACACTTTATAGAAATTGCAAATTATTCAAGCTTCAGTAGTTGTTTACTAAAAATAAATCTCTATTGTACTAAACTAAATATTACAAGTCAGAAGTACTAGGAAAGAAGAATGGGTTCCTCTCAGACTGCTGTGTTTTAACAGAGGTTATTTTCACAGGGTGGCAACTTTTAGAACCTCAAATGAAGTGTTTTCAGTGAACACTGATACAAAGGTTTGCTTTTTAAGCATATTTCATGTACTTCATTCCTTCCCTTTATGAAAAAAGGCCTGGGTCAATGTTCTTTTTGTTTAAAATAAAACTATCCATGGTTTTGACAGCATCTTGGTGTTTCACTTATTTTTTCAGTCTTATCACCTGTTGTCACAATAGTCTTCCAAATTGTTCTAGACATAATTTCTTAACTTACTAAGAATAATAAGGTAAATAATTGGTATTCTCCAATTCAACATAATTTCTCGTTAGCCAGGTGCAATCAGAAGACATCCTACTACTGCAGCTGCTTAGCAAATCCACCAGGGATTTTAAACATCAATATTTAAAACAGCAACAGAAGCTAAAATCCAAAATCCACTCTGTATTAAAACCCATAATCTCGTCAGGAATGTCCTTCATTTTCTAAATATTTCCATTTAGTTGAAATAAACCATTCTCCGGACAAAAATGTGAAAGCAAGGCTTTTTCTAATGCAAAAGAAAACTAAAGAGGTTTATGCTTTAACATGTGGAGCTCCCCCTCAGTGTGCAGTTTCAAAACCAGTTTCAGCCAATCCAGCCAAGGCTGCGCTGCTCCTAAATGAGCCCTTGGGCTGGAAACGAACCCTGCAGCTTTAAATTAATTGCAGCAACACAGAAATGCATTATACGCTGCTATGTGCTCCATACTGTAATTCATTTTCAACAGTGGGAGCAAAGTACGTGCTTTTTACAGCATATTACTTTGCCATTGTTGTTGCTTTTCATAAACAAGAGAAATTGCCCTGCCCCACGCTGCCCTGTGCCCACGAGGGACTCCAGGATCCTCTGCCCACCCGGCCGCTCGCTCGCTCCCCTCCTCAGCAGTGTGGGGGCTGAAAATAAGATTAAAATCCTGTAGGTTGAGATAAAAGCAGTTTAATGAAGGGGGGTGAAAAAAGAAAAAAGCTGCGGATGGAAGTAAAGGGGGAAAAAACCCAAAAGATTTGTTCTCTACTTCCCGCAAGCAGGCAATGTCCAGCTGCTGGGAAGTGGGACCTCAGTACACGTAGTGGCTGCTTCAGAAGAAAAAATCCTTAATAATAATAATAAATAATAAATCCTTCCTTTCTCTTCGCTTTTTTTGCTGAGCAGACCTCACACCGTAGGAACACCCCCTTTGGTCAGTTGGGGTCAGCTGTCCTCGGCCATGTCCCCTCCCAAGCTCTTGTAGGGAGCTGCAGGGACAGCCCTGACCTCAGCAGTAGCCACACCAGCGCTGTGTTATCACTATCCTCCAGCCACAAAGCACAGCACTGTACAGGCTGCCATAGGGAAAGTTCACTCCACCCCAGCCAGATCCAATATACCTTGGTTTGTACTTTTAAAAAGTTTTTTGTGATTTTTTTTTTTTTAAAAAAAAAGGGCTTGTGCATTCTGTCAGTAAAATTAAGCAATCTCCTTAACACGCTGTGCTTCTGAATATTTGCAAATACTTACAAGTTATTTTGTTAGCAGTTGATATCAGTGAGCAAAACCATGAGGTTTTTAAATGTTTATCTAAAAATTACAAGCTTGGCTGCATACTTAGCCCTCAGTGAAGTAAATGGCTTCCCCTAAACTCAGCAAAAGATGGAACGTGGTGCTAAAATCTCAAATAAGTAACTCAAGATCTGATGACAGATCACAAGTTTCAATCGTGTAATGAGAAAAATTCTTTACTTAAAAGAAAGGCTCTTAGAATTCACAGATGATTTATGTCATCCTTGGGCATTTCTCTCTTGGTCTTAAAATAAAAAAGAAATTGTTAACACAATCTTCTGATCAAAGAGCGCCACTAGGAAACAGAATATAAATTTTTCTTTTTGTGTTTGAAAAGGTAAAACATCAGTGTCCTCTGGGAAAAAAAGAAAAACAATCACAAGTAGAATTATGAAAGAAAGATTCAAAGATAAAGCAAGATTAAAATTCAGCTCTGTTGCTAGAAATGCTGTCAGCCTCCTCTGCAGACCTCTCTCACTGCAAATGCCCAGACAGGGCTCAGGTACAGACTCCCGAGATCTCTCTCAAGGTGACAATTACAGTATCTGACCTGCATGGAGCAAACCCAGGTGATATTCAAGTTTCAGTATGGAATAGAAAACTGAAGCGAGAGAGAGAGAGAAGGAGAGGAATGGAGGGGGGAAGGTGCTGGCAATAAAAGCCCCCTCTGCACAACCTTCTTGCAGGACCCGAAAGCTGCAGATCGGAGTGCAGGATATTGCAGAAAAACCTCCAAGGCTGGGAACAGCAAGCAAAGAATCGCTTGCCTTTGCTTCCTTTATGCTTTATTCGGGGGGGAGAAAAAAAAAATAAAAATCAGATTTTGCATGGGTAACGAAACTAGACTATGACAAGAAATATCTGCTGCTTTCATCAGCTTATCCTCTAACAGACACAACTCCCCAGACCCCAAAGCCCTACCTCAGAAGAGGTGCCGTGGTGTACACGGCTAATACCTTTCAACATGTTCCAACACATCTCGCAACACCACAGTTGAGTCTAATTCACACAAAGTCTTCTCAAAGAAAAACAAAAGTAACATGATATACCAATTTATTTTATAAATGTCTGCATTTTCAGACTAAAACATGTGGATTTGGTTTTAATTTCATCTCCACAGTTTTGCTAATGAGTTTCCTAAATCTATCCTAAAGCACCCTACATCAAAGAGATACCTGTAAATTAATTTTAATGCATTTTCTCACTCTTTGTTGAGCAGTAGAGGCTATTAGAATATATAATAATCTCGTTTACAGATTTCATATGATACACAGAACATGGAGAAAATAATTTCAATCAGTAATCCAAAGTGAATCCCTTTCCATTAACATTTACTTTTTCTCTGAAGGTTGATGATTCACAGAAAGCAGAAACAACAGATGAGTAAGGAAAACAGTCAAACAGTTTGTATTTGGCTTTTCACAACCATTGCCTCCTGACGGAATCTGCTAGAAGCTGAAGGTTTAGCCCAGTGTACATCACATTCCTGACCAGAGGAATTGAGATACTGGGCTGATAGAAAGAGTCACAGTAGCAAATCACGAAGAGCACCCAGGGGATCACTTGCATGGAATATATACTTGGCATCTACCAAAATAAATCCAACCAAACATAGAGCTTGTTCACAGTTACGCCTCATTTCATATTTGAATATAGACCACATGTTTGAGGATTAAGCTGGTGAACCCAATCTGTCTCTTCCAGGAAACAGTAATGTAACAATTGGGCTATAGAACTGTCAATTATTTCATATGGACCAGCTGTGCCGGAGGCATCTCATGCTCCAAAACACAGACCCTTACTCGAAGAAGAAGATCTTCTGTAACAAGAGCCTTAAAGTCAGCACACACCCACACGTAACTGAGCCACTCATCCTTCCACAGAAGAAAAATAAACCCTCTGCACATTAATTCTGCAGAGAGAACACACACTACAGTTCAGAGCTCTCCCAGTCCAAGGTGGACTTCAAACACCCCTTTTCTCATTTAACAGTTCCTTTACTGAGAGTTATTATTTTGTTTATTTTTTAATTATTTTTTATTATTTTGTATAGAAAAGAAACTAAAAAGGGAAGTTGCACTCGTACCTTCTCCATCCACTTTACTGCTGCCCAAATTACGTTTCATCAGACAGCAAGCAGACCTCTATGGAGAAAATAGCCTGCCAAATTCTAGAATTACAGGTTAAAAAACAGACATGAGCCAAATGAGCAGCACAGGATCCATAAATCTCAGGCAACACTAAATTAAACTGAAGCTTATTCTTCCTTTTGATCTCACTCGGCAGATTAACCAGGCTTTTCCAGCGATCAGTATCTAATACTTTGAAAAAAGACACACAAAAAAGCCGACAGTTTTTATAATTCATTTCCAATACTTATGCTTTTTTTCAACTCTTTTCAAGAGTTGATACTTGCACATGACTTCCACAGTATACAGAAAAGATGGATAGTAAATCCTGATGGGGAAAAAAGCCCCCATTGCTTCTCATCTTGCACTTCCAAGAAAGTAAACATTAATGTTATGAGTTACGTTAATGACTTACGTTAATAAGTCATGTTTAATCATATATGCTTTGAAAAAAGCTTCCAGGCAATACCAGCAGAGCAAGAGCTGTGATCCTGTTTATGTGAGTACCTCTTTTTCCTTGAGAAGACAAACCTATAGATAAAGCAAATCAGTTCACTGAATGACCTGCAGAAAGAAGTCAATGAAGTCTCAGCTAGGAATCAGAACCAAGTGGAAGAAATAACTATCCGTACGATCCAGACAGTCTCAACAGCCTTAAAGAAAACATGACTTGAGTTACTAAAAATTTCTCTTTTAAACAATCAAAAGCTGCTTATATTTTGGATGCACATTGAAGAGTTTCCCTGTAAAATCTTGCCTTGTGTCACCGTATCACAGGAATAGGGTACAACTCCTTCAGGCTTTTTAAACATTGCACAAGGCAAGTCTCCTGCAGCGGAGAATTCACTTTTGTCCTTGTCATCACTTGACTCACTAAAGCAAACACATAAGGTTAAACAATCTTACACAGAACATGACCGTATTCTGCATATATAACCTTCCTGTGTAACAAACACACAACAGCAAAATGGGCACATTTTAGAAATGTCAGTCTGAACTAAAGACATACATGACTTTGGGTAAGAAAACACTTGCAGGAACAAGACAGAATTGTTCAAATTCTGTTCCAAGCTGACACCACAAGACTTTTAAGTCTAAAGAACCAGTGCCCATGAGTAAATACTTTCACTTACAAGCAGCATTGCTGCCTGTCACACAGGTGCTTATTTTTTTTTTTTAATAATAAATGCTTCAGGAATCTACTGAGGAATGAAAAATGCCATTATGAAGGCACGTACTGCCTGTTCCAAAATTATACTTTCTGTTTGTGGCATTTGTATTTATCTCCGTGTATTTCCAACCCTGGGATAAAAGTTTGTGATACAAGCATAGGGCCTAAAAAGAGACTCAGAATACTATAATGGAGTATCACTTCAAGAAATCACATTTTACTTCTCCTATGAAACAGTGGCATCAATGGTTCAGACGGAATTCCAGGCAGGTCAGAACGCCGCCATCTCTCCCCAGCCAATGCAGAGGTAGGGTCGGAGGCTGCAGCCTTTGGCAGCTTCCCCGTGTCACACTGTCACACTGAAAACTCCAAACAGAATTCAGTACTGAGACAGGAAAAGAGATTAGAAATTAAAATCTTGTTCAGAGTTGATACTTATGCCAGACCCACCAAGTTGCTTAGAGAAAGCTTTATACAGAGAGTTAAAGCTGCTTTGTTAGGCAGCTTTAGAAATATTTCGAGCTGTGGGAATTTCTCCCCGGTTCTCCTTTCTCCCCTCCTTGTTTTAAATAAGAACTTCTATGAACCATTATTCAACTCTAAACTTCAGAAAGCACTGAGGGCCATTGGGTCATCTGCATTACAATGCCTGATTCATCATGTATTTATATCGTAAATTATGTTTCACTATAAGAAAAATAATTTCCTGTCAAAACAAAAATGCTCAATTTTGACAGTTAATTTATATGCCTGGCCAAAAAACAGACCCAGGCCAAAAAGCTTCATTAACTTAATTTTATCTAATGCATACCCATATGGAGGCAATGAGGAAAATTAAATATTCATAACTTCATTATATGGATCAGAAGATTATTTTTGACATTATGGGAAGAATGGCCTCAAACAGCCATAAACATATAAATTGTAAAGATACTGGACTACTAACCTCATCTGTATCAGTTACATCCATAATTTAGTAAAATTTGTGCTTTTTCCTTATGAAATCTAGACTACCTAAAACAGTAGTTTTGAACTTCAAGTTATCTCAATTTTCCTCTTAAAATTTTGTGGGGGAGAGAAATACTGTGTATTACCAGTATTATTTTGTATTCTTCCCTTCCAAAATAATAGAAGGTTTCTAGGGCCCTGCATAGTCCCTCCAAAGCAGAAAAAAGTGATATATGAATAAAACAAGTTATATTGGCTATATCTGTGAATGTAAATAAATTACTGTTGTCAAATTTCATTCAGTAACTACAACTTTCAAAAATGCTTTTTTCCAAATACAGCTTATATAAATCTACACTTAAATCATACTACAAAGTCTATGAATTTCCAAGACATTCATGTCTACATTTAATTGCCCTTTCTGCCCCCACCCTTCCCTCTCCATCACCTCTTTTCCCCTCCTCTTGATGAGTCCTTGGCTTGGAACTTCAGTACCCAGTACGGCAGCTTATCCTGTCCCTGAGAAGAAAGACCCAATTTCTAACCTTCTGGCTTTCAAAAGTGCTACTAATCAAAGCAAAGAGAAGGAAGACTCAACCAACCAACCTAAACAAAGGCAGGAAAAAAAGTGGGGGATTTTTAGAGAAATAAGGAGAGTCCAAAAAGTGAGCAGAGAGCCAAGCCTCTACTTGGCAAAGGCTGCGAAACCTCTACCAACTCAGCAGAATATTCCAGCAGGTTTTAAAGTGCGGAAAGGTTTTCTCAGCTTGCACTACTACTGCTACTTGCATTTTTACAGATACTGCTTTGAGTAGGTACTTTTTCAGATCTCTGCTCTTGGAGCTTTGCAACCCTCTGAAAACCTGATGTGGAAACTGCTCGAGGGGAGCACCGACTCTCGTCAGCAGAATAATGAGAACGATGGAAAGCAAACATCACACTGGAGTTTTATTTCTATTAAACAGGCTGAAACATTAGGAGGCTTACTTATAGAAATCTTTTTCTAAGGTGAGAAAGTTGTATTCTTGACTCATCTTCATTGGCATCTGCTTCACCACTTTCATTGGCAGAACTGCAACTGAGACCAACCTTCCCTGAAGAAGTCAACAGGAACAGTTGAGCCATTTCAAAAGCCAGGATCTCATACCTTCTCTTTTTTAGCAGAAACTCTCCTATTGTGCCCACACTCTGCTATCAGCAGATGCTGCCAATATTCTGAGGCATTTTTTAACATGTTTTTTTCTCTGTATCACACTGGAAAAGCCTCCTCAACCCTCAGGAAAATTATGCATCAATTCAGGTGTTTGTTTCAAAATAACACACAAGAAAAGCGTCCCCACAGACATTTCACATCCCACACACCTGGAAGTCAACTGGGAAGTCTGGATGCAAATCCATGGTGAACACAAAGCACAATATTAGGGCAGAAAACCAACATTTGATCTTGATAACACTCCTAAGCAAAAGTGTGGTCAGTCTTTATCACTTGCAAACTTAAAGTATTCTGGATTAATACATCTGGAATTTATACACTGGTATTAAGACATCAATACAGAGCACATTGTGAAAAACAGACCTTGAGTAACTGTTGGAATAGGGACTGACATAACTATTTTTCCACTTTTTTTGAAGAATATTTTCTGACTTGTGCAGCTTTTAACTTTGGTCTTCAAGGCAAACAATAGAGCTTCAGAATACCAGCACTTCCAAATAGCTTGAAAATACAAGCGTCACTGATAGATTTCATTCAACGAACATGACATTAACTGTCAACAAACCAAATACCATGAATGAATTAGAATTCCTTTTCTTCATTAAACTCTCCTAATCACACAATTACTGCTTGTTAGGACAAGTTCCCTACACAGTCCTTCTGTCAACAACAAATAATCAGCTTCACCCACCTGAAAATTCGGATAAACTATTTGAAATAATAAAGGGGAGCCTGCATAAGTCCACTCTTTGTCTTCATTCAAGGCCTGTTCAACCAAACAAAATCCATCCAGCAGATTCAATGAGACTGAGCAGTGCACTCAGCTGCTCGGTTATCTTTCCAAGACACAGCTATTTTGGGTTCATCTAGGTAGCTATACAAGAGCCATTACCAGCTGAAAGCATGATCCATTTTCTTCTGGCAACCTTTTAAACTCGTCACAGAAATGTTAGCATTATTACATGCAGTTTAATCAGTAGGCAGAGACATGACCTCTTGGTCACGAGCTTGGGAGAGAAGCTGAATCAATCTCAGTGTTTTCTCCCCTTGACCACTGATGGCTGTTCACCACATTTTCTGATAGGAATGGTACTAAAAGGTAAGTCCTGTGACCTGGGTTTTGCACACAGTGAATCCTGACGTTTCTTGCCCGGAGCCATGGCTCTTGCCTTAATCCATCCTTAATTTTCCCTTTAATTCCCTGAAGAGGGAACCCTGAAAAATGAGGAAATATTCTATGCAATTTCTCTGCCACATTTTACTGAATGGAAACCAGATTTGGCCCCGCTGTCTTACCCAATACAAAACTGAAGGAGTCAGCTCAAATTAAAAGTTTCATGCGTAAAGCAGAGCAATGCATTTTCGAGAGGTTATTAGTGGTTTTAATACAGGATTATTGAATGAGGCACCACAAGCTGTGATGATCGTGGAATAACTGTATGAATCCAGCAGGAAGAAAGCTTTTCTGGAAATTGTACGTAAGGACAAATTCCCTATATTAACGGATTTGATCAATGAACTGTCCAACAAGATTTCTAAGGGTATTTATAAGATGAATTACTATTTTAAAATCCATACAGAACTTTCCTGTACTACCCATGAGCCATTCATTCTGGTATTCATGCAAACAGCCCAGTCAAGCTATGTCACAGTAACAACTGCAACACTCAACAGACCACGAAGGAAGAGGTATCCTCCTTCTTACAGGAAAGAGACATAAGAAGGATGTTAGAAAGTCCAACTGCCAGATTCTTAAGACCTTGCTTTGGATTCTACACAGCTACAATCACAGAAACAATAGTTAGATTATGTAAAATTAAGGAGAAAATAAATTTACTGAAACAACCCACAGCTTCTGCAGTGGAATAAGCATACCCAGAAATTCTGATATTCTGCTGCCTCTACAACATAATCAGAAAAAGGACTTAATGCTGTTAGAAAGACAGTAAACAAGAACCACATACCCACATACTCAGTTTTGTCTTCTGCTCTAAACATGCAGCACGTACACAAGTGCAAAATGCATTATTTTGCACACTGCCAAAAATATGACACAGGCTATTTATCAATAATCAGTGTTTGAGATGATGCACACAGTGTCAATGTTCAAAGCCTCTACAACAAAATTTGCTAAGTGAAATTCTTCTTTCTGGTCAGGGCTTTAACACCATCATATCATCACCTATACTGCCTAACCTCCTGTTAGGTTTTTTCCTAACTTTCACTCTATACTATCTAAATGAGAATGCTATAAACACTTATTTTCCTACTATTTATAAACCCACTGGTATACCATATCTTTCTTGTGCAACTCAAATGGTGATTAGGTATGTTTATATGTGTACATGAAGATCTAAAAAATACCCAGCACTTGCAGGTGCAAAAATGCATCTGCTGCAGACAGATTTTATTTCTTTATCTTAACACTGGGGCTCAGTACTACCCTGGAATTAAGTAGAAAGAAACTTTGCTTTTGAAGAGCTCTACGAAACTTAGAAAAGCTCTAAGAAACTTAGATGTGCACCTCTAACTTTTGTTAGAGCCTTTGAAGCTCACAGCAACATTTAATTGATTGATACATTTCCATCCAGTTCAGTAATTCAGAGGTTAAAGGGGAGAGACTGGAGGGAGGAGAGAGGCTTCAGCAACTTCTTGTCACTATTGAATTGTAAATAAAGGTTTAAACCACTCAAAATTCTATCTTTTGTGCAGATTTCATAAAGTCTTCACAGATATCAATTAGTATTATTCATGGCCTACAGGTGCCTTGGATTCCTTAGATGCCCTGGTGATTTTAAAGTGCTTTAAAATGTCTGCTTCTATAACCACCGTTATGCTTTCTAAACAGGCAAATTAAAATTCCATAGACTGGGATGGCAAGAAGAGTTTGAACCCCCATTTCCACTTTCTGAAAATCCATTTTGTTAGATGAGACTTCAGTTTATATTGCATGAAATAACTTTTTCCAAATACTTACCTCAAATTAGCCCTACAAGTTCCTCAATAAGCTTCTCAGAAGCATGCACTTTTCGTTTTAATCAAGGGATACCAGTCTAATCGATAGCACATTGAACATATAGTATTCTGCACTCCCTAACAAAACTAAAGTTGAAGTGCAATTTATTTTCTTAAGAGAGAAATCACAGTAATTGCTAGAATTTCCAGACGTAACTACTGATTCCCTAAGAAAGAACAGCTTGATTCTCCTATACCAAATAGGCATGAGGGTTAGGAACTGTTAGGAAATAAAGAGAGTAGATTAAAACTAATGCTAACAGAATATATTTGGATGACCTAAATGAGTAGAGGTGACATCTAGCAAAATTTGGAAACACGGAGATGATCAAATTATGTTTCACAAGAAAGTATATACTTCCTCTGCATCAGCAGCAATCGTTGCTACCAATTAATAACATCATCTGCCATTTTGGAGGTGTCTTCTTTATGCTTGCCAGTTAAAGATAAGCAGAACTAGAAATGAAACCCATGGGGATATTTCTGAGCTAGAGCTAACATCAAGTTAGGATCAGCTCATACTGAAAGAGGAAAAAAAAGGAAAACATTTGTCTGGATAGCCCCTTTGAACTTCTGCAAGGGGCAAATATCACGCAGGTTTGGCTCAAAGCGCAAGGATACTGTAAACTCAGGAGCATTACAACTGCCAACTGAATTTGCCCCAGCTACACCTGAAACAGAACTGGTATCAGCACACAACATTGATATAAAGCTTTATTAAACTACTATCTACCTAATACAATGTTTCCGCTGTGAAAAAGCCTGCAATTCTCTTGTTGCTAAAACTGCCAGTAGACATTTGCCCCAATCATGAAGATTCTTTGTGTATATTGTGCTGCTGCTCCTGCTTTAGGAAAGGGATGCCAATACCTTCCTGTGACACCTTTACAGAAATGTGATTATGAAAGTGAAGACAGAGAAAAGCAGCTGGTATTGCAGAGAAATCTCTTATCTAAGCAGAAGCTCAACTAAGATTTCTGTAACATAATGCACTTTCTTCACCTACAAAATATCTATGATATTTTAGAAAGATATTAAAAACCACTATCAGTTACTGTCTATACAAGACTGGATATACAAGACCTATTCCCCTATGTTCTTCTGAAACACATATACAAGTGCCATTAATTTTTTGTCTGGTACTTTACTGTATAAACAGCCTGTTAGATAAGTTACCATCACCAGCAACGCTCCTCCCAGCTAAATCCCTCTTTCAGCTTTGTCAGACTGTCTTTTTAAACAGGAAGCTGAAACACAGAGGTTTTCTTTTCTTCTTTTTTTTTAAAATCAGGATGTATCTTGGTTTAAACTTTCTTTTTTATAAATACGACTTTTAAGTCTTCATCTGAAAATACTTCAAACATTGAGCTTACCCTTCACCCAACTGCTCCACCCACACAGCAGTAACACAATGCTAAAAGAAAAACAGAACTTTCCATAAGTCATATTCGTAAGTCTATGAATCAAATAATATATTTTCTTTATCATTTTTTTGCTTTAAAATAACGTGCATTGACAATACTTCAATGAGCAAGTGTAGTTGTAAAAACAAACTTGGTTTATTCTTTTTTTGATGTACTTCTAGGGCAGTTTTTCTTCTGAAAACCATGTTGAAGTGCTGAGTGACCAGACTGCTGCCATTACAAAGGAAGACAGCAGATTAAGGCAATGAAGAGGTGTCAAGTTTGATTACTCATTAAGACAAAGGGGAGTGAAATTTGGATAAATAAGCAACTTCTGTCAGGCTGTTTCCGCTCTCCCTTTCACTGAAGGTGCTGCCCCATGAGTTCAGCTGCACCAACCCACAGCCGAAAGGGGAAGAGGTGGCCCCATATTCCCCATGCCCACCACCCCTGCCTGGCCTTAAACATCTGTCCCCTCCCTTGCCTCACTTTTGGCACCGATTCAGCTCGCTAAGCTGGCAAAAATGCTAATGAGAAATAAAGAAAGTGAGGAGAAGGGTGAGGGAGGAGCTTGGCTGATGTCTCTGGTGGCAGTAAGCCATGAGGTCAGCTCTGCTGCGCTATGTAGCTCCACCATCGATGCGAAGCTCTGCAAGACGTAACTGCTCACCACGGTGGTTGGGAAGAGGATCTGCTGCTCCTTCCCTCCTGGCCACACATTCCCCACTACTGCCCTCACTGCAGCCCTGCTGTTTGTCTGAACCCTCAGCAAGTCTAACCAAGGAAAAAAAAATAAAATTATTTTTCTCTTTATTTTCTACCTGCCCACAAGCTGTGTTGGCTCATTCAGGAGAAGACAACCACCAGAAAAGCTCAAGAGGGTGCTGGGCTCCCCTGCTGGCGGGGGGGTGGGGTTGGGTGACAATAAGTTCTCTGACAAGCTCTGCAGCTATTAAGGAACCTTAGGCTGCAACCCCGATACCAATCGAAATTAACAACTGCCTTGTTCTGCCTCCTCCTTCCATTGTGCCAGCACAGGTGCTCCTCCACACCTTCATGAAGTAGTTCAATGATTTAAACAAACAGGAAAACTTTTTTTCTTTTCTTTGTAAAGAGCTGAATTGGCTCATTAAGAAGTCAGTTAAACCCTTGTACAAGCAAGGAAATGGGTGGGAACGTGAAGAAAGGAGAGAGGGAGAGGGCAGGACTTACCTAAACTAAAATGTCAAAGAAACACAGCTTAAAAATACAGTGAAGTGCATTCAGATGCAGAGGCCAAGATTTTACTCAATTCAATCTGAAATAGGTATTTGGTGTAAAACAAACTTTATGCTGAATGACGCCTTGTTAAGAAATAAAAATAATTGCTGCTTTGTTTAGGACAGAAATGAACACACACAAACTTATTTTTACACAATTGTAAAGCAATTTGTAGCATTTTCTGTCCATTGCTTCCAGTATTCCTGTTAACTAGAAATCTTCTACACATTCACCTTTCTTACTTTCCACCATTTTTGTAGGTAATGCAAAAGCATCTACAACAAATCTAACACAAAACGATCCGGAGACACGACAATGCTATTTTCTTTGTCATATACACAGAGGCAACAGCCATTTACTTTTTGATACCATTAAACATCACCTGCTGCCCGTGAGCCATGGCTTCCGAGAGGATTTCCAGAGTCAGGGAAGTTCCCAGCAGTTCTCTACAAACACAGCACTGCTTAACGTCTTGACAAATTACTGAACATCAAAGTTGCATTTCTTCCAGCTGTAAACAGCAAAGGACTTACTGATCATATATTTTTTACTTCAAATTTCCAAGTGCAGCTGGATACCAGTGCTCTAAGTAAATAGTTGTGCTAATTTAGCAATTATATAGTGCTTCAGCCCAGAATGGACTGATCATATCCCACTTTTAATCCCACACATAAAATCAACCAAGTGAGCAGAGTCTTCATTCTAATCCTGACTGCTTTTGCTAAAGATCTCCGCATAGTCTTCATTTCTCCTGAAAAGAAGGAGACAGGACTACTCTGCTGTACAGAAACTAGAAATTTGGAAATGCTGCAGTGATGAATGCTGTTTGAAAGATGTCACACAAAACAACTGCAGGAATGTGGTCTGTTGGGCAGACTGGGAAGATAATGAAAGAACAGAATACTCCCCTCTTGGACACCACCAGCAGTAGTATGGGAGTCCTTAAAGGATGAAAGATCTATAATCTGTTCCTAATTCAGACTTTCTTCAACGTGGAGGTCTTTCACGGAGGCTTGCACTTATTTCCATGGAGTGCCTGAAACTCAGAGTCTCTGGGCTGGCAACCAAATAGGATGCATATTCAGCTGCAAAGAGTCCTTTACCAGACTCCCCTGGAGTAAACCCATGGCAGATGTCTTTGAAGCTCACAAGGCTGGAATTCAGACAGCCAGTGCTCGTCCCATGGCTAGGATGGCTCTCGTTTCTTGCTTGAGCAAGTGATGAGTCTTGAAACTGAGACTCACTCAAAATTCGAGAGCAACTGCAGTAGGACTTCTCTCTTGGCCGTCTTCCAGACAGCACAAGCATCCAGAATGCAAATACGAGTGTAGAATATGACGCTCAGATTAAAGGATAAATAGATAAGGGACCACACTACACAGATGGAAAATGGAACAGCAGTTTTTTCCAACTCAGGGGTGGGTGAGATATTCTTCAGTGGCAAAAGGCAAACTCATGCTTCAGTGAAAGTCACCAGACACTTACAGCTCACCTCTCCAGATGTTGCAAAAGGAAAGCTTTCCAGTCCCTTAGGACAGGTGATGGACACATGCAGCATGAGGGCGCACACCAGGGTTCTCTCCCCACAGGCCTTTCTCTCAGACTGCTGGCTTATCTGCCAAAATCAACTAAATGCTAAAAATAGTCCTTTAAAGGAGCTCGGTTCACAGAACAGACAGATGTGTTGATACAACACCTTATTAGGTGACAATAAGAAAGCTATCAGAAATTCTAGATACTTGACATAGAATGAAGTAAAAATTTGAAAGAGAGTTGTGATGTTTCTTCAATAAACTTTTGCTTAACATTACGTTACGGATGTGATTTTCCCACTCTTAATTATTCCAGAGCTTCAAGATCATCCAACCTATTGTTACACCTTTGCAAATGACTACATTATATTGCCTTATGGAAGACATTGCTGGTCATGTTCAGTGACTCTACGTTCAGGGAAGTAATCCAAACATTTATGCCCAAATGGAGAGTGGCACATATAAACCTTTATACGGTCTTCGCTGGTGGTTATGTACCTGTTTCATTCACCAAAACCATTAAATTATGGCATGGTATCATGACAGGCTTTTCTTTGTCCTGATGTTCAGGATAAACCTGACCAATGAGTCAGATTGGACAATACTGACCTTTAATGACGGTTAAAAGTCCTTGAAAGAGCCCTCCCCAAAGAAGCATATCAAGAATCGAAGAAATGGTTAAACACTACACAGAAATATGATCTTTTTTAAATCAATTTTTCACTATTTTTAGAGATCAATCCTGCGATGGTTTAAGTCAGGCACTTTTGTATTACAATTCCGAGGGTACGTTCCCATTTGCAAGAGTAAATATATTGTATTTAAGCCAAGAGCACAGTGAAAGGCAAATCTGTGAATCCATAGAGAAGAGTCCAAATAGCTCAACTGGCTGTAACTCAAGTAATTATTAGAAAAATATACTTGAAAAAGTAGGAGCCGAATAGAAGATGGTTAAAAAATCAACAATCCAAGGCTGTGACATGAGAATAACAATGAGTTTTAAATTAAAACAATGCATTTTTTAAAAAAGTTTGTCAGACATGGTTTTTTACAATGAGCTGAAAACATTTCAATTTTTTTTCCCCAATTACACAAAGAAGTACTTTACTCGAATACCACATGCATTGTTCTTTTATTCTTGGAGCCTAAAGTAGTGAAATAACAGCTATTTTATAATGTAAGAAATAAAAACAGTTAAATTCAGTTACTTCTGTGCAAAGTTAAGAAAGCCATACAGTTACTAGCTTTTTTTTCCTCCTCCCTAAATGACTCACTTCACCATTTTTCAACTGTTGGTATTTATTTTCTGTTGGGCAGAAATAAATAGACAATCTTCAAACAAAATTTTTGCGCACACTTCATGATTCACTGTATACTGTAAGGTAACTGCTTTGATGTCAATACTAGAAATAAATTCTCAATCTGTTTCATAATCAGTACCGTGGTCAAAAGGTGGCCAACATTTACTACTAATAACCATGTTTATATAATGGGTTTTTGTTGGGTTTTTTTTCTGAGAAGTTAGTAGAATAAGGCAGGCCATTTACTTTACCAGAAGAAAAAAAACCAACCAACCCTAAAAAAGAACCACTTCCCTCTGGTGTTAAAATTCACCGCATCTTAAGATTTAAGTTTACGCAGCTGAGAGATTTCAGAATAAACATTACTATATGAAAAATGCTGACGCACGTACTAACCCATAGAGCAGCTGATCTTATGTGCATGCATAATAATGAACTCCCTGATGTAGTTTTCAACTTAGAAAACCCTACGTGTCTTCTATTTTAGATTCCTTTCAACAGTTAACAACTAAAGGCCTTATTCACGAGGTAAATTTATCTTGGGAAATGCCCTGAAAGCACAGACTGTACTCTTCCTATGTACAGTAGCTCACTATTTTCTGAAGATTTATCACAACATTTCTCAGTCAGAGATTACATTTCATTATTTCCAAAACTGATTACATTATACGTATTATATGGCATTTTTACTAAAAAGTACAGGATTTTTTAATGATCCTTCTCTTCTGAACAGACTTACCTGGTTATATAAATCTTGTAATTAAGAGACTTGGGCTCAATCATTTTATCTTTGGTTTTTATTGTCTTGTGTTTATTTATTGTCACAGCAGCAGCTGAAGGAAGCATTTGGAAAGATCTCACAAGGAAAAATTCTTGTTGGCTTTTCCCACTCTAAGTGTCCAGCCAGCTTCTGTATAATCACACAATAGCCAGTGAATTATAGAGTGTGGTTTTGAATTTATCGCAAGATTTCTTTTTTTTTTTTTTCTATTTCTTTTTTGGCAACACAGATCTCCAATCTGAGAACCACATCCAAAGTGTAGATGGCACCGGATTCTGGTTTCAGTTCATTCTTTACTTTGGCCACGATGTGAAATATAAATCAACCACACAATGGAATTTAGCTGATGTTTGTTAACATTTCTTTGACAGCGAAATGCAGGGATCTGACATGAGAAAGCCAAAGAACAAGTATATAAAGATGCATGGTGAATGTAATAAGAATATAATATAACTATTAAATTTTAAGCACTATTCTTCTCTTGTGTTGCTAAAGGGTATGAGTATCTCCTGAGAGCATCATCCCCCACCCTGTAGAACAAGAGAACTGAAGAAACAAATAAAATATTTTAACAAATTATCATTTAGGTTATAATTTTAATTATGATCTGCACGGAAGAATTTCCTTCTAGAGGTCAAATAACTCGATCTAATACTTATAGGTAAGGATACAAAATCCTTTGGGTTTAAACCCTTCTCTGCCAAAATGTCCTATTCCAGGCTATTTTCTAAAAGGACAAAAACACAAGTAAGCTTTACTCAAAGTGGCTGAAAGATGTCTCAATTTCTATTTATACATGTAATAAGAAACTTGGATCTCTCTTCCTTCACCCACAGAACTGAAGGAAACTGATTCAGAGCCATAAAGAAACAAACCCACATGCCCAGGGAAGGATGTTTTGAAGCCAGGCCCGTAGGAATGGTAACAGAGCTACTCTGTATGAGCATCCTAAGAGCTCTGATTGATGTTAGAAGCTTTTGGTTTGTGAAATCTTTGGATTCTTTAGCATCAGTATTTTACCAATCAAGAAGTGACAAGTTACACAAAACACAAATAGATCCACCATTGATACTGTACTACCTTGAACTTCTTCAAGATTCCCAAGGTAGGATGGCAACAATAAAGGAACTGTTTGGAAGGGCTGTACCACCATCCAACAAGTGGGATAAGGGATGAACAATATTGCAAAAAAATAACATTTTGAAAGCAGGAGAATTATGTTCAATTAGAGGATCAGCTGAGAAATAAGTGAACTGATTATAACAGGAAAAGAGGAAATGCCACATATTCAGACAAAAACACTTGTACAAAAGGACACAGGACAGTATCTGACAGCAAGAGGACTGTCACCTCTATCCAGAGAGATGAGGATGCAGTCTGTGCAAAGAAAAACAGAGCTGAAGAGCGTACAGTTTTTGTGTACTAGAAACAACACACAGCAGCCTGCACAGAGAACCAAACTGATTTCACCCCTGTAAACTCTCCTTAATGCATGTGCACAGATACTGTGTTCCTAACCAGTGCCCTGAACAGCGATTAATGACATTTTTGTGTTAGCTCTTGTAAATGAAATTCCTTTTTAATATAAACAAACATTAGGACATATAGACAAAGTGCGAACAAGCCAGGGACGTGCTTCTGCCACGTGCCTCCGTAGGTGTTAGGAATATTCAGCCAGAACAGAGAAGTCTGAGTCCCGAGTCCCAGAGACAGCGGCAACGCCAACAACCTTCATCAGGTGAAACTTTGAGGCAGCTGAACCCACTTCCACAGACCTGAATTCCTGGCCTGCTTTTCCCTATAGATTTCCTGGGTTTTAATTTCCACACTGCTCAGCTCAGTCAGTTGACACTGATGATCCCCCAAACCCTGACTGTTCTGTTTCTGAACCTGGAAACTCACAGTCCAGCTCTTTTTGCCCTGTCTCTCACTGGAAATTGCTGCAGGTAAGTCTCCGAAATACAGCTTTTACACTCAATATTTTATGCCTTTTCCAGTATATTTATCTAAATAATAAACAGAACCCTTTTACCGTTTTTCATCTGCTGGCCATATCAAATCCCTTGAGCAATATAAATTATCTGTGTCTGTGTCACCTTTCCTAGAGCAGAGAGAGGTTTGCATTGGGCACATTTACATGGCTGACGCTTATTTTTTTTCTGATGAGGTGTAACTTCCTGTTGGTAAAAGAGGTTCTTACAACATCCTCCAAAATTTTATGACGATTTGGATTATCAACGCATTGTAAATTTAGTTTTTCTTTTACTACATCTGCGCTTTCAGTTCTGCTGCTGCTTCATATCCTTCCACTTTATTCTTCCATAACAAAATCTCTGCCAGCAGCTCACAGCCTTAGCTCACAGTAGCTATTTTCTCATCACATCTTGCAATCTGGTTCCATTGTGTCTGAAAAATTTGATGGACTTTTTCCATATTCAAATTCAGGTCTTCCAGTCATATTATCCCTAATTTTTAAGTCTCTTTCCGCAGTAAGGTTTATTTAGATTAAAATTTCTGTGCTTTCTACCATGATACAACTGAAGAGGATCAAACTTGTTAACAAATGGGTTGCATGTTACTCCCTCCCTTTGAGGAAACTAAAATGAAAAGCCAGAAACAGAGGAAAGAATTTGCAGGGCATCATAGGAGGGAAGATGAGATCAAGAACACTAGAGGTATCTCGGGATACTCTGACAACTGCTCTCACATACCAAAAAA
>JAOTQQ010000003.1:27446800-27477165 GCA_026546715.1 Gallinago undulata | reverse complement strand
CATAGGAGGGAAGATGAGATCAAGAACACTAGAGGTATCTCGGGATACTCTGACAACTGCTCTCACATACCAAAAAAAAATATCTTTTTCACTAAAATGCCTAGAAATGACACATTCTAAACCAAACTTGAGAGCACCAGACACAACATGCACAGGACAAACTGGAATTCACCCGTAATTCCCCACCAAGGCAGAAAAATATAAACATTTTCTAATTTTGTCATTATCACTTAAAGATAAGAAGCATGACAGAAAAGCCAAGTGACAAGAAGGGAGAAGCGCGTTTGCCTGTGGTTACCTCACCCCCTTTCACGCCACCTCTCACCTAATTCTTCTGGAAATACACATTGTGGTGTTTTACAAACATCATTTTCATTTCCTTTTCAGGGAGCTGTCTATCAACAGTCATTATTACAGTGCCCTAACTATGTCAACTCCACATAAAAGTTCCAGCCTTCTACCCAAACATCCCTCAGCTTCTTTCTCAAAGGCTTTTAAGGAAACAGAAGGAAACACAATATAAAAGCAGTGGAGCATATGTCTATACACCTCCACCATCAAAATAGAAAAATCACTGACCCAGAAATACCCTGAACCGTGTACGGTTCTCTAAAGACTCCAAGCAATCAACAGAATGTATCTTGGCTCTGTACAAATCATAATATACTTTTTCTTTTTTTCCCATTTTTTCTGTTCTTTTTTTTTTTTTTTCTTGAACAAGTGTAATTGTAACCCCTCCGGGCACGTGGTGATGCCTGGGGTAAGAAGGCCAGAAGTAAAGCCAGGGTGCCCCCGAGTCTGTGGAAATACAGGCACTGACTTAAATGAAACTAGACCTCCACTCTACAAGGAAAGACAAAAAAACATTGGCTTAAATACATTTCTAGCTGAAAAACTTTCTAAAAGCTCCGTTAAGTGTGGCATCCAACAGAGTGAAGTGGAACAGGTCCTTTTCTCCCAAACACAGCATGGTGTGTTTGCACAGAAGGTGGAAAGGAACAGCAGAGGGGAATTCTGTAGTACCATAAGGTGATGGGGCTACTGGGCTTTTACTTTGTAGGGTTTTTTAATATTCCCTGCCATATGCTGAATTTGTTGGACTCTTACTAATTTACTACTTATGCAGAATGTGCTTGTTTGTACCACAACCTCAAGAACTCTGTTCTTCTCCATCTACTCAGATAATACGAGATTTTGTTGTAGGTTTTTAGGACCTCATCCCATTAAGTCAAAATGATGTTTTGACTATTTTATAGCATATTCCCAGGGAAATACACACTTTTAGCTGCTGCCATATCATGACCACTTTAAATTGTGGAATGTCTTCTCTAGAATCCTCTCAAACACCTGACAGAATTGTTACACCTGCGTAGAATTATACATTTCCCTTGATTTTGATGTACAAAAAGAACTGCTTTATACTCAATTCTGTAGTGGATTAAGAGATGCAAAAAAGAATGTTTCTCTCTAAATGCTTACCTTGAAGATGTTACGGATTGTTTAAATTAAGAATAAATTAGCAAGCAATAAGACAGCACTTCCTAAAGTGTCTAACATACAAAATATAATCATATTGCCCCGCCAGCAAAGAATGACAAATAAAACCTAAACCTATCAGCTTCTAAGCTGCATGGTAACCTTGTCCTGTATAAATATACAAGCTACTAGAATGTATGCTTTAAAACACAAACCAAAAATCCCCAGTTCTTCCATGATATTAGTCAAAGACTGATTCTGCAATAAGGATAGAGACAACACTAATTTGTCACTTAAAGGAAGAAAAGCCTAAAAAGTAGGCAAAACACTGAATAACTGTATTTTCGTATGTTTGCATTCATAAAAAATGCCATCAAAACTCACAAAGCCTTGGTTCAGATTAAAAAAGAAAAAAATATAAGTAATCCTTTGTTCCATGTCAGTAATAACTTAATAACGTTGGATATACAGAATTCCAAGCTGTCTCCATATGCAAACTGCCAGAGTGACAGTAAGTCAGTGAGTCTTTCATACATCAGTCCCTTTGATCCAAACATGTAAGCAGCTCGTGCCCAAACACACTCGCTGAATCTTCATGCTTCAATTCACAAAGGACACAACAGCAGTTTTAGTGTCAGACTTACTAAGCAAGAGCAGGAAGATAATCCAGAAACAGTCACAAATTTGTTATTTCATTCCAACAATAATTGGCTTTTTTTGATCCAGGATTCTTTTACCATTACAACCAATTTCTGAGTGCCAATATAACTCCTTTGATGGTTTACCAAATTCACACTAAGCCATGGCAAACAAATCCCCAGGAGACTGGAAAAGATTTGTCAATTCCTGTTTCCAAGGTAGACAAACCAGTATTGTTAATTTTGCTTTCTCCTCTCGGTCTTTTGCATACAAATTACCTTCTTGCGCTCCCTTCTCTCTTTTCAGATTCTTTCCTCCCATCTCTCTCTAGACAACTTTCAAAACTACATCCTCAGTAAGCTTCCCAATCCCTTCCTTTCTACCAAGTCTCTGAAAACAAACACCGAATAACCAAACCCAGCGTTTCTTATCCCATTCCCGGCACCCAGCAGGCTCGCCGCCCCATGGACACGGCCAACCGTTTGATGAAACTGTGATGCGCTCGGAGGGTTTCACAGCGAGCACCTACGAATGCCCTGTGTGTCTGGAGGGCACTTGTGCCTTGGGTTTGAAACAACACGCTGAGTTCGGCAAAAAGATTGCTGGAGCCTGCAACTGCATAAAAAAAAAAGCTGTCAGGACCAGAGAGGGAAAGCCATTCATCTTTGATGAGAAAGGAAGAAGTGTTTAGAACTTTTCTTTTCTGATTGGAAACAGTCAAAGGCTAAGGAAAAAGAGGCATTTTGTCGTCTAACTGTATTCCAAATTACGCCTTTATTAATGGAGCAGAGATTTCTGGCAGGGAGGGTGGCTGATGCAGAGGAAAAGGGGATGAACCCAGGGGATACAAAGAAATCATCTGCTGGAGGAGGAAAAACAACAGACAAAATGGATTGCAGATCTTAAAGAAAAAGAGGCAGCAGCAGAGGCCTGGATGTCAAGAAAATGAAGAGGACTGAACAACAGCAGGATATCTCTGCGTATCAAAAGACTGAAAGTCTTATATGCCCAAAAGCACTGGATATTACTTAAGTTGTTTATACTGCGAGGTGTGAAGGTCAGCTACTTATGGGCACTTAATGTCAAGTGACATTAACAAGGACAAAACGGGATCTTTCTTTAAAATTGACACTTTGTTTTTACTGACTTCTAATGAGACATCATCTAAAGGGCTTAAAGAGGGCCTGGGAGCTAAAAGAATTACTTATTAATCTAAGGATGTCTAGTTAAACACATGCCATTAGGAGTGGAAAGCGTTAAAACAGTCAGTTTCGTGCTAAAACAAACAAACAAACAAAATCTTTCTTTAACTGGGGCTTAAAGGTTCTCACTTCTTCCATAACAGAATACAGATGATTCACAGCTGTTTGGCATCTGTTGCACTTCTACCTAGTGACTGCATTCCTCTCTGTCATTAGATATCTCCAAACACACCAACGGGGGTACTCCCAGCCAGTTCACTGGAGTACGAGCATCCTGTGGGTCACGGAATGCTCTTTCCACACTCCTGATGGTGGAGACCAACAGCCAGAGACCTATGGGCACCGTAACATGAACGCGGCATCTGCCTGCCCACGCCTAGGAAAATACACTTCCACTTTGTATGGCTATTTAATTGGTGAAATAATCTAAAAGTATCACCCCTCAATTCAAAGCAGAATTTTTATTGCATAATGGTTAGCAAATAAAAAAAACTTCTTGCCGTTAAAAAGGCAGAAACGTGTCCATTCTGATTTATGATCAGAGAAGTCTCATGTTTACTGGATGATTCAGAAAATGTAGTTGTTATTTAGCTGCAGTATTTTGGCCATGCAAGATGAGCCAAACTTTTGGTTATTTTGTTTTGAAACACAGAAGCTTCTGACCATATGAATCCAATTTTATGTATGCCACTGATTCAAAATATTAAAAAAAAAAAAGTGTATTACTTTTGGCATCAAATTATTCTACAGTATCACATGGATGAAATATCTCACTTGAAACAGCTGTGCAAAGTACTCAAACTGCCTTGCTTTCTTCCTCTTTGATAAACTTCTAGTCTGCTTGGAAATTCCTATTTTTCCAGACCTCAGTTTGATAGGCTTATTTGGCAATCTGTCATCTTTCACAGGCACATTCTCTCTCATTTTCTAGCAGCTGTGGACATACAAATTTCCATAAAAATCTACACATATCCACTTAAAAGATCAGATTCAGAAGCTTCAAATCTGCTAAAGCAGGAAGGAATAACAGCAAAGCATAAGTAGCAGCTCAAGATAAATTACAAAAATAAGGCATAAAAGTGACATTTACCTATTTTCTCTTTTAAAAGTGAAAAAATATACATTGTATCAAGTTTTCGTGATAATACAAGCACACCTTCCAAGACTGTATTTGAAATTAAGCCCTGCAACAATGCCCAAAACCATCAAGAACAAATGGTTTTCCTAAATGCAATATTTTAAAATGAATGACAGCAACAAACGTCAAGTTCTTGTCAAAAGATACACAAACTTAAAACAGTTGATGTGTGTGTAAGAACACTGTAAGGTGGCACATGATTTGCATAATCAGGCTATATCTGGACACATCTCTGAGCCAGAGCTCTCATTATTTGTAAATTTCTGACAATTAGAAGCCCTGAAATAAGAGTAAATATTTAACACCATTTCATGCCAGTAAAAATACACATTTCCCCGACATAGCATGTTAATCCAATTCCACAGCCTGTTCACGATTATGGCCAAGGCCACAACATCCTGGCTTTTAGCAGAAGTGGAAGGATTTTTTTAAGTATTGTTAGAATGATTCCCTACCCTACCCTCCCTCCCCCCACAAAGCTCAGCTCTAAGATTAATGGGGTAGTTCATACCTTTCAGAGCTACAGGAAGCTGAAGCAATGACTAAATATTCTTCAGTTATGTTTTCAGACTTGTCTCTACAACTCTCTTAACATTCACATTCTGCTAAAATTACATTCCTCTATCTCTCAAAGAACTACCTACCCATAGCACGCTCTTGTTAATATTCTGATTTTCTCACATGATAATTATTACAGTTTATTGGCAGACCAGTGGCATAATTCCTTGGTGAAGTATCTCAAACTCAGACAGGCATAATGAAAGTACGTTTTATAAGACAATTATGGGAATTGTTCCCAAATAATAGTCTGGTTTTGCAGAAGGTAGATAAGCTCCTTTTCTTTGCCAGTTGCTCACACATAATTATGCATAGTCAGTGAAGCAGATGTTGAATTTTCACATATGCAATGTACAAACAACATCTTTTTGCTTTAAGAAGAGGTTTGACAGAAGTTATAAAAGGGTATATAGAAGCCAAACCCCATTATTTTTATCATCATTATAAACAGACTGTAAAAATATCACTAAGAAACATTTTTGGTTTGCTGATGTCAGTGACTGGTAACTTTTCTACAATCACCAAAGTCACCAGGAAAAAAATTCACCAAATATATAAAACACCAAATGGAAATTCAAACAACCTTCAGAATATGTGAAGCCGTAGCAGAAGCATGCAATCATTTCAGAAATAAATTTCTTTCCTTGTAAAATTTATTATTTGCTTTTATTGAGCTCTCTGGTAAAAGGTGAAAACTGAGAAAAGACTGCACTTCAGGCTATTCATCAAAAGTTATACAAAACCCAGTAACTTTGGAAAGCTTCTGATTTGACCAGCAAATATACAACACTGAGTCAATATTAAAAAACACAAAACAATGCTCCTCTCCCAAATAAAGAATATTGGCCCCTCCTCAAAAAAACCAGAAGCACCCTCTGCCCCAAACGCCAAGTTCTCTTTCTCTTCCTATAAACCCCCACCGCCCAATGTTACTGTTGATCATCAACATAATATTCTATATAGCACAGCTTAGGAATTTATCTAGAGAGATGATATTGTAATCTCATAATTCATGCTATATAATAATAATAAAAAAAGCAACAACTACCATTTTCAACACATTTGTAGCTAAATACTGCCTTAATTTCCACATTCACCAAACATTCACCCATCTTAGAGTCAGGTATTACATATGAAACAGTGGACAGTTTTCAGTTAAATTGCAGGTAAATACCTGCATGACACACTCTAAATATGTGGTCTGGCACAGATATCTTTATATTTATCCAGTAGAGTGACAGGAAACTGTCAGGACTAATCCGTAATTGCCCTGCCTGCACAGGGCTAGGAATGTCACTCCCCAGCTAGCACTGATGGCAGGAGGTACGTGACCCAGCTGCAGCCGTGGGGCTCTGCAGCACTGCCATTCACACAGCAGACACACTGGCCTCTTTCAGACTAAAAATCTATATGTATTAGCATTGCTTATGTTCTGTTCCTAACAAATTAGCACAAGCCCTGCCCCAGCAAGAGCAGTTCGTCATGTTACCGCTTTCATTAAAGAGAAAGTTGAATCACGGTCCACGTCTAACTGCTGGCATCTGGTATCCTGCTAGAAAAGGAGGTTTTGGACTTCACCTATCCTTAATACAGAATTTGAAACTAAAGTATTAGAGAAAACACGCTTGCTACTGAGGCATGTAATTTCTTCCTTCCCCTTTATTCTAAAATTAATCACATTACCTACTCGATCACAAAAAAAGCCCAAGCAACCTAAGATTTGAGTCACACACGGAACATGGTAGATTCTTATCACAGGGACCCTTTTCTCTCACTAAACAGTGAAATGCATGTTGTCCTCAGTCGCACAGAAAATAACTTCTTGCTTCTGAATAACAAAACATTTCTTTACTACAAGTGCTGTTTCAGCCATTTAAGAAATACTTTTATGCTTTGCTTTTGGCATTTTATCAATGCTCTACTTGTGTTCAGTCGTATCTTTGACTGTACAATACAAACACCAAGGTGATAGACTCACTCATTAGCACTTGACATAAATGTGCTTCATAAAACCCATGAGTGAATTTAAAATATGTCAGAATACCAGAAAAAAAATTTCTGTTTCCCATTCTAGAAACCATCTTTCTGACCCTGAACTGCAACGAGGCCCAAAAAGTTTCTTCTCCTTCCACCAAGCTACATTTTTGTTCATTCTTCTCCTTTCCATGGTCTCCAAAAGGACAACAGATGCTTCCCACATCACTACCTATACAGGTTAAATTTGAAGATCAAAATTATTTACTTGTAGAAAAAGATTTTATTAATTTTCGCTCACGCAAACATGGCTATTTATACAGCTCTACCGACAAAGAGAAAAATAGGAATTCACTGGACATGGCATCTTCATCATCATTACTTCAACTATCCCACTCTGTCCAAGATAAAAGAATTGTAATTATAGCTCACTTTAACTACTGGGAAATGCCTATTTTTCCCAGCATGGCAACCAGCATTGTCAACAGAGATGCCCCAGGTCACCTGTAATCATAATGATTTTGAAAAGAAAAGAAGGCAAAGGGATAACAAAGCATCATTTTTAATTTGCAGGAAATAGCTACCATTTAAGTTCTCAAATAAAATTACAATAAAATTTCAGTGGGGTTGTGCTTCAAATATGGTTCAAGCTAAAACAATGAGGATGTGAAAGGACACACTAGCAATTCCTGCAGTAAATGAAAGGCTTGGCTGTTCCACGCTTTCTAAAAGGAGGCGGCAAACATCTAGCAAAACCACACAAAATCCATAAAATGTTTTTTAACCCACATTAGTGTATCAATAGACACAGCTCTTACAAAACAGAACACTGAGCCCTCTCCTACCATTATCCTTTCAGCCGAGTGACAGAACCAAGGCCTGACAAAAGTGACTTTGTCTAATTGAACTGGGCTACAGCCACCAAAGCCTGCTATCGCTGCCGCCCAGCGTGCCGACAGGAAATAGTGGCTGCCTTCAGCCTTGATCTACCCACGTGAAGCGGAGCTCGCTGGCTGACCACAGACCGGCCTCTGTTCTCTTTGTAATTGTCAACATCTGCTCTGCAGATCTATGAATAATTTTATGACACACACCCAAAAAAAAAAAAAAAAATCTCCCCTACTGACTGCAAAGATGGTTGGGTTTGGGTTTTTTTTCATTTTTAAACATGTGTAATCTGACACTGAGATTAACGGAAAGCCTGTTTTGCTCATAGGTTAAGATTTACATTCTTCTGGAAGATGCCATTAAAATGGAATTCACGGTAGATAGGAAAAGCTGATGTTGTTGTTACTTTCTAAATCAGGTGGCCGGATAAGCGGTGGCAGTTGAGGTAATACAGCATTTTCAAATATTGTAGGTAAATAGGGCAACAGTCCCCTAGTGTGGGCTCTGTAGCAGCTACTTCCACGAGAGGTAGCTGTGAGTCCTGTGATTGCTTCATTCATGCCAAGTACGACAAACCCCATCTCAAACACCTCACTCCTGAAGAAGCGAGGATGCAGATGTACCAATGGACACAGTCAACATGACCTGAGTTTCAGTTACAACAAGGAACACATTTAAGGACAGACCAGCAGCACTGTTAGTTGAAAACTCAACTTTCCAGCTCTTTCAAGCAAGCGATCAGGGGTTCTAAGACTGTCAAGCATTTGAATTTAACGTTTTCCAATTTATTTTCATTTCACAATCACAGATCTAGTTTTATAGAAGAGCACCAATAGGAAAGCCATGGATAAAACTCTGGGGAGATGGCCACACTACAATTTTAGATGGTCACCATGCCTGGCTAAAAAGGAAGGGAAGTAAAGAAAAATGGAGATGCAGCGATGCGCTGCCATTGGCCTGGCCACAGTACTCATTAGTGATGCTACTCTTCATGATCAGTAAAAGCAGAAGAGTGGAAACAGAAACAATTAAAAAACAAATCACAAGGGGAGTGAATACTTGCCAGGATAATTCTCAGTTTTCCAGGACTGGAACATAACATGACAAGGCTTTCTTGCCTGACTCCTGTCCGTAGCACAGACAGACTGTTGGCTGTATATGTGACAAAACTAGAAGAAAATAAATTCTTTCTCCTTTAGCTTAAATATCCAGGAAATACACAGAAGGAAAAGAACAATGAGAAGCATAAAGCTTAAGACAGCCCTTTTAGCATCTTGCTGAAGCGCACTCCATATTCAGGTCCACCACTATGACTTCTTTATCTCTCTCTTGCTTCTATTATAATAAAGCCGAGAATTTCCCTGCAGTTTCCCAGATGCAAGTGCTGTGACAGTAAGGTTGCTTCTCGCTAGCTCAGGTTCAGTATTACCTTCCCGGTCTGGCAGCTCTAAATGAAGCGTGTCAAAGTCTGTGAGCGCCTTCAGTTTAGCAGCTTAGCAGAAGTCTGGTGAATTCGAGAGTGTGGTTTCTCTCACAAACATTAAAACCTCTTTAAATGCAATTGCCATCCTGATGATCAATTTACCTCCTATCCCTTGGACTTTGACTCAGTAGATAAAGCATTTCATGGATACAGTACTGTTTTCTCCTGAATATGAATATGATTATCAATCTGCTACTTTCTTCCACTCATGAGTGGTTACATTTAAATTTCTTTATTAGAAACTACTAAGTAATTTGCTCCTTGCAAAATGAATGGGCAATTAAGCATGTGGTGAACTTGTGGCTCTTTGGTGAAGCATCAGGGAAAGAGAAAATTATTTGGGGGAAGCGATGAAACTGAGAATGAAGCGAGAAAGTGAAAGCTGCTGAATGCTGTCACAGCCTAACAACCAATTCCAAAAGTTTGGAGTAGAAAACAAAGTATGAGACCTAGCCATACAGTCCCAAAGTCCCCCCAAATTACACAAACAGATCTCAGACACATAGAAGTGTGGCATGTATGTTCAAAATAAATTTCAATTAAGTCATATAAAAAAGTCAGTATCACTATTAGGTGATATTAAGCATAAACTTTGACCCTATTTTACTAGCTTTTAACAGCTAGTCATGGACACGACTTTCACTCTAGAGAATTCACAATTCTGTTGCAAAGGTGCTTAAAAAGCACAGGGAATGACAGATGGAGAAGAGCAAAAGTCAAAACAGAGGCACTCCAAGAAAGTCTAGTGAAGAAGGCTGGCTGTGCTAAGTGGCTGTGGAAGGAGCATTTCTATGACATGCTGCAGTCTGACATTGCGATTTAAAAAACACAACAAAACTGAACCCCAAAACCAACACCACCACCCCCCCAAAAAAGAAAGAAAGAAAAGGATGCGCATCTTAAGAATCACTGCTTCAGATCTGAACTTGCATCAGTCATACTATTCTGTCTTATACAGGAGGAGATCACCTACATACACAATGAATTAGGAATGCATGACATCAATTCAACACACTTGCATGAGTCCAACAGGCAACACAAGGTATAAATATTTTCACGTGTGAAATGGCTATGCTACATATTCGCATAAAAGTTGTAGGTAATTAAGATTCAACTATGAGCTATGCTAATACAAATCATTTTTATACAAGTGAAGCAATGTAAGGGCTTTTAGTAGTATATTCTGACATCAAATCCCCAAGCAGACAGATAAAACAATGAACTTTCTACAAGCTTAACAAGCTAAATTACAGATTTAATTTGTCTTCAGTGGCAGAATAACCTCTCCAAAGTGATAAAGATTCAAACAGTATTTTAAGTAAAATTTGAACCGTTCTTTAAGGAGCAACAGCCTGTCTTAATTTGTCTTTTCCACTTTAGAAAAGAATCATAATCCTGAGAGTAATATGTTCAATACTGTATTTATTTCATTCTTACATTATGAGGGTACAGGTATGCAAAGAATTAGCCAAAATAAATATAGCGTTCCTGCATACTAAGAAATTATACACCTGAAAATAATAACTCCTTTTATTGTACAAACTTTCAGAACACCTATCTTTTACGCCTACAGGTATGCTTAATATTTACTCCAATAAATTCAACACTAAGTACAAGAGCACAAATGAGTGGAAAAATCTTGGAAAATACTTTAAATTGTTCTAATAAAAAAAAAAAAAGGTGTGGTGACATTTGCTTTTTCTGTCTCAGTTGCTCTGACAGAAGTCACTATAACTTGCAGCAACTCCTAAGCCATTATACTCTGATGACCAGCAGCATCAGAATTTTCAATTTCACTAAGGCATTACGTTTGTAGAACGTTTACACTTCCCCTCTGCTGCCTCTTCCTGTGCCGCGGGAGCAGTCACTGCAAGCGATGCAAAAGGTTAAATCCACCCACATCATAGAAACCAGCTCATCCAGAGAGGTGGCAGAGGACCAAGCGTTACGCTACAAGGCAGATGCAAGACCATTTCCTTCCCCGTTCCACGCCCCACGCGTTGCAGCCGCCCGGTTTCCGCCGGGGCCAGGCCTGGCTGTCCCCCCGCTCACCGCAGGGCACACGCCTGCTCCACCTCCACCACCGGGCAGCCCAGCTCTCCAAACCCCGGCTGCACACCCCAGCGCCGCTCCCGAGATACCCTAACCGTCCTTAAGGATCATGTAATTGGAATAAATCAATAGACAAATATCTAGCCTTTATGAAAAAGGACACACAGTTCACAGCTACAGCTGATCCAAGCGAAGGCTCTGAAAAGCTCGCTATTATCTTTTTTTTATTTGCATACCTTCAAGAACTTCTAATCATGGTCCATTTGGCCAAGGCCGCACAAGCAGAATAAAAAGCCCATATCCCTTTTGTCACACTTGCACTAAGGAAAAAATATTAAAATTGAATTAATCTTTAAATCCAGATCCTTATACTCTAAATGCTGTTAGACTGGGCCAGAATCTGTTGTCTTTACAGCACAGAAAGGAAAAAAAAAAGCCTCAAACATAACATTAAAACATATATTGTTAAAACTTACGACAGGATATGGTGGGTGTAAATATTTTACCGTTCAGCTTCCTTAACTAGTCAAAAAATCAGAAAAGAGAGAACTACTGCAGAGACAGATGTCATACGTGGCAGGGTGAGGTCTGTATAAAAAAATCACTAAGAAACAAAACCTTGACTATGAGAGATCAAACTGGCCTTTGGAGCTACGATCCAATATGGGAAATAACGCTTTCACACTCGCACACTCAGCCACTTCAATTCCTATGGAAATTACCAAGCTCTCCTGAAAATGTGGCCCAGTACTTTTATCACTAAAAGCTGAGACCAAAAAAAGAAGTGATTTTTCATTAATAAATAGAATGCAATTCACTGGTGCTCATACACAATTTTTAAACAGTAAAAACCTGTTCAGTGCCCAGTTGCATGACACCAAAAAAATTATGCTTTTTTGTATATATAAGGAAATAGGGAGCTGCATTCAAGTAAAAATATGTTTGAAATCAGTAATTTTTACTACACTAAAAGCCACAGTAAAAATATTTCTCTTTTTTTGTGGAATCAGCACTTTGATTCTCAAATCCAAAGAAAGAAAATTACAGGAAGTTAAGGGTGTATCTGCTCTGTGCTCTCACATATGGAGAACCAACTGAAAAATAAACATCACTAAATTGGTTGGAAACTGGTATTTTGAGTAGATTTTTTGTTTTGAAAGAAAAAAAAAAGTTACAGCTACTTCAATATCTCACCTATCATTTTAAAACAAAACCTGTTTTTTGTCCCTCGTCTATTAGGCAAAAGTAAAGTTTCCTTAAACTATAAATGGCAGTGCAATAGAAGCCCCGAGTGAAGCTTAAAAGCTGATTATTTGTCAGGCAGCACTTCCACGGGATTGATACGGAAGAGCAAATGGGAATAAATGGAGCATTCAGAAACTGGAAGTTATTAGTTGGTTCCATCCACATCTCCAGTTCTACATTAATAACCAACTCCCCATTTCATTTTAACTTCTTGCCCTATTTTTGAAAGTCATTTTCAAAAGTATTAAGGAGACATAAATGTCAATAATGTTTGGAAAGCAAATGACGCATTTCTGAAAATTTAATCCTTTATAGTTTCCCTTTACAATTGACATTACCTGTCCATCTCTTAACATCAAATGTCTTAAGAAAAATGCTTTTTAGGATGCAAACGTGTTGCATTCCATATTGGTATGATTAATTATTTAAAATAGAAGAAAAGGTCATCAGCTGGAATAAATCAGAGATAAACTCTTTTCTACCTGCTTAATTTCAATGTCATCAAAATCATATCGTGCTTTATCTGCCACATATCGTGCTTTATCTGCGAGTATCCACCATGCCGTAAGGCTGCATTCATCCAGAACTGTTTGGAACAAAGCCAAACTTATTGTACTCCCACATTACTTTTCTACTATATTATAATGTTTCTGCTCCATTTAAATATTACTATGAACCACATTCAAGCCTTGTTTAAGCATGCAAATTATCAAACAAAACATGAAAAGGAAAAATCTGAGTTATTTAACACTCTTTCCTCTATGGTATAGCTTTAAACTCTTGCGAAATTGCTAACACACAAAGCAAAATCTGTACACGTTTCTGAACTACTGCAAACCTGTTTCTAAGTTCAAAAATATCTGACCCTGAGATGTCTTTACATAAAGCTCCACTCGGAAGTTGTTATTGTGCTTGGAGTCACAGATGTGGGTAAGCCACTTCTCATTAAACTTCCCAGAACTGAATGAACCCCTTCGACAGGCGTTTTCGAACGTAAAGATAAATATTGACTAACTTGTGAAACTTTGTTTCATTCTCCTCCAGAGGAGAAAAAAGGATCAACCACAAAAGGAAGCAGCCAATTGTTATTCTTCTTCTCTGGTATCCGCTTAATCCCATACAAACTAGTAGAATCTACTGCAATTAACTAGTTTGTGACTTTGGTTCTATTAGTGGAAAAACATCAGGACTTCACTATTAATGATGCTTTTTTTTTAGATAACGTGGGTGAAGGAAGAGGAAACAGTGACAAAAAGCCCAGGAAAGCGTGGAGTACCTTTTCATTTAAAGACAAGTGAACCGTTAATAGTGGGGGCAGGGGAAACAGCAATCAGCCTTTTCTTGTTTCATCCCTTCTTAAGCAAGAAAGTCTTACCCTCTGCCCAGTTTTTGCCTTTACTAATACAACCAGACAACAGGCATACATCCACTTTCAGGTCACCACCTCAATTATTA
The DNA here is from genome assembly GCA_026546715.1 of Gallinago undulata. Classification (NCBI taxonomy): domain Eukaryota; kingdom Metazoa; phylum Chordata; class Aves; order Charadriiformes; family Scolopacidae; genus Gallinago; species Gallinago undulata. The sequence goes on along the minus strand of JAOTQQ010000003.1, from coordinate 27,463,055 downwards.
TTTCAGTTCTGAACACACCAACAACCAACACTAGCACTTAGAAAGGTAGAATCTTCTGCTCTGCAAGTAGACAAAACAGAGTAGACAAAACAAAGTCTGTGGCCCACCTGGAAAATTCATCCTCCCTGCAATCTACCCCTACCAGCTTTTTACCGGTAAGAAGTTGCCTATTGAGATACACGATGATGAGAACCCAATATTAAGTGTATCAAACCTAGGGAAAAGGTTCAGCCATGTTACCAGGTCCTGCAACAAGCTACATGCTCAACTCCACCAAAAAGCTGGTTCTATTTCCAAACTGAGTATCTGCAATACATGCTGAGTTGTAGCAAGAACTTTTATCAAATATTAATTAAACTCAAATATAAGAAGACTTAGTAAGTAGATAAGCACAGCTTTTAAACTTGTCAGGTAAATCTAACAGGCACCTGTAACAGCCCAGAAAATTGGGTGTTACAAAACTCTAACATGTTAATTACTGTTCTTCCATCAGGTGGTGCAGAGAGATAATTGGTAAGAACTACAAATCACCTGTGAAACTATGAATCACCTGTGAAACCTTCCAGATTTATCCAACACAAAGAGCTCTGAGATAGTCTGCAAAGTACAGGCTGTACCAGGAAGCAATACAGACACGTTACTGTGGACAACAGACAGAACAGAATCATCATGTTTGGTTCAGACCACTATTTTTCCAAACTGGGACAGTCCGGTCTCACCATAGAGCCCACTCCTTTTTGCAGGAGTCTCCTCACATACCACCCCGAGCTCAGTCTGCTTCCTAACTACCATGAGAAAGCAGAGAAGCCTCTTGCCTTTAGGGAAGGAAAAATGGCAGGTCAGATGGAATTATGCTCCAGGCTGAATATAATACTTACAGACTGCAAGAATAAAGCAGTGATTTAGCAGACATGGATATGAACTCAGCTGTGCTACTTACAGTCAGCAACAATACTTAAAAACTATATGTACAAATATTTGTGTAATTAATCCAACCTTAAAACCATTCAGACATTTTTACTTATACAGCACAGTAAAACTTCCAGCGTACAAGAAGGGCTATGTGATCAAACTACAATCACATTTCAGACACAATTCAGGCTCAGATATCCTGTAGTTTGAATATACACTTTTCCCACTTACTCTAGCATCGAAACAGTCAGTTCTCTTAATTTATTTGCTCGTTTTCTCCCTGTCACTGTGCTCTGTACTTAGCAAACAACTGAAGTTATCTTTTTCTTTCTCCTTTTTTTTTTTTTTTTACTATTGGCCAGAGAGATATCAAGTCTACCAGAACACATATACAGGTATTTTAAGGCTTTTATTAGTATACCTATAATAGTGTATTTTAGTCATTCATCATTTATACAGGATACAACCTTAAACAAACAAATATTAAATATTTTTTAAAAGTAGTTTTCTCATTATTATGCTCTCTTTGTACTCTCTTACTCCCACCATGGTCTCTGGGGTATATATTCTGAAATTTCACGCATACCATAAAGTATCTTTGGAATGTTACAGTATAATTGTTTAGAGAAACATTTAATGGATGAGTAAGCATCAAGAGGCCATGGCTAAGGGAAAAGAAAAGTTAAAATGCTAGAAGCATTTTGTATTGAATGATCTTCTCAGCGTGAGGACAGTGGATGGACATTTGATCCAAAAATCTGGTATTGACTCAAGCGATATAAAACCAGCACCGAGGCCCCTGAAGCCATCCAGCCACCTCACAAAACATCTGCTGCCACCCACCTCTTTCCAACGGGGCTTTAGTCACTCTCTAGCGAAGCAATCGAATGCTATAGGATCTTATTTGATTAATAACAGGAACATTACGATAGGGCATTACATGAGCTTGACAATTAGCCATTATATTTTTTTTAATTGGTTGCTTGGCTTCCCAATTTAGAGCGCAAATAATTTGCATGTGGATGATATAGAAATGCAACAGAAGTAACTGGAAAAAATGCTGGGCGCTGAGTACAGAGACAGCTAAAAAAAGCTGAACATTCTTTCACTACAGGAAACTGCTGGAGACAATATGCTGTAAATTAAAGCCAATTTTCCTGAATTCCCTGAAGGACCTCTCCTCCCAGAGATTCTACAAATCCATTAGCTAAGGCCCATCATTATGGTTTCCTTATTTACTACAAGAGTTTAAAAAAAGCACATCCAAAATAAAATACAGGGTGTACTGGGAGCAGGGGAGGGGGACAACTCAGGCCCAACCTTACATAATTGATCCATATCCTGATTATTAGAAAACAGCTGAGATGGGTTTTACTCCCAATTCCTCCTCCTCCCCCTCCCCATTTTCTTAAGTCCAGAAAAAGCAAATTAATTACCTCCCTGCCTGAACTTCTGATCCAAGGAACGGATGCTGACACAGGAGAGGTACCCCATGCTGACATGCACTGCTCTGGAAACTGAGGAGTCCTTTAGCACTAGAGGCAGAAAAGCCCAGAAAAGCCCAGCTCCCTGCAGGCTGCTGCCACAGCTGAAGTTTGTCTTATAATTGGGCACCTAAAATCTCTGTCCCAGTAGGTTTTGTGGTGCTCAACAATATGAATCGCAGATGGTGCAGCACAGTCTCTCTTAGCTTTATACTTCCACAGAATTTTGAGAAATCTAATGTCTTTGATGACCTTCTATTTCTGCGCTACACTTGATAGAGAACAGGTAACAAGGTAAAAAAAAATAATTAGGAACGCATAAATACTGTGATTCTATAAATCTCATCTGTTAATAAACTCACAGACAAGTAGCAAAAGCTCTGCTATGCAGCCTTCTAGTTCCAAACCAAATATATTTTCAAAAATTCCTCATCTATTTGTAAAATGTGTGAATCTAAATCACATGTAAAAATAATGGATTGCAGATGCTGCTTAAGGATTTAAGAGATATCTGTAGGCACATAAGATTGCAAGGGACTTCCCAGGTCACTGCATTTGCATCCTACTGTCAGATCTATATTAAATAATGTCTTCCAGAAGACATACATCCCTATCCTTAAAGTAGCTTTCCTTTTGCATATTCCCCCCCCCACCCTAAATAAACTCAGAATCAGGATATTTCTTTTAATTTCCATCTTAACTCATTAAAGACCCCATCCAGTGGCCACCCAGATGAAACACTTCAGATTGCCTAGGACAGCTTTTTTACATCCTCAATTTTTTGTTTCTCTCCTTTTCAACTACACAGGGATTCAGATGTTGTTGTCCAGTAAGTTCCCTATTTTAAATCTATTTTTTTTTCTAATGCCATACTCAAAGGCAAATCCAAATACTCCATGAGTAACTTTTCCTGTAACTACTTTCACTTGGTGAATTATACGGAACCATAATACCACTGCTGATTTTAAAACAAGGTCTACAGATTACTTCTTGTGTTACACTGACCATAGCAGAGCCTGTAAGTACGTCTTTGGGGGTTAGGGTAATGGGGAACACAACAGAGTTTACAATTAAGTCTAACAAACAAGGGTATGTTAATCTTTTCAGCCCCTTAAATCCAGGAAAATCAAAAGCAAATGTCTCCCTACCATAGCATCACAAAACCCAACCCCAAATACTTGCATCTTAATGCCTGCTGGGATGTTTTCTGCTAACCATCCCTTAGATTTCTTACAATACTCAGTACACACATTCCTCCACAAGCTGGATTGATTTCTTCCACCGTTTAACTTGTTTTTGCCAAAGTCTCTTTTAGTTGAACATTGGCCGCCTGCCTAACGAAACAACCTTTCTTTATGCCAAAACTGTCATCTTCAGTTGCACAAGACGCATCTTACTTACAAACATGTATCAGGAGCCCAAGGTTTAATGCTTGAAGAACTGCTATTTCAAAATGATCTCTAGCAAAACTTAAGCGCATACAGAAGCAGTCAGTACCTAACCTTAGGGAAGAGGGAAATAATTCTCAAGAAAGATTTTTATTTTCCTTTTGTATTTAAAAATACCTTTTAAAACCCTAAACTAATTATTAGAACATGAAAGCATATGAATTTAACCACAGAGAGCAGTGAGAAATGCAAGGCTCAAGTTGAACGCTGCATTCTCAGTGAAGCATCATTACACAGTGGTCACATGCACCATAAAATTGTCTCTAATTGAAAAGACTGGCCTTTAAGTGTAAGAATCTGATAAACTTAGTAAGTTATCACATATTGCTAATGATTGAAAAAAAATCCATCTATATAAACTTCTTGCTCTATTTTTCTGCTGTACTTTCAGTCACAGCTGAAACAAAAATACCTGTGTAAGAAGCTGTTCTTCAGTCAGGTTATTGATCCAGCGGGTGTACCGCTCAGTAGACTCCGGCGGCTCTCTTCTGACTTGGCAACCAATAATCTAAAGCAAAATGAGATAAAACACAGAGTGTAAAATACTGTACACCCACACATGGGACCTCCAAGAATTAAGGTTATCTATACAGTCCTTATTAGCCCCCTTCATAATGTAATGTAATGCAATATAATATAATACAAGATGTCACAGTTGCTCTGCTCAAACATTAAATAGTTACAGACTTTCAAAGGTCTCTAGAAAACTAACACTGAGAACTATCTTTCCAATAGCTTCAGTCTGGGGAATATGTAAACCATTTTGGTTGAAGTTTTCAAAGGGAAGTCATCCAAAGGCACACATGAAGAAAGAATACAGAATTTCAACCAAAAAGTTTGGCAAATGAAAATTAGAACCTGGATAACACCAGAGAATCATACCAACAGTGCCATCACCTATAATACTGCACATTACTTAAAATTCATATAAAATAAGGGGGGGGGGGGAATATCTGTATTCTGATTTGTCTTATTCATGGTAGAACAATGCAGACACCCCGTTTTGTTCACTGAAGTACTATATACCCATTTGAGCAGCATTTTCCTTCTCTAATGTTGTGCTGTAGCTGTATGGGTTAAATATAAATTATAATATTCTGAACAGCTATTTACATAATAGTTTTCAATACGCATCAAAACCAGAATTTTAGATTGGTTTCATATAACTGCATAGACATATATTAATGCAATTTCATCCAAACACTAAACTGTTTGCTCTGCCAATATCTGGTTAGACAAGGAGGAAGCCAAGAAGAACCCCAGGAGTGTAGCTGTACACATCCATAAGGTCTGTAACTGTATCTGCTGAGCACAGCAAGTTTAGACCTTACAGGTATCTCTATTTACAGAGCTTGAAACCCCCCACAGATGTAAGTAGTCAGGCTAGAATTCTGCACGTGCAGTCATGAATACTTTTGATGTGGGAACAAAAACACCAGGAAGAGATCTTGCTGGGGGACTGCTGGCAATGGAACATCACAATTTAGAGGATGATTAAATACAATCAAAATAAAAAACATGGAAAAAAAAAAGAACTCATGATTTGCTTATCCTGTAAAACAGAGTGTCTCTGAACTATGAAATTTCTTCCTCAATGACAACTATGAATTACTATGGACAACTTCAATCTTTACCCTAACTTCCCCCTGACTCACAGCAAAGTAATACTAACACATTTTCAGAAGTTTGACCAAATTCTTTTAAACTGAATATCAATTAGAAGAGCTGATAGATCTGTTTTTTAAGGGGACACTCCACAGACATCAAAACTGCAGAGAAGTTGTGTCAGACGCATATTCTGTTCTGTGAGGACGATTTTTATTTTAGAATTGAACTATTTACAGAACTCTTTTTAGTATTTGTTAACCAAGTCAGACGTCCTTCTCTTGCATATCCCAGGATTTTATAACTTAAAAAGACAGTTTACAAATCGATGCACGGAAGTCAGGAAGGAAAAATCACCAAGTACTTTTTTCTCGAAAGGTATTCTGTAACAATACAAGATGGAAACTCAGTTTCTTTATTCAAATAGTCACAGCCTAAGCTGAAATACAGAATCACAAACAGCTTTCACAGGATAAAAGAGATAAAAAGGAGAATCTCAAGTTTGTTTTTTTGAAAACCTGGTTTTCAATTAGAGACAATTAGAAAGTGCAGGCATCTCTTTCTACGCAATTTGAAATTTTAATGAGAAGCAGAGGACAGTGTTTCATATTTTATATTAATTTCTTACCAGTCTGACCATTTTCATAAAAGTTGTTGATAGCTTAAGCAACCTGAAAAAAAGGTTGAATCCAGGTGCTCAGCTTAAGGATTGTAATTCCCCAAAGTCCATAAAACAATTGGTTCATATCTCAACTCCTTATTTTTCCAGAGAAAACTGAATAGATTTGATCAATTATCTGCACATACACCCAAGGAGAGGTGAAGGCAGACAGAAAAATTGCTATTAAATCAGAACCTGATAGGTCTTTTCTGTATCAAACATCATTTTGTGCAATTTCTAGAGTTTGACTAAGATTCTTAGCCAAAATTTCCTCCTCTTTCCATGCAGCCATATAAATAATTCCACTGCCTGCTCCAAATTACTTCTCTGAATTTTGGCTTGTAACAATGATTCTGTACTTACTGTTCTGGTCATACTTACAGGTTTTGAAACACTTAAGATACTTTGAGCCTTTGGCAATTAAAAACACCATAATTAGGAAAAAAATACTCCCAAATAAACAAATTATTTAGGAATTACTGTTATTGCAGTGATGTAAATCCTGAACAGAACAAACAATGCCATAATTTGCAGCAGAAGCCTTGGAAGCGTAATTTTCCAAACTCCTTCAGCAAATGACCTGCCTAACCATAAGACAGAGTGAGAGGATAACAATCTAGAGCTTTATATACAAACACACTAATCAAATAAAAAACTAGTTTTTCAAAAAAATATCTTTGTACACAGCAATTTTGTTTTCTACAGCAAAGCTCACCCTAATGTTTAGAACAATAGTAAAGCCAGTAGAAGGTATTTATCTAGAAAAGTACATACATACAGAAATACAGCAGAAAGTAACAGGACTGGCCTCTGACTTTTAGGAGTCAGATGTCTGAGTAACTCAGTGTTTCAAGACTCAAATTACATTTTTTACCCAGTCAAATGAAAACTCAGAATAATCACAGAAGGGCAACCCTTCTGTTGTTGTAACTCAAAGTCCCTTTACCTCACACTAAACACCTAAATGTTCATGGCATCCAGTCTCAATGTGGTTTTACTGGAGTTGATGGTGAGGGGTTTGAACAAGAAGCTCTCTCTGGAGCAGTGGATTTCACTGCCATGACTAATCAAGACACAGTTGATGACTCTTGGCCCTTGAATTTTCAAAATAAGAGTCCAAACCGTTCCATTCTGCAATCACTAATAAAGACAGAAGAAAGTATTATGTTGACCTACTCTAATATCTGTGAACACTAGAACGGAAGAATAGTAGAACCAATGCTGAGAATTAATGTGAGAAAGAAAATCTGCTTGCTGGAAAAAATGAAGACAATTCAAAATGTAACTTAGAAAAAACAAATTTTCTGAGATTCCACATGCCTACTGATGCCCTCAATTCTCTAAATGATATTTAGTATATCATACCTTCTCCCCCATACCTTTGGCTTTTCTTACTCTTTTCTAGTTTGAGCTCTAGAAGGCAGGCATTATTGATGAAAAAAATGGCTTCAATAGAGTTAATGTAAAGATGAAGTTAAGATTTCCCTCTAATTTCTTCTTCCTTACACACTGAATAGGATCACTACCTAGACAATAAAATATCATAATATATACTTAGCAATCCTATACTTGTTTCATATGTGGAATTAAAGGAAGAGAGAGGAAAAGGGGGGCTAATAAAAGTGAAACTTTACTATGATGTCCCCAATAGCAGTGGCTTTAAGTTTGCTTTTTCTTAAAATTACCTAAACATGCTACCTACAAACACACCAAAAGCATTTATTTCCAGAAGGCCTGCTAATTATTCCTAAAATCTGAATTGCTCTCTTCACTGCTCCTCCTCATCCAAAAAACCAAACCCACAACAACTACCTGACAATTCCTTTCTTTAAAAGCAAAGGAACAAAAATCCATAGTTGATGTTCTCAGTGGTCTTTCCTAAGATTTCCATGGATGTACCAAACCCCCCAGCTGGGCACAGAAAAGCAAGAATCTCCCTCCTGCAGAAGACAGGATTGTAAAACATCATTTAACCACATTCTTTAATTATAATGATATTACAGCAAAATACACTTTACAGTACAAATGCATGTAATTGGGAACAGCTGCATTTTGATCTTGAAACACAGCAGGAAAATAACTACAAACTCATAACAAAGTTAGCATTTTGTAAGAAGTGAAATGTTCACACTTCCCTCTACCCTAACATACCAGCAAAATGTTTTGCACAGACTTCCTGCTTTCTTTTCTTTTTCACAACCACTCCAGACTGCTTTTAGCATCATTTTAAGAGATATATTTTACAGACAAACCTTACAATTGTCACTACGCAATCAAACGTATTTCTAGACTCTCAGCCAAAAAGATTGCACACCTTTCTGCTCCTTAGCGGTACCATTCCTCTCCCAATGGGACTCTGCCTCACAACTGGGATCCTCGACTTACGCGGTTGCAAGATAAACATCATCAACACAGAGTAGCTCAACCTGGGTCTTCGGCACGGTCTCTGTAAAGCAGAGCTCACTTAACCAGCCCCTTTCACCCAATCAAGATCAGAATTAGAGCACAAACGGCTTCCTCTCGTTCCCCAGCGTAAGGTGTGGCACCAGCAGCCACCGCACAGTTTCCCATTTCCTCCACATCTCACACAGCATTTACATTCACTTCACTGAATATTTCCTTAGTGATTTGAAACTGAAGTGAAAGGTATTTCACTGAGCTTCTTCCCTAAGTTTTAAAATACTTTGGCGAAATCATTCTGGCCTATCTTACACCCGTTCAGATTGTCCAGAAGGCAAGAAACTCTCCAGGTTAGAAATGCTCTCTTCAGTATTTGAGCATCCATTATCACACAAAAATGGAGCTCATTCAAGCTTCAAATTTTTGATCTAATTTGGCAAGTTTATTTTTACATTACAAATGCTTACTGTATACTGGCATATACCTGTTCCTAGATTAAACTATGTAGTTTATACAACAAATGCAACGTACTTCATATTCCAACTGGAAAGTTGCTGCAATGCAGTATTAATATTGTTTCTATACAATACAATATAACTATGATACAATTAAATCAGTACAAATAATAGTATAAAAATAGGACAATGGTGTTCTCCAGGAAACAGATGCTCTAAATGGGTCCAGTACACAGGGTTAGCCACGAGGTATGAAATACAAATCTCATTAGTACATTCAACTACTTGTTGAGCAATACAAAAGTTCAGAGTCACCATCACATTCAGAGGAATCGGGCAGGATTTTTACATACATTATAAAATTGTACTATGAGCACATACAGTCACTGTTCTGTGAGTTACAAAACTGTTCCACTGAAATACAAGAGTATTTCACTCATATATCTGATATGTAAAAATATCATTATTCTAAACCCAGCAGCACCAGCCATCTGCTTACATGCCTGAACTTGTTACAACTTTTCACTGGCGTTTGTTTTTAAATGCAATATTCAGGTAGAGATGTTGCTTATTTTCATCATTTCAGGTTTTTATGTTTTCCACATATAAATGGAAAAGGAAGTGGGTGAGAGAAAGCAAAGATTAAATGAATTGACAGTAATTAAAACCAACACGCTCTCTACAGATGTGGTGCCTTTTTTTTTTTAATCACTACAACTTCCCCTAGCACAGAAAATCTTTCTTAATCAGGAGAAAGCCTATGGGTCAGAACCCTCCTGCTGTACTAAAGACGAAATAAGGATGAAAAATTAACTGGTCTCCCATTTTAACCATTTTTTTTCATCCTACTTTTATAAAAACAGGAAATTAGCAGGCAAAAGCAGAAATTTTCTATAAGGTAGTAGGCACCTAGTGGCTACTATATACATACATGTGATTTCTTCATATTATATATCTACATTTAAGGAATTTTGTTTATGAAGTTTTTTTAATTAACCAACCAATAAGGATATTGAACTGATAACGATATTGAAGCAGGTATTGGAAAAGCACGTATTTTTAGGAAGGAAAAAATCCACAGCTTTCTTGTACTAAATAAATTGCTTCCCTCAACTTAAACGAAATCCAACTTTCAAAGGTTAAGTACAAAACTTTCTACACATAGCGAAAATGTGCAGTGTTGAGTTTCATGTTAGAAATATGACTGAATGATGTAAGCCTCCTTGAACAGAATGTAATTATCTACTCAGAGAAGCTTTAATTAGAAGTATTGTGTCATCTGATCCTAGATAACGTTGTGAGAAGAAAGACTATTCAAATAACAAGCAACACAGGAAGGATTCTCTCTAGTGCATAAGGCCTTTTCCCCAACATTCCTGTCTGTGAATGCCCACAGAGGGAAATTTCCTAAACTAAAAAAGCCAACAGGAGATGTTTACCTCATCCTGAATGCTTAAGAAAAGTCTTTTAGTAATCATGCCTACATCTTGATGTACGAAGGAAAGGTAGATGGCATCTGTGCTGTCTCCAAACTCTACTTATTTTTGGTGTATTTATTTCCACACACACTCACCCTCAATCAATGTGACACTGCAAAGACAGCCTGAAATTCAAAAGAAAACTTGCCAGGAGAGAAAAAATTTTTGTCTTCCCTTTATATTGATTTTTTTGGTTTTCATCCATGTAATATTTTAAATATTTGATTGTAAAAACTTCTATGAAAGTTTTCTTTTTCTTCCTGGGTACACACAGCTCCCCCCTTTATTTATATATAAATATATACATATATTTGTCTGAAACTTCAGCAGAGCTTCAGGTACTGGTGCAGCGCCTCTAAGGTGGGCTGTTACAAGTATGGATCAGCAGCAACCCTAGAAAGTTTTATTGGAAGCGTCAAATAGAAATCTACCATGAAAAGAGCAATTGATTGAGACAGTCCAGGATTTTTTTTCAAGTAGACTTAGGAAACAGGGCTTGTAGCATAATTTTTAATTGTACAGCTGTGACTCAGCATCAGCTTGTCCAATCACCCACTTCTCACAGGAAACATGATTAACAACTTTTTACAAAGTCTTTATTTGTAATATACTCAGAATAGCTAAAACTTTATTATGTTTATTAGCATGATTGTAAAAACTAAGATGCAACCATTAAAATATCTAAGTATTGGATAAGATTTTCAGCCAATGGCAACAAGCGTCATTTCACTCATTTTAACTAAATGTGAACAGGCAATTACACATATTATTAATTTGTTCCTTCAGCCAACTAAGGAAAAGTTAAACAATATTTGGAATGATGTATTAAAATGTATTTCAATTGCAGAATACTGGAGTGGGGAAGCAAGATCATCTTGAAGAAATTTGTCAGCTCTGTTTCCAGCTCTGCTTCTTACTATTCTTACTTAGAGGAAGTAATTAAAATTCTATATAGCTAAATCCGTATTTTGTAAAAGTATATTGGGATATTATTGGGTGGTCTTCCTTTAAACTGTGATGATGCTGTAGAAGAACCTGTCTATAAAATGCTAACCATTAAGAAAATAAAATTATGCCAATAACAATTCTTGTTTAGGCTCGATTTAAGCTGCCATTTAAGCAAATTCTACGATTTATTTCATTAAAAGTAACACTAGCTACCAGAATTCAGTTTCTTTACAACTCAAGAAAATTTGTATTTGGATAATGTGACAAAAATACAGAGTGGTTAGTCCAAGAAACCATGTTACCTGAAAGATGAAGAGAAATTTAGCTGTCTAATGAATACACATTATATTGAGTTCCCAGACAAGTACATAGTCATCACAATAACTAATAATAACTAACTTCTTTAATCCATAGGAAACTTATATGGCACAGCAAGAGTTAAATAGGCTAGATATTTATACCAACCATCAGCATTTTGGATTTTGACCTTACTGAAAACAAGAATTAAAATTTACATTGTTAAAAATACTAAAAGAATTTATTCAAATTATATTGTGTTTTTCTAGAGGTCCAGGGCCTTTTATTTTTTAATGAAAGATGAAGACGAAATGACTGAAGATACCAGTGGCTGTAAGAAGGATCTTGTGACCATCTTTTACTGTAATCAAAAATACATGGAAGGAATATTCTTATTTGGTTAAAAATCTTTCCAAAATTATATATTTGGCTAAGAAACTTGTAAAATGTATTTTCTCTCCCTCTCATTTCCAACAAAGGAAACAGCACTCTTCAAAACACATGACACCTGTGAAGTGATTTGCATTAGGGGTAAAGATACAAAGCACACTCTAGTATATTTAAAGCATTTTTTAAAAATTATAAAATATGTTGACAGCGCTGAATCCCCAGAGAATCCTTTAGGTCAGGTGAATATCCATTTCCACAGATGGGTCTTACGCTGTAGCAATCCATTTTTAAGAACACCCGTTAAACCTTCTCCTTGGCACTGGTTCAAATCCAAAGTCTACAATAGGATGTTACATGTCCATTTTCAGCAGATAAAAAATGAGTAATTAAAACCCAAGGAAGTCTGAATTTTCTTTAGTGAATTTATATGAAAATCAAGAAGTCAAGGTGGGGTAATCAGAACAAGCACAGCTGAGCATCACACCATGTATACACTGAAAAAGGATGCTGTCATCCATATCAAATCATGGGGTAGGAACACAAAATTTTTAGAAAAACTTCTAGTATCACTGAAGAGCTACTACAGCAACTCTGTAGATACTACAGCACATTAAATGAGTTTCAGAAGTCCCTTTTGAAGGTAAATGAGTAACCCCCAGTATTTTGATAACTGGCTTAGGTAGGAACAAGTCCCAGGCCTCAGAAGCCTGCGTTCAAAATCTGCCACCCTGGGATAAACCAACATCCTGGCTCAAAGTTTATAAATATGTTAGTGCACAGGCAATCCGAATCTGATGCAAATTAAGTAAACTCTTTGGATCGTTTCAAGATGCTTATACAACCAGTCCTTTGCATAAAGCACAAGAACAGTCAAAAAGAGCAATGTGTTTGCACAATTTCTATTTTAAAACAAATTTATCTTGTGTGTGTAGCTCCAGAAAGTATGATTTGGCTAATAATAGTTGTCACCACAGCAAATACCTAAAGACAAGGAGGACGGGATCTTGATTTTCAAATGTTTCATGCGTCAGACATAATTTTAAAAATTAATTATGCTGAAAGTTTATATTACAGTCAGACATTCATGAATATCAAACTCTAGTAATAACAATCTTTTGATGGGGTTATTGGCATGTGGAGGCCATATTAAACACAAATTTAATTACAAAGTGGTATAAGTTGGGATGTTTCTCATTTGGAATATTTGATTAAATGTAGAACAGCCTTAAACTGACATCGTGACTTTGAAAACACACTGCGGTTTTCCAGAAATACCAAATTAAAGAGAATCTTTAAGTACCTCCCTAATAAAGAGCAAAGACACAACTGAATTCCAGCAGATCTGGGTAATATACATGGAAAGGCCCAATTAGTGAAAATCAAATAATACTCTCATTGTCAAACAAAGAATGTTCATATTCTTCAGTGCAGAAAAAGAAAAGGAATCATAGTTTCTCCTCCTAAACATATTCCACCGTCACCACTTCAGAACAAAACCTTCAACCGCTGCTCTAGTTTCTATCCTCCATAACTAAAAGAATATTATTGAATTGTACTTAACTTTTAAAAACCTCTAATGACAATTTCCTGAAGTCATAAATATATGTATTTTTGTAAGGATCTAGACTGGATAGCCTTAATTTAGAGTTAAATTTTCCATAGGAAAATGTCTTCCATGGAGAAAAATGTTAAAGACTTGTAGTTTGTTTACAGTGGGTAGTATATGGGAACTGAGCATAAAGTACAGAAGTTCTAATAACAAGAATAGCTAGACTAGTTTATGAAAATATTTCTCTGGACATTTTTTCTTCCTACATGAAAAATAAACTGATTTTGGACATCCAATAATTGTAGGTAATCTCCTCAGGGAAATAATCTCATTTCCCCCTCTGTCTATACCAAAGATGGACCAGGGCCACCTCAGATCTACTGAGCCCATTTAGTGGAGCAAATTCCCATTAACAGGGTTAAGCAAACATGCCAGTATCCAATTCATTTCTCTTTAATAGCTGTTCTACGAATTAATGCTTATATTAATGCTAAACTCTATAGATGCTGCTTGCTAGGACATGCCTGGGCACAACACACTGATGCGTCTCAAACATGCTGAGCAAGGGAGACAGAAGGAGAGCTCATGCAAATTAACTAAGGCGAAACAAAGATTACTTAAATTCTTCAGGATGAAGATTTTAATCAAGTTCACGTCCAAAACAAAAGCATTTCTTGCTAAGCTGTATGCAACAACAATAACAATAAAAGAGAGATTGGTAAAACCTGGGCTTAGCAGCAGGCACAGAGTGAGAGATCACCAACAACCATTAACTTGTTCCACACAGGAAGGATGGAATTTAAATGAAGGGGCTTTTCTATCACACCAAACAGAGTGCTAATATTTCAACATTAAGTAGTTACATCTAATGACAGTTTAGCAAAGCTTCACATATGCTTATTATCTTTTCACACCTGCAAAATTACATAGAAGATACTCCTTACCTATTTTTGCAGTCCAGACTAAAGCACTGTCTAATTTAAGTAGAGAACAGGTAATAAAATCCCTCAGGAATAAAGGCTCTGACTACAGAATTTCCTTAAAGCAGTAGATGAGGAATGGCAAAGCCACTCTGTGGTTAAACGTGCATCTTCTCACTCCTAAATGAAGTCCTTGTTCATTGCATCACACTACTTCAGTTGAACAAGACCTGATCATAGAACAGTTTGGATGGGAAGTAACCTTCAAAGGCCACCTAGTCCCACCCCCCTGCCCTGAGAAGGGACAGCTTGTGAGCAGCCTAATCTAGTTGAAGATATCTCAATTTTGCCAGCTCTAGCCATACAAGCAAAGTTACCTTGTTCAGTAGATGGAATAAATCCATGTCTAAATGCAATGTAATTACCAGACTGCATAATAACAACTTTGACTCCCAACAGAAAGTACACAGAGGAAGCACAGTAGTCTGAAATGTAATCTGTTACTTTCAGGACTATTCTAACATTAGAGTAATAAGAAGATACAGCAAACCATAGGCTTTAAGATCTTTTAGAGGTGATCAAACTCTGTTGGTATGTGGCATGTAAAATCACTATACAACGAGGACTGCCAATATTTCCAAATTGCTATGTTCACTGTTGATGTACAAGGTGGCCTCCCTCTTTATTTTTCTTCCCATTTTTATTTTTTATCCATGCTCCCTTTCATCAGGAAGCAGCCTGGCCTGGCACAAGACGGATAAAACAATCTTCTGCCTTTATTCCAGGCTTGTGATAATAAGCAGGAACAAAAAACTGCATGTTAATGTGATATATTATGGCACAGCTGCTCAGTAAAAGGCTACACTGAAAAGCTTCTGCTGTATAAGCCAACGTGCTAGTGGGTGATGCTGCACTGGAATTCTGTCACAAGAGTTTCTACACCGGCAGTTGCACACCTGGGATGAGATGGAAACAGTTCTCTGAATGTTCTTTTCCACCAGTTGAGTACACAATGTCTTAACTATTCAATGAAACAAATCACTAAAATATGTTATTTACATGCATTGCTCTTATTGTATACAAAACAATCAGTGCACACTCCAACTTGAAGAGCTACTCTGATAAGCAAGATAGCACATGGAAACTGGTCCAGACTACCTAGAATTACCTCCTTCCCTTCAAGGACAATAGCTAGAGCTAAAATAGGGAACTCACTGACAGCTGATTCAAGAATGTTTATTAATCTTCTTGCACTTGGAACAAAACAAAGCTCAGTATTTGTTAAGCCGTTCTCACAATATTGCTCTTGTGAACTAACTCAAAACCCCTGTTTCTTGCCAATATAAAAATAGTTGAAACATTGTCGTTCTTTAGGTAATTTGAAAAAGAATCAGGTCTCATCATGATGGCCATATAAAGACTCCAAATGCTGCTTTTAGAAGTTTTTTTTTCCACATTAATATCTACATCATGTACAAGTAAAACTATTCCTTTTAATTATACCTCTAAGAGAAAATTTATTGCATACTCTTTCTGTTGCTACTAAGAAAATCAGATTTTCAGATACTGATTTAAATGAATAAGGTGGAAGCTAGAAGTACTGACATAATAAAAGAATCAATGGAATCTGATCATTTTACTCACAAAAAAAGAGAAAGTAAAATGGTTCAAACTAGTGCTCCATAAGCAATGGGTAAGGAAAATAAGG
>JAOTQQ010000003.1:27406004-27440291 GCA_026546715.1 Gallinago undulata | reverse complement strand
TACTGTAGTTTTATCAAAAATAATACAAGGATGAAAAAAGTTTTAGAAGTAGATCCAACTGTTAAGTACAACTCAAGGTTAAAGATAAAACAGCTGAATAATAAAACCTACCCTTATCACATGCAAGTTTATAAAAGATGAAAGGAATACATTGTCAAAAGCATTTTTCTGTATTTTGTATTTAGTAATAAGCATAAAAGATGTCACTTATTTTCAAAGCCAACAGTGGAAAAAAAAAATCTTCCAATTTCTCAACCTCTGTACATCAGTTACTTCAAAGCTACAATTTACATTGTAGTTTACATTGTGCACTACTATTTACAGTCTAATCCACTTTATCAATAAGGTACCAGAAGTCAGGTACTGTATCAAGCAAATGGTCTAATAAAAACCTTACCCTATTTCCCATAAGAACCATAATCCTATTTCTTTATACCAAATACAGAGCCAATTTTCGGAAATTAAAATCTGGTTTTCATATAAACAATAGGAGATATATTTTAACTGAGTTTTGTTCACTTCTTTACAAATTACTTCAGATTCTTAGATGTCTTCTTGTTAAATCAAAAAAAAAAAAACAAGAATGCAAAAGAAATCCATCAAAAAGCAAGGCATTTCAATGCTTAGAACAACATTACTATTATCTCTTACAATATACAAAATGTGCTCTTGTGCGAAAAGATTCCACTGTTTATGATCCTGCACAACAAAGATAAATTTAACAGAACTCACACATTCACAAAGATGAAAAATAATCTACTTGATTTAAAAAGGTTAAATCAGCGTGGAAAGTATTCAAACCAAATTCAAATATCCCATTCACCAAACAGGTCAATGTCACGTTTTTACAAGCGGACAAGTTGACAGGAAAGGTCTAGTTCCCGCTAACAAAACACTATGTCATTTTGATGCTATTGGCAAAACTAACAAGTCTACAGATTTGGGTCTTAGGCTATCGCTAAGATCATCAGTATTCTGTAAAATCCAGCTAAAAAGGGGGCACTATAACCACAAAAAGTTCAAAATGCCTTTTTTAATACATCTTTGTTCTCGATTGCTGGAAAACTCTATGAACTCTTATCCTGAATGACCTGCAAATCTTTTAATAAGAATTTTGACTTTTTTTTTATTAGCAGTTTTACACATATGATGTACTGCTGTATAGTTCTATCCAGTTTCATGCAAGAAGAAAGGAGAAGGAAAAAAAGAATCCCAAATAAAATAACAAAGCAATTAGACGAGGAAGAACAGCACAAATTACAAATCCCATCCCAGACAAAACTGAGTCACCTCAGTCATTTAGGTTTTTAGACTCAGGTTAGGCAACTGTAAAAGAAAGCTAACTCCCAAATCCAATGCTTTACAGATTCTTTCCTATTGATGACTAGGCAGGTAACCACAAAGTGGGAAACAGAATATGTTTATACAAAAATAATCTTAGAGTAATATGGTTGTACTCTAGGCCAGTGTTTATAGACCAAAATAAATTCTAATGAGTAAAGCCAAAAAGATTGTACCACAAAATAAGGGCACACTGAAATTTTTTCAACTTCATAGGCCACTGATAAGAGTGAGACGCCCAACCACGCATTATATGGTAAGGGTTTATGGAGTTAAAGCAACTACAGTATGTAGAAAACTATATGTTAATATATTTTATCCAGCTGTACAGTATATAATAACAAATTTTCTATCAAAACTGCTGTATTTATGATATTAAGTCCAGCAACTATGATTTGGATTTGGTTTAAATCCGAGAATAAAACATCAGTAATTAGAAAAACACTTTCCAAACTATTTTCCACTCATGTTGTGTCAGACAAAAAAAAAAAAAAGTACATATCTACATATCTGAATGTAGCTGCTGTATCAAAAAGGGAAGTATATTTAGTTTGGTTTTGTCTCCTAGGTAGAAGTAGGGAAGACAACAAGGCCACCAGTGAATTACACTGAATATGTAATTTTAAAAAACAGAAGTTTTCACTGAAGTTCAATTTTCCCTGTTATCGTGGAAGTCTCTAATGGCTGTTTCCTAGCAGATATAAGGCAGGCAGGATGAAGAAAAATTCCCCCCACTGAAAGAACAGACTAAAGAACAGATACTAAATAAATGTATACTTTCATTAAGCACATACTTGCAACAGGATAGCTAATTAAAAAAGAATCTGTAAGTAAATCTGTTCTCATGTGACCCCACTCATCAAAAAAATGAAGAAAAATCTCAGGCAATGGGTGGGTTTAGTCATCTAGATATGCACACCTAAATATGTACATACAATGCAAATAAGGCCAAAGAAACAGGTAAACAGCAAGAAATCAAGCAACACTAATAGAAACTTACTTTACGCACTCAAAATAACCCAAAATTTGTAGGGATTTTGTTGCCTACCAACATGTTTCCTGTTTTGCAGTGTCTATTCTGAGTAGGAAAACAATTTGCCAGAAGATGGGAGAATGAAAAGGACTTTATTTCACATGAAAAGGCAGCAGGGATTTCTAAACAAGTCCAGATGTGTTTCTGCCAGTGGGGGGCTGTGATCTCCATCACCTTTCAGTCCGACAGACACCCTGCCTGCTCCTGTCCCCATCGAATCCACCCCTTCTCCAGAAAGCTGCCTTGCTCGTTGCAAGTTCCACACCACTTACGGTGCTGCCAAAGCAGAAAAGCCAGTTACACAGTGATCAGCTGGGCCGTTTCCCTTCCAACCACAGGCACCACCCTTTATAAAAGCACACACAATTTATACTGAGCTAATTGTTTTGGTTTACTTTTATGTTTAGTTGAGGGAAAGGAAAACTAAATCACCAGACTGAGATTAAGAATATTACTCAAAGCTGTTGTTGTTTCAGTATGGGTGTCTTAAATCAATTTGGGTACATTCAAATGACAAAGCATTCGCTGGCCCCTTCAGCCAGGCCCTCTGGACCACACTGAACTCCACAGCGATAACTCCATGATTTGCCCCTAAAAGTGGGGGGGTTTGCACTTCAGGAAGTAAAACAAAACACACAACTCAATGTACAATACACATCTACTTTCTCAAACAAAGGACAAGTTCATGTAAAACAACACACTAACTGTAGCTCAGTACTGAAGTGCTTTCTTAAAACTCACATTACAGACTCAGCATCACTTGTTTTTCCAAATTCCTTTGTATTTGGCTGCTCAGAATAAAAACAAAAAAGAGCTGACACACTCCATCCTCACAATCATAGCACCTTCTTTCCATTGCAGCTCTTACACATGAAATACAACCTGTAGCAACACCCGAAGGAATGTCTGACTCACTGAAAAACAATATGGCATCTCCAAAGTCTTTCAATTAATCAAATGGTCGTTCATTTATCCTGCACCTGCTCAGACTATAGTGAAAATCTGTTCCTATTGTTCAGTTCAGCTCCTTGAACCAGGGAAGTAAAAGGCCTGGGACCTCCAAAAACTGGCCTGTCAACAGCACCAAAGCAAATACACCAATCCCAGGCAATCTTCTAGAAGGCACGTTTTTAAAGCCACCCCACATTAGAATCCTACACTCTTATGGCCACACACACGTCACCCGAGCAAAACACACCCGAATGGTCTGTCTGTACTTGCAACAGCATACAAAAAACCCACTACTTTTCTGTTTCTACTTCTGAATTAAATTGAGAAGGAAGGTCACAACAAAGACAACACTTCAGTTTAAGAAGCTGGCTTTACTGAGCACCTTTCTTTTCTTGAGCACGGCAACAGAGGTCTACGTGGGAGGATATACGTGGTATCCTTATGCACCTGAATGACTCCTACCTTCAAACAATATCAAACTAATTACTACCTCTTTATGGAATCTTTTAATTCAGCATCACTATTAATTGATCAGGAAATTTTTGCTGCCAAAGCAGGTCCCACCCTGGTGCATTTGTTCAGCAAATGCAGACACGTGCCTTTCCATATCGAGCTTTTCTATAGTCAGTGGAGATCACCTTGGATCTTTCTCAAGTTAGATTACTGAAAAACAAAGTACGTGAGCATTTGCAGGCAAGAGAAGCAACGCTCACACGGTGTACAACTGCAAAGTCAGTAACCTCAGACAAGAGTAAAATCCTCACTGTCCATTCCAAATACCCACTTTAACTAATAAACAGATGAAGGTAAAGGTAGGGAGAGCTTATGACAACAAAATTCTGAAGGTTTGCTTCTTCATTTATGAATCTGAAAATGAACATTTCACATTCCAGATAGAGGCATTTAACCTTTTTTTAATACACAGGCTTCTTTACAAAACAATAAAAGGAATGATGCCTTCAAGGGCTCATAGCTTGATTTTTTTGGTGCTCATTAGTGATTCAGAAACATGCACAGCTCTTCTGGACAGAAAGTGCTTCTGGTAATAGAGTTCATCACTTGCTATCTGAGTGACAGTTTATTTCAGTTTTTAAATCAGAAGATCAAATTTGGAAGGAATAGTATGTTAAAGCAACAACAGAAAGCAAACACATGAAATCTGATCACTGCTTCATTTTTTTTAAGCTACAGAGATGTTAATTTGAAAGAAAGGAATCACAGAATACCAGGTTGGAAGGATCATCCGGTCCAACCTTTCTTGGCAAAGGCATGGTCTAGACAAGATGGCCCAGCACCCTGCCCAGCTGAATCTTAAAAGTGTTCAACGTTGGGGAACCCACCACTTCCCTGGGGAGATTATTCCAATGGCTTATTGTTCTCACTGTGAAAAATTTTCCTCTTGCGTCCAATTGGAATCTCCCCAGGATTACATTCTACCCATTACCCCTCATCTTTCCCATGTGACTCCTTGTAAAACCAGCGTCTCCATCTTCTTTGTAGCCACCCTTTAAATACTGAAACACGGTGATAAGGTCTCCCCTAAACCTTCTTTTCTCAAGGATGAACAAACCCAGTTCTCTCAGCCTTTCCTCATATGGCAGCCTTCCCAACCCTTGAATCATCTTGGTGGCCCTTCCCTGGACCCTCTCCGGCCTGTCCACATCTTTTTGGTATAGTTTGGACCAAACCGGAACACAGCATTCCAGGTGTGGTTGGACCAGCACCGAGTGGGATAATGACTTCATATCTGCTGGTGATGACCTTGTCAATGCAGCCCAGCATCCCAGTGTGCCACAGGAGCACACTCTTCACTCATATTGAACTTGTTCTCCACCATGACCCCCAGGACCCTTTCCACAGACCTGCTCCACAGCCAGGTAGATCCCAGCCGCTGCTGCACTCCTGGACCATGTTACCTCATGAGTAATGTATAACGGCAACTAACAAGAAATCCACCTTTCCAAAATCAGCAAGGGGAGACTGTAAAAACAAGCAGCTCTGTTTATAACTGAAAGGTAGCTTGAAGGGTGAAGTCCCTGAAACATTTACCAAGACTGGCCAGCTAAGGCCCGACCACCTTCTTCCAAGACCTTTATGAATACTCCCCAATGAAGTGGTTTTGAACTTGAAACTCAAGAAAAGCAAGCAATTTCACAGCAATTAAGAATTAACATTCCCAACTTCAATCATACAAGCAAATCTCACAAACAGAAAGGCCCAGGTCAGCAGCTGCCAATTCAAACATGGGAACACCGATTCTGGTGGTCCACCCTCACTTCTGGTGAATAAAACTTCACTGTTTCCCTACGTCATTTTCAACTATTAGCAAGCAGTGACATTGTGGCATCATGGTTTAGAGTCACATCTTTGAACTGGCTAAGAATCTCAGAAATAGTGATACACTGCCAACAGAGCAGAACAAAAGGCTAAAATGCCTGACTCAAGTGAATATGACGGGGTTTGGAAAACTGGAGGTCAAAAAAGGACACATTTTTATATTTCTTCTTTAGCATTCCGGAATCCTCCAACACCACATTGATTAAACCTGAAATAACTGGAAACTACACAGATTACTGGGATGAAATCAAAGCATATTCCTTCTCAAAGAAATACAGTTTTACACAATATGGGCATGTTTAAGTTAACGTTGGTGAAAACAGCAATTCAAAGCAGAAAACAGAATTTTTAGTGCATGAGTTTTGCTGTGCTACAACTGGGTAAATGATTATAACAAAGATGGTAGCCACCCCATGGAACTGACAAACTAAGATTACAATAAAAGGCAACTGGTAGATAGAGTCGTAACTGCAGACAGTTGGAAGAAGAGGAAAGCTTACAGTGAGATGTATTTGCATAATTACCTCATTCTATTGTCATTATGACCAAGATTTTGTGAGATTACAAATGTTAAATGTGAACAATTTGTTAAGTATCTTCAATGTTTCTACTTGTTTTCCTGGTGGGAAAAATGCCTCAGTAGCTTAGAGGTGAAATCTGTAACAACAACCACAGCAAAACCACTCCATAATAGCTATTAGTCAAACAGCTGCCACTTCATACTAGAATAGGCTGATCAAATTCTGACAGTTCTGAGCTCTGTAACCTTTTTTTCCACATTTCTTCCCAATTTGTTGTCCTCACAAATCTGTGTTGAGAGACATAATACAAGCAGCTTGACTCCAGCTGGAACGGCAAGCAAAATAGCCTCTCTGGAACCAGTACTTCCAGAGATGCTCCCAAATATGCTTGCACATTTAACTCCAAAAAAGTGAAATGAATACACAATGAGCCACGACGTATTTCTCCACCTATATGAAATGTATACAAACTACTGACCCAGCCCCATTTCCTTCCACATCCACCTATAGCAAACCTGAAACTGTAGCTGCACTTCTGAAGGTCAATTCCCTGGCATTACTGCAGCACATTCCAAAAGGCTGATATCAACATTCCTTCCTAGAGAGCTTGATACTGGATTGGTGACTGAAATGAAGAAGGTAGGTGGCGTGTAGAAGCGGGGTTGTTAAACAGCTGGCAACATCTGTGTTTCAGCTATTATCACACAACATTTACTAACTACAGCCAAAATATTGAGCAATTTTCAGACTTGTAGCAGTTTCCATATTCACTGTATTTCCTCCAATCTGTTTTCAGCAAAAAATGGTAGTCACAAGGAGAGACGTTAGAAAATACATATAAGTAACACCAGTCATTTAATATTTCTTTTCTATCAAGTTTAGGATTCTGGCAGTTCAGAATGCCTTCTATTTTGATGCATCTACCTCAACAGCAGGAATAGAAAAGTATAGAAGATAAACTCTTGGTAGCTTCTTCCAAGCTTATTCATATTATAAGTCATAAAATTCACAAATCACTTCCAATAGGTCTTAATTATATTAAATATAAACTTATGCTAATTTATTACTGCAGAAATGCAGAATCATCAGCTGTTACATTTCGTAACAGTTGTAATTCATTTCCCTGATGTCTTCTTATCCTGCACAGCTAGTCAGCAAACAGAAACACTACAGCAGCATGAAGACGCATACTGTATAAAAACCATAAGGTAAATGAAAAATTATCAGTTCTGAAGAGATCTCTATAAAAATATCAATTAATTTCATATACAAAAATTTAATTTTCTAGTTTACTGCTATTGATTTACAAACAACTAGATCCATCTGGATTGAAAATAAAGACTAATCCAAAATTTACCTCAGTAAATTATTCTGTATAGATTTGAGACAGAAGACATGAAGCTCCACTGAACAAGAAAATACTAGGTTAATTTCTCACTCAAGCATATACATGGACTCAGCTTCAGTCAACGTAAGCACATACGTAACTCATCCTTTGTACTCCCCAGAATGCCCCACACAATGTGTTATCTATCCAAGCCTGGAATACCTGAACTTGGCAGATCATAAGTAAGATCTAACTTTTTTTTTCATTTTAGATATGTAAACAGCCTCACTGATTCACAACATAGGAGAGTTAAATCCATGGAATGGATTAAAATTAAATTAAATGGCACTGGGGTTTGTGTGTACCTGAAGTAAAACAAAATGAACTGGATCCCAAATTCATTCATCTCAACAAAACTGGCATTACTCCAATTACTTCATGGCATAATTTATGATGTCCCTACACTCTTTCAAAATCTGGTGAGTCTGCTGATCAAAAACAGAGCAGTGGGTTCTGTGCTCATGCTTCCACAAAATAATCTGTGTATGAAACTGACACTCAGTGCTGGATATGAAATAATTTTTTGATGTCTGAGAAACTGGCCTTTCCAAACACCATTAATTTGTGTATATGGCTGTGAGTTCTGTGTATTCAATGGATGTTCAAAATGTTGTTTATGAAATATCCGTAAAACCCCATATGTATCAGATACTGCATTTCAAAGCTTCACCCTCCATAAGCTTATATACAAAGATTTACATGAAATACACTCTGTAAAACAAATACCCCAAACCAACGAACCGTTGAAGGGAAACTAGGATAAATTCAAATAAACACATTTAAAAAGATATACTGTGTTCCTAAATACAGTAATAACTTAATAAAAGTAAGAATAAAAGACCAGCAAAGCCACCTACACAATTTCTAAAATGGTAAGACAAGGAATTTCTGCTGCATTTCCTTGGGTCAGAAGAAATGTACCAGCACTTAACCTACACTTTGAGCAGCCAGTTCCTCCCAGTACTACACTATACCATAGTTCAGTTCCAATTCAGAGGAAAGAATCAATCTTCAGGTGAAATTACAAGAGATCAGTGAGCCTTAAAGGTCCTGCTCTTCTTGTCTGATCCTAGCCACACGGCACCATTCCTCAGATCAGCTATGCGCAGTTGTGAAACCCTTCACTGCATATTAAACTGCAAAAAGCCAGATAGTTATCTGCGGGTTAGTGAGCTGAATGGGCTCACAGAAGGTATCCAACAAAGGACAGGAAAAAAAAAAAAAATCAGGATGGAAGGTGAGACCTCTCCTATTTTGCATCAAAAAGCCAGTAGATTAGCTCTTAGTTTCTCATCAATATAATTTTCTGAAGAATGCAGGAAAGAAAAATCCTGAAAACACCCAAATACCAACCTTGCCCAACCCTGCTCACAAGAGCTTGTGAAATTTGATAGGATCAAAGAATAGTGTAAGGCTGGAGGCTTTCTACAGGTTGGAAGACAACTTTGCGGCTATCAATAATAACCAGAACATTTAACACCCAAGTATCTTTAATCAGCCTGCCTTTAAGGCAACCCAAAAGCTACATTAAAACCAAAAGAATTTTACTGACAAAACCAAGTTAGACAAAATGCCATTAACTTACTGAATCCAGAAAGCAGAGATAGGTTCCTGAGCTCTGAATTACTGCTTGATTTTTAGCAAATCCAACTGTTGAGAAAACAAAGATCAAATTATGAGGTAGTTTTTACCTTTGTTTTCTTTTTTAAATCTTACCACTGTCAGCAACAGGTGAAAGGCAATATGAAAATCAGCATTAGGTAAAGTTTGCATTTTTTCCATACTTAAAACAAGGTAATTTGTAAATATTTATGTGGTATGTCTATTTCTTCTTCTCTGAATGATTATCAGTTGTACGTGTTAGAATTAGTCACCAAAGAGAATTGGACTACTTTTGCTAGCTCCCCACAAAGACATAGCACGTAATACGTGCCTTGAAGTGTCCAGCTACCTTGGTTTCACGTCCAGATCATAGAATCACAGAATGGTTTGGGTTGGATGGGACCTTTAAAAGTCAAGTCCAACACTCCTGCAATGAGCAGATGCTGAAAAGCCTTGGCTGTATATACACATTCATCCCCTAAGTCATAACAAATAGTAACAGATCATAAAAAGGCAAAGAAAGAACAAGAGATTGCTAGACAGCAACTTCTTCTCATCAGGGGGGCAGGTCCTTGGAAGGACTCAGGAAAAAGTTTGTTTCATTAAGCTTGTTAAATATAAAGTATGCAAATACAAAAACTTCATGCACCATTTATGTAATGGTATGTGTAATGCGGAGCCAAAGCAGAAGAATATACAGAGCAGGAGCACAAAACTGGCTAATTCATACCGTAACATGTTATACCATCTATGGAAAACCACACTGAGATATAAATTCAGTCAGATGACAGCACTGGCATCCGGGATCTTTTCGTTTATGACCCACTGACACTTGCTCAATCTTTTACCAAGATATTTCAGGAAGCTGAACCAGAAGAAAACTTTTGTCAGCTTAATTTCTGAAGCAGATGACAGCACTGGAGGGTCAAGCAAATGGCAGATCCAGATTAAAAAAACGTGTGGGAACACAGGAATAGACGGGTAAGGACGGGGCTGCAGCAACCAGCAATAAGCTGAACTCAGCCTCCCTCTGAAATCCATCAGCAAGGTAGAAGTGTTTACCTGGGATCATTTTTGAATGTAGACAAGGTTTAACTAAAAACAGTCTGGTCTTTGAATTCTTCTCCTGCAGCATCATAAGAAGAGACCATGCTATACCCAGTGTTATTCTGAAAAACACTATATGAATTCCACTTGGCCATATATGTAACCTTTAAGCTTTGTTTAAGTATTTATGGAACCAAGTCAGGGAATCCAGCACAAGATTGCCCTGACAAGCAAACCAAATGATGTGAAGATGTGCAATACCGGGGGCAAAATATGGGAAAGCTGGAAACATAAAGCCAGAAAATCTCACCAGGAAGTGGGACAGGATAATTTTAAATAATATTATCCCTAAAGTTCCTGATTTCACATTTGAAAAAAGCAGATCTCTGTAATTCTCTACTCTTTTTCTGTGATACAGGTTTAAGTTTGTCCAGGAAACAAATTTAACTGGGCTTAAAGCCTCACTTAGTTTTAAGGCACATGCTCCTTGGCTATGTTGCTGAGTTGTCCAAGTACAGAAAAAGACTTATGACTGCGTTTCTTACTGCCTCAAAGGAACGTTATGTCAATGACCAACAGAACACTACTAATAAAGGCTCTTCCTTATAAATGCATTACTCTTTTCTTACATATTTTGGGTATTTTAAACCTCACCTTAACTTTTCTTCATCATGGATTTCTTTGGCTTATTATCCTACAGTGTATTTACATACTGCTTTTTACACACATATGAGTATCTAATCTCACATATACAGTTCTCTCATTCTCCTTCCTATTGGCAGTAAAAAAGCAGCTGGCAAAGTCAGTAGCTACCACAACAGCAGAGCTGAATCCTGGCATGGGCAGTTTTAGTGGGAAACAAGGCATGCGAGTTAGCAGGTCTGGACATGCCAAACAAGTCAAACCCTCACACTGTGGAGGTCCCAACTAAAGCAAGAGGTAAAAGAACATGACAGAACAAAATTTGCCCAACATCAATCAAATCAGTACTCTCCTACATCATTACCAGCTGCCTGTATTTAGATGTCAATGCTTTCATTAGTATAATCCTATATTTCAACAAAATAATGAAGCACGAGGAATCAACAATGTAACAAAAAAATTGAAGGAGACTCAAAGGTAACTACAAGATGACAATTATATTACTCTATGAACCTTCTGAAATATTTAAAATCTCATTTTCAAATAAAACATTTTAAAAATAATGAAATATTTAATATTTGTATGAGAAACAGTTGGAAAATACTCCTTTCTAAGATTAAGATCAAAACCATCCTGAAGCTTTTCATATGCCAGCTATTTTTTTAGAGGGGAGAGAAGAAAACACCCATTTTAAAAATTATTAATGAGAGAAATATAACTCCCCATAGAAGAAACTAGATATTAAAAATTATTTCACCACAACAAATCCTACATTTGGCATGAGTAAAAAAATTTCTTTAATATTACTCTACTGAACAAAATCAAATGTTTGTGCCAGGTCTCTGAGTTTTGTAAGGCCTGCTTACTTGGTGAAAAGAGACTGTTACCATGGTTACAGCCGTAAAAACTTAAGCCTCAGTGAGATATTAACATTCCTCACTCTTGGAAAGAAAAAGGTTTCCTTTTTTTAGGCAAGTGACCCTTTCTTTTTTTCTAGGTTCCCCCCCTTTCTTTTACATGTTAGAAGAGAATCAGAAATAAATCCTAATCTTGTGTAAATAGTTGAAGATGTGAAGCCTGACTAGTACATTGTTTCTGTACTAAAGCATCTTCTTTTAAAGGAAAGACTCCTTACAGTTGTAACTAGTCCTTAACATAATAAAAGTAAATCACTGAAAGCAAACAAATACTGTGGATTTCAAGTAACCTGCTCCTAAAACGTAACAACCATGAAGAAAAGATGTCCTCATTTTAACAGTGACCTGAGAGTGACTTCCACATGAATAAGCTTGGCTTTGGTTTTGTTTTTTTTAAGAGAACTATGTATTTCATATATTTCATTATTTAAAACAATGCTCACAGCTGCATCCCCCACCCCGAATTTATTAAAGATTTGTTCAGGTTTCAGCTATCTTAACACCAATAAATGCACTTTAAACAAAAAATAATCCATAATACCTCTAATGGCACAATATACTCCTTGTACTTCACAATTCGAACTTAGTTTAAGTTTCAGTTTCCTAAAGTGCAAAGGTGAACTGACTTCAGAATTCTGAAAGGGGGGGGAAGACAACAGACAAATTTCCAGTAATACAAGCAGTTCTTGACATTGCTCAACTCCAGCTTTATCAGTTGCCCAAAAGAGAAAAATTCCCTTTACAAACCTTGCCTGTCTTTTGTCATCACCAGCTCAATAATGCTAATATTACAAGTTGCACTGTCAAAACAACACCAATTCATGCTAGAGATATTAAAATACTAAAAATATTTACAGGAACAGTTATGCTGTGTTACTTCAGTATTGCTAGGTCTGACAAGTGTTTAAAAAACAGCTTTAAAGAAGCCTATAGTCAAAAGAAATGACAGTAAATAAATCCAGGGGCCTATACCATGTTGCAAATTAATTCAGTACACAAACTCCAATTTATTTGCGTGTTTCAGTAAGGGGATGAAAATTAAGCCTTCTGAAACAAAACTGGCCTTTTTCATAATAAGATTCTGAAGACACTGTAATAAACCTGGGTTTCCTTCCAGTTACAAACTGCACATTTTGTTAAAAAACGGAAACTGACCATATTTTGTGTTACAGCGTTTCCAACACCTGCCTTTTAAGTGAGATAACTTGAAAGACACAAATTTGGAAGCGGTTTGATATTAATTCCTACTTGTCTACCCACTGTCAGAAAATAGATAGAAACATAAGTTATACAGCTCCCCTTCAAAATGTAAGCACATTTTGTCTTGTTGCTCTCTTTCAGAACACAGACACAATCTTCCAACTTCAGTGCCATTCAACACCAGCTTCTCCAAAGAGCAATATACTTTCAATTCTATTTTACATTTTAGTAAGCTCGTCTGCTCAAAAAACCCAAACATAACCAAAACAAGCAAAAGAGAAACTGTTGGAGAGATTTGTCCTCCAGCAGCTAAGTGTAATTCCTATTAGCATGTAAATCACCAGGGAATCACACTGTACACCTATCTGGGAGCTCAGTAAATATATTGTTTGAGCCCTTGTGTAAATACTTAGGGGTATAGTGGAAGTTTCTAGCTCACACCAAAACTCTTATGAAACCTCTGTTTTGATCTGATCGTTAAGGGATATCAAAAATGCATTTTGTTCTGTTTCAGGGTCTATTCTATGAAACTGAAAGATGCATGTTCACTTTTTAAATCTTTATGTAAGAAATTATTTCTTTTTTCTTAAAATTCATCTCCTGAATATACATCTAGTATCAGAAAGCCACAGTAAAATTGTAAGCATTAACAACATTGTGTATACTACAATTAAACAAAATTCTTTTGCAGAGTAGAGCACAAGTGTTAAGCCAAGTTCTTCTTTCCTGGACGTATAAACAAATTCTACATAGCCAAAACCAACAGGGCCAAATTCTAAATAGGAATGAGCTTTTGAACAGAGAGCTCTGAAAAACAAAGTGTTGGTTTTTTTCCATGCAATGCAAGTGGTTACAAAGACGCTTTTCAAATTAAAAGCAGAAGATACCTGCAATAACAACCTGACTCTCTCAAAAAAATAATCACTATTAAGCTACATACCACCTCGAGGTTGAGATGAATCATTACTACCGATGATTACTGGAACACCAGCATCTTCCAGCTTGATCTTCCATTTCTCAATTATTTCAGCTGAACCATCCTAGAAAAACAATGACATAGATGCAGCTATTTTAACTTGTATGGTGAACAAAACACAGTCCAAAAATTCCTATCAGAGACAGTATTTACTTGGACAATATTTTAACTAAGGTCTGAAACATACCTTACTGGCATCATTAAAAACTGACAGCTCCATGGTTTCTTTAAAATCTTGTTCCCAAACCGACTTCAAGCATTCATCTAACCAGCATTCACTGTTGTGAACAGGTACAATGACAGACTACAAAAAATCAAACAAAAATCCAAATGTATGTCAGTAAGCACTATTTTTGCTTACTTACAGTATAAGAATATTCATTTAAAAGGGGGAGTGCTAGATCCTTCAGAAATGAACATTCATGAAAAATGCACCTTAAAAATACAAAAGTAGGCACAGATTTTTAATGTTCATTATCAATATATGATTTGCTTTCTTCTCTATCAAACTTTTTTCTTTGAGTTCCATAAGATGGCTTTTGGTAGATCTTGGTCTTTTTTGTTTCTCCAAGGAAACAAAAGAGACTCCTGAACCAAAAATGCTAACAGAAAATCTACACCACCACACTAACCTGTTTCTAGTATTCCTGCATTTCTTACAAAACTCTTTACTTCTGTATTGTCTTAATGTATCTTACTCATCATCTTATTTTTTCTTTAAGCTTACTACCAAATTGGAGATGGTCTAGCCAAGTTTTTAAAAATTATTCTATCTAAAGCTTCTATTAACACATTAGAAGATGATATATAACAGTTCCATAGTCCACCATTTCAATCGGTGTCTTTCCTCTATTGGTTCAGCCACACACACACACAGCATGAAAACTTATCTGAAATATTTTAAAATTGGTTAGAAATCAGAAACAAGGGATTTTTCTGTTCAGCTACAGTTCCAATGACCCCAAAAAAAGCGACCACCAAATTCTTTTGGTATCTCAAAAAGAATATGTTCCATTCACAGAATGTAAAGTCCTCAGAAATTAGGGCAGTAATATACTGGCTGTGTTTCTAAAGGGAGAGTCAAAACCCCTACCTGTTAAGATTACTTATAGGTGGTGAACTTAAGGCAAAGAACCTAAGTAACTTAGAAAAAGTCTAACAGGACATTTTAAGTTCCTAGAAACAGAACTTAAACTCCGTGCTGTGTGGTGTGACCATAAACCCGTGGTTTGAAGAAACAGAGGACTAGTTCCTATTGTGAACATGTGATAACCTGACGTGACTACATGTACCCTGTGTGAGTACATGCAAACGCACACATGAGTAGGCAGATTTTGTGGACATTGAGGAGTGTATTTTTCGTTTTTTTTTATGAAGTATGGTGTATGTGCACACAGGTATTGCAGAGTATGACATATGGTACAATGATTAACAAGAAACTTAACATTTCACAGCAAAAAAACCCAACAAACTATACTTGTCTAAAATGAATGAACATCCTGATTTTTGGTAGGATGCTCTAACAGGCAAAAAAGGGTGTTTAAAATAAGTAGGAGGAAAGATATCTAAAACATTAAGCAAAGCAGGTCTTGGATTTCTGTTTGGGAGATATAAATAAGTAAAATAAAGAGAAAATAAAAAAAGTGATACTGATTACCACATAATTGCAAATACAACATGCAGATAAAAAAATACTATTTCACATAATTGTCTCAAATTAATACTTTGAGACTGAAAAGATAAGCAAAAATCTGAGACTCTAAACCAATATATTCAATTTGCTCAGAATATTAATATCCTTTATGTCTAGATGGCAATTAAAATACAACCCAATACATTCATACTAATCAATCTAACATATTCATTCAGAAAGAAAAGGGTTCTCCAATTCTTTGAATATAAAATAGCTACAGTTTTGCACATTCAGAAAAATCAGTGATTTTCCAATTTGTTTTCTAATTAACACAGCGAAAATTTGACTATGCCATCAGAAACTAGCTTGATACTGGCTTGAAAACTGTAAAACTGGAACTTTTTTTCATAATGAACTCCTATTCCTGTCAGGACAGCAGTGCAAACTATCAAGATTATGTTTGGGTCTCTCTGTTTAGTTTGAACTGAAAACATCAAAACCACTACTTTAACAGCAGCACATATAAAATAATCCATAAATATCTGATGGCACTCAGATACTCTGAACTCAACTCATATTAGTATTCTCCTAAACACATTACTGTGAGCAAGTTCTACTTCCGCAGAACTATCACAACAAAGTTGAGCTAGATGCCTGCCAAAATAAAGTACAGAGCTGTGAAAACCTGAAAAATTAACAAATCCATACAAGTAACTGTACACAGCAACATGATTAAAATATCAGAGTACTTCTAACATTGTATGCTAAAGGTTCCTTATGTTCTACCATTCATATTCAGTTTACTGGGGTTTGTTTGGGGTTTTTTTTAAGGCAAAGATAAATTAAAAACACCACAGAGCTATACCTTTATTTCTCCCTAGGTCATTTCTAGATTTGTAACCTGGCTTAAAAGTTGCAGTTGGTACTCGCCCTGAACCAGGCATTCATAAACTGACTTTTGTCATCATGTGGCACTACTACAGAATACTTCCATCTCCTTGGTTCATTTAAAGAGCGGAAAACATGAACCCAAGCACTATTTCACTTACAGGTGCAGAGTCATTGTCAAAAAAAAACAGCTGGTAGTAACCTCATGAGACTGTGTCTATTTCTTCTGTGCCAAAACAAAATCAACTACAGCTAAATCACTGCTGACAAACCATAATCTCCAGGGACAGAAACACCAGCCTTGCAAAGGCAATCTCTAAGCGCACGCATAAGGAGCACCTGGAATAGTTTTCCCAATGTCTCAAGACCTTTTGCTGCAGTTTATGCCAACTAGTACTTCCTGATCCCATCACAGATTATTACTGTAGTTCTCTTTGCAGCAGCCTTTCGCGAATTTGAAGACTGCTACCATAAAAGTGAACTACAGAAATATGCATACAGCCCTTTGCAAAGTAATTTTGAGACAACACAGGGATATAAATGCAAACAGCTAATGTATTTTTGTCATTACAAGATCAACTAAGCGACAACTGAGTCAGAATCATAATTTCATTCGCTGTGGCTGATTTACAGCAGAATCCAACAGAGGAGTGTTTTCACGGCCTATGAGGCAAGTACAAGAGTTAAACCACAGAGCAATGAATCAGATTTGGATTTGACCATTGTGGCACTACCTAGTTTTCCCTGAACTTCACACATTCTAGAGTAAGACCTGGAGCGATTTTAGGTATTTTTAGTAATGTAGTTTTGCCATCACTAAACTGAAGATAATGATTCTTGGCTTTGCTGCAAAAAGTTTTGATGTGTGGCAAAAATGACAGAATGCAAAATGGTTAACAGGTAGTTCAATCCCCTTTCTTCTACAAATGCTAGACCACTGAAAAGCAATACATCACAAGACTGAAAAAAAGAGAGATGTGAGGGTTTTTTTAACAACAACAAAAAAAAAAGCATCAGAAACTGCAACTGAATATTTGCATCCAAGGAACCTCGTTTCTGGCATTACCACCATCATCCTCCACTAAGTATATGATAAACAACTACAAACTGAAAACATTTGCAGTTTCCATGAATTTCAGTTCAAGTCAACTCCTACCTGCCTCCATATCTGAAGGTGGAAAAAAAATTTTAGACATTATTTTTACACTGCTTAAGATCTTATAGAAGTCAGAAACCATTATTTTTAAATGAAGTTTTTGTATGAGTCACTATTCCAAGCCATTCAGAAAGTCATGGCTGTTGACAGAAACATACTAGTTTTGTCAAATTTTGCATATGGGACACTTTAAATAAACCCAGAGATATTTTCAGGCCACAAACTTTGACCTGCCTTTACGAGCCGAGACTCTGCTGAAGTTGTTCATCATTTTCACTTGCCCACTGATCCGTATGCTTGCGCTTTTCAGATGTTTGCCTCACTAAAGCTAAACCGCTGCCAAACCACACCAGTGGTATGTGTGCAAATTTGTGAAAGAAAAAAAATGAAAAAAAAATTAAAAACACACTGGGACTAACAAAACAATGAAGTAGTGTAGGAGAATTGTAAAACTGTCTCTTGAAACTCCACGGAACCAAACACACCCGGCCTTTCTGCCAGGCCAACCAGCTCAAAGACAAGGCCGAAAGTCCCTCATGAAAAGCCCCGCTGCTTCCCTGGGCCGAGCCCCCCACAGAGGCGGGAGCTCGCTGGGGTGCCTTCACCGCCCGGGGCCGCCTCTTCCTCCTCCTCCTCCTCTCCCCGAGCCGCCCACCCCGCTCCCTGCCAAGCCCCGGCCCGCACTCCCGCCCCACACGTACCACCTGCACGGCGGGGCTGCCGCCGGCCCTCCCCGCCTGCGCCATGGCCGCCCCTCGCTGAGGAGAGGGAGCCGCTCACCCCGAAACGCCCTGAGGGAGCCGGGGCTCCCGGCCGGGGAGCGGGCGGGCGGCTGCCTCACACCCACCGCCGCGCGGGGGGCGGCCTCCCCTCCCGCCCCAGGTTTATCTCTCCAGGAACTGCCCCTCTCCCCGGGGCCCAGCGGCTGCCCGCCTCCCCCCGCGCCCGGGCCCGCTCCCGCCTCGTCCCCTCAGGGAGAGCGCGGCGGGAGGAACAACGATAGAGAAGGCGGCCGGAAGGGCCGGAAGCGGCGGCGCTGCCTTGCGCGACAGTGCGGGAGGGCGCCGAGCAGCGAGGCGCTGAGGCGAAGGGAGGGCGGGAAGGCGGCGTCGCCCAGGGTCGGGCTGGCGGGAGCCCCGGGGCGACCCGCAGGGCTGCGGGTGGCTCTAGGAGGCTGCCGTGTGGCTTTTTAAAGTTTTAAAGCGTTGCCGGTTGCGGCCTGTGCGGTGTCACCTTCGGAGCTGCGCCCCCGCCGGCTCGGGGTGTGTGTGCTGGTCAGGCCGGGGCAGGGCTGCGAAGACAGTAATTTCTTAAATAAATGGTGCCTGTAGTTTCCCCCCTGTTCCCTAATTACATTTTTTGCTTGTCTCTCTTCAGTCAGCGCTTTTCTTGGTCAAGACTGGTCTGTTCAGTACTACCAGTGACTTTTTTTAATAACTTAAAATGGGAAAACAATCGGTGGTGGTGATGGTATCATCATTGATCATTTACTTATCAAAACTATGGTTGTGCAACCACTTATTCCCGTGAAAGTATTCACAACTAAAAAGGATCGCAAGACCGGGCCCTGTACAACAACCTATTCAGAATTTTTAAAATTTGCACAAAGCAAGCTTTGTTGAGCAAAATCCTGAGATTATCCCTTGTTTATCTGAGGAGCCTGTTAAACAGCTAGACAATTCAAGGAGCGAACAGAGCAGAGTTATCTTAAAATGTTTGTTGGCACACAAATCTGAGAACCGAGGAGGTGAGGAAGACAGCCAAGCAGTAATTCACCCCTGGAATCTATTTCAAATTATCTACACAGCTTCTCTCCGTCCAGCCTGAGTTTAATCTCGCTGTGAACAGCACTGCTAAATATGATCATCGCTTTTCTTTTCTTTTTTTTTTCTTTTTTTTTTTTTTTTTTTTTCTGGCGACGAAGGCTGCGAGCACTTTTATGTCGCCCGCATGCCTCACTTTATCTAAGAAAGTGTAGGGGAGTATTGCTTTACTCGGCTGCACCAAACAAAAGTCCCAGTCAGGGACCGGTGCCTCATTATGCGAAGCCAGTCCACAAAATGCAGGGCAAAACCCCTGCTTCCTTCCCCGAGGAAAACACAGAACCAATCAAAACCACCAGAAGTGTTTTCAAAGTTATATTCCGTTGTTGGCCACAGAGGGTAATTAAATACAAGCATCTACTCAAAATGTGATTTTCATTTGGGGGGGGAGATTTTGGACAGACTTTTAAAGGCCCACAAGCACGCAAAGGCTGGTCAGTGGGATCTCACTTCCACTGGGGGAGTTGTTACCTACGGGGTTTTGAAAAATCTAGCAGGCATTTCTGCGCTCTTGGGCAACTAAGTAGTTTTCAAAATATAGCCCATTGTTTCAGTGCCTATTCCTCTTTCATGTGGGTCAGAATGGAAAGAGATCTCATAGCGCTGGCACGAAAAACTCACTTCTAAGTGAATTTCTAAGCAAGCAAAAATGGTTTGGTCTTAGTGGTACTTCCAATTTGCTCTACTTCAAAGATTTTCCAGGGTGGTGGAGAACAGCATGCAAAACAGTTCCTACAGCTAAAAACATTACAGAACCAAAGACATTTCTCATCAAACTAGTTTTTAGCCTTTATTTCTGATAAAACAATCTCTTGAACATTACTGTGAGCTGAAAACTTGCAAATTCTGGAGGCTTTAGCTATCAAACAGATTTTCCCCTCACCTTGAGGGAAAGACATCGTATCTCGAAAGTTGTTTTGCTTTCTTTACATTTAACTCTGCCATTTCAAAAATGACACGGACTAGATACAGTATGGACAACTTAGACCAATTGACTAATGAGGACAGATCTCAACTGATTTCACTTGGAGTTTAAAAAAAAAAAAAAAAAGATAAAAAAGGACTGCCTGTGGAAGGTATCACTAGGGTTATTTAGGCCAAGTAGTCTTGGGTTTAGTTTCTTGTTGAAGAGATCGAACTGTAACTGAGGGGGTAAAACTATCCTCACAAACAAATCTGTTTGTTGATGTTGTGGAGCATGTGGGCAACTTCATTCAGTTGTATCTTTATTGGAAAGACAAGATGAGTGAGTATAGAGTTTTCTTCTAACACGTTTGTCACTGAATCCACAAGTTTCAGCACCAAAGTATTTCCAGAACACACCACGTTGAAAGGATCATTCAACAGAGTAGGTAAATACTCGGCTTAGAGCTAGTTTTGAAACCACTTCTATTCAAAGAATGCTTTGAGCTTCCAAAAATGCCGTTACTTTCATAAAATGTCACAGCTGAGTGGCAAGAAAAGAGGGACGCGATATTTCTCTTCATAGTACTGTAGAGCAGAATGGGGCTTCAGAAGCTCATCAAGGAGTCCTGCCGTCCTGAGATGGGATCAATTTTGTCATTTCCAACAAATCCCTACAAGCCTGTTCCCAAAGGCCTTCCTCCGCCATGGGAGCTTCATAACATCCCCATGATTTATTGGGAGCCTCCCTTTCTTTGCCCTTAGAAAGAAATCCTTAGGATCTAATCTAGGCCTTGCTGTGAACCCAAAGCCCTCTCAAATTTGGCAGGCGAAGGTCATTCCCCTCTGGCAAGGGGACACCTGCCATCTCCCCAGTTTTAGAGCTGCTGAGCACAAGCTTATTGCCTGGCCGTCCCCTCTAGTAGAAAACCTTCTTGCTGTCTCTCTTCCTCCACAGACTCATGTCTTCAGCTGCCGAGGTACAGTTCCTCAGTTTAAATCCCCCCGTTAGCAGCAGGAGCTTAAATATTTTCCCTTGGGCAAAAGTTATGCTCCTTACCTTTGTTGATTCAGCACTTCAGCCACATTTTAGGCCAGATAGGAAAAGTTCTGTTGGGCTTTCTTTTTTTTTTTTTTTTTTTAAATGAAACCTTAGCACACTATCCTGCCCTTTTGCAGGCCTAAAAAA
This sequence comes from Gallinago undulata, assembly GCA_026546715.1. Taxonomy (NCBI): domain Eukaryota; kingdom Metazoa; phylum Chordata; class Aves; order Charadriiformes; family Scolopacidae; genus Gallinago; species Gallinago undulata. The sequence goes on along the minus strand of JAOTQQ010000003.1, from coordinate 27,418,745 downwards.
AAAAGTATACCCTCTTCATAATCAAACACACTGAGTCAATGCAAACGAGGAGGCCGGTAACCTGCCAAAGATAAGGGCAGAATCTCTGCTAAAGGAGACAGCCCAACATCCCTTAAGCCTGTCTCTGCCCTGAGAGGCTCCCTCACCCCCTCCTTCAGGGGTCCTCTGATAGCCCTCTCCCAGTGTTTTTATCCCCTGCAGCTGTGTGCCTTCTCAGCTGCTTTCTTGCTAATGCCTATGTTAACCCTTGCTTCGCCCGAGAGGGCCTGCAAACTCCATCCCGAACCCGTTACTCCTTGCCCACCCCACACACCGAAAAGGCGCCGTTCCTCTCCACGGCGGCGATTTATGTCTTTGCAGGTGGTTGTTACGTCTCCCCTCCATCCCGCTCTCTTGTTTAGCTTATGCAGGTCTGATTCATTCTTCTTCCTCGCTGGTCCTGCCTTAGGCCTCTGTCCATTCTCATGCCTCCCTCCTGGCCTTGCATCTGGGCTGGAGGAGGAGACCCCCTGCTCCAGACCCGGTGCCCCCACTGGGGCCGTACCGGCGCTGGGCAGAGCAGGATGGATTACTCCCCGTGTCTTGCCAGCCATACTCCTGTTTGCACAGCTTAGTGCAGTGTTTGCCTTTTTCACAATGGCTTGACACTGTTGACTCCTAATCAGCTTGTGATCTATTATATCCCCTAGATCTTTTTCTGCATGAGGGAAACAGTATTTTAGCAGTTTTATTCCAGTCAGCCACATGAGAAGAAAATGACTGAAGTAGTGTGAGTGAGATTATCTGCTTTGTGCTTCAATACCAGAATTGTTTACTGATTTCCAATTAGTTACATGTGTACACCCTGTTAAGGGAGTTGCACGAGTGTTGCTAATGCCTTCCTTTGCCCTTCAGAGCCTTTATTACTAGCGGGGACTAGCACCTAGGAGTTATTTGGGCCAAGTTCCCTGTGTACTCAAGACTTCAAATGCTCGGCTGAAATTGCAGGGCTAATTGCTCTGAAGACAACATCTTATAATTTAGACATATTGAGTCTGAATAACCTCCCTGAAAAGTGCTGTTGTTCTTTAGAGAAGATCTGTTGTGTGATACGTTTCTCTCTTTGAAAAATAAGCTGTCGTTATAAAGGATGTTGCTGTTGCTTGTTTCTTTTTTGTAAATGAGTCAATCTGGAGAAGCCCGTGGTTGTTTTTATGAGTTGGCAAATGTCACAAATAGTCTGTTAACAGGAGTACTGGACTTCGGTACCTTTGCGGGAGAACTAGAATTCATTTCAGTACCAGTCCACACCTCCAAACACATACCCTTCTTGACCACCGCCCGGCTCCCCGCTCCCTCTGCACTTTCATTTCACGTTCCCCCATCACTCTGCTGGGCCACACTGCGATTCTCTGCAGGCTCTCTCCTCTGCTTGAGCCATTCTCTTAACTCCTCTAGCTCAGACCACTGAGCATACCTTCATTTTCAGTGTGTTTTTATGGACTAAGACTGCAGAAGATCAGGCAATGGCAAGGGGGAGGCACAGTTCTTCCACAGAATCGAATGAGAGCCGTGCAGGTTTTTCTTTGCCTAGGGCTTCAATCATTGAGCAATGTTATGCAAAATTAAGACTTCTATTTGGCAATCTTTTCTGAAAAGAATGTTTCTGTATAAAGCTGTATTTGAAAAATACAATAAAAGAAACTTCTTTACTTTTTAGCTGGTGAAATCTGCTGAAGAATCCGGTGACAGGGAACTGTTATGGTCTAACCACCTCAGTTAATACAGTTTGGTTTTGTTATTAAGTAACCAACCTGAAACCCAGTAAAGTAATAATGGTAGTTTCCTTACTTACCCAAAAAGCTTTATAAGTAAGTTATTTTTTTTGGAAAAAATCTTATTTACAAAAGATAGCAAAATTCAGGTAATGGAAATAGATAAAAGTTAGCCTTGACATCCCGTTTTCCTAATCTCGACAAGTTCCTGTGTGCCACCAGTGATAACCCTTGAGAATCAAAGCTCCTGCTTGAAGAAGGGTAAACCTTTAGAAAGTTCAGTTTAAGCTCTTTGTTTTTCAAAACCATACCTCTGTTTGATCTTCTTGATGACTGAAGCATTAGGCACTTAGGAAATAAAGTTATGCTAGACAGCTGAGGCACGTAGGTGGAATTGTACATTTCCCAAAGATTCACTGGTAAATTCATACTGTCCAGTCAGAATTTTGTTGAACTTCAGTACCTTTGGGAGGTTAAACTTCTTTGTATATAAGTACAGGAAGCATCTGACATTTTAAGATGGGAAAGTGCATAAAGAAATAAATCATATCCCTACAAAGGAATGTATACATAACAGGAACCGGGATGTGTATAATATACAGAGACCCACAAGACAATGTATTGGATGCACATCTTTATATGACATACGGACAGGAAGGGAAAATTCAACAATTTGAATTATGAATTAGCCAAGGGCCTCTGAAGAAAAGATTGCAAGAATTGTATAGCTCTAGAGAATACAGCAACATTTACTTCATACATCTTCATTGGAAATAGAATTCATTGGGTTCTTTAAATCTTTATACTGCCCCATAAAAGACATCTTATTAGATCATATTTTATTGCATCTTTTTATATCATTCTTAAAATACTAATCTGCTCTGAAAAGTGGGTCTTCAAGTACAGTTTATTGTGATTAATTCCGTTTCAGTTTTGTTTAATTTTCAAGCAAAGACTGTTTTTCCATTTTCCTGTAAATGCCAGTTCTTCAGACTCACCCTGGATAATGAGATTCAAAGTTCTTTCAGGTTCGTGCATCTTCAGTAAAACAGATTTTACAGCTTCATTAAAGTTAATAATACTGCTGATAATACAAAGGCTAGTGTAGTGAGCGGCTCACTCCCTTACAGCTGTATTGGCTGTGTGTTGTAAAAGAGCAGTAAAGATGTAACTCTTGTCAGAAAATTGACCAGATGTGAGCAGAACAGAGACAGGAAACTGTTCTTTTTCAGTGAAAAGCCTTTACTCTATTTTTATGTACTTTCTTTTCTGAATGTAACTCTTCTCAAGGCCAGGAAGGCCTTTGAGCAGCCTGACAAACATGCTGCTAACCTGGGGACCTCCAGCTCTATGAGGAAAGAAGCCAACGAGCTGTGCAAATGCTATCTGTGATGGCTTGTTACTATCTTATCCCACCGTGCCTGTGGCTCCTGGGCCGTGGGAGGGCTGGAGGCTCAGCCCCAGGGTGAGATCATCCATCAAGCCCAGACTCACGATAGGGACATCCTCATGTTGGGCCGCTGAGCCCAACTGGAGGACGTGTGGGCTGCTGAGGGGAGCAGGAGGTGAAGACACCCCCAGACTCTTGGGTCTGCACAGCATCCCTGCTTCTCCCTGGCTTCAGGGGAGCTGAGGAGAAGCCGTGGCCCCAGGCAGCATTAGGGACTGTGGGGGCTGCCAGTACTGGGGTGTGTGAGAGGGAAAGGAAGGTCTTTAGCCCTCATCAAATCTGGCTGTGTAACATTCCTCTCAAAGTTCATTATCAATTCACAATAATTTTGTGCGCATAAACTGACAATTGTGTCAAGGTTTTTTTGTTTGTTTGTTTTGTGAGGGTTTTTTTAGGTAAGGTTATGACATCTGTGACATAGCACTACAGATAGAATTTGGCTATCAAAACTGTTTTAGGAGTAGGTCTACGGGGAGACTACATTGTTGTGCTAGCAGGATATAAGAGATGACAGTAAATTATTTCATTGTGTAGAGGCTCCCTGGTAACATCATCCCGATGCCATTACAGCCTGCAATAAACCAACATACACAAAAGACTCTGCTTCTCCCTCCCTGTGACAAAATTCTTACTCATCTATTCCTGCTGAATACTCCTATTCTTTCTATAATCAACCCAGCTACTTAACTTCTATCTAAACTTTCCCTTCCCAAATACGGTACTTCTTTTTTTTTTTTTTTCTGAGAGAGAGAAGGAGATTTAATTTCACCATCTGGAAAGCCAAGATCCTCATTTTGACTTCAAGTGAAATAAACTAAAAATAGCATTTTGCTAACATTGCTTCCTGTGCTATGTCCAAAGCTCTGCCTATTGAGATAGAGTTCAAGGATATATAGGTGTCCAACTCCATTGATAGCACTGGCCTAGAAGCAGATCCTGCAGGGACTTAAATGCTGGGGTATCTGTTGATGCATATGGGAAGTTTCCTTTTGTTTTAAAAACTCCATCGGTATAAAGTTGCAATTTGTTACTTGTTCTCATCTTGGGTTCTCAGATTATTTATGCATCCAACAACCCACGTGCCCGTTGTGGTTATTATGCATGTAAACTTGAACTTTGACATTTCATACTGTTGCAGAACCTTGGTATGTGCATTCCTTTATCTTCCCACCATCCCTCCGGTTGCTCTTCATTATTGTCAGTACTTATTAGTACTTATTATACATTCCATTTTATTTGGGCCAATTAACTGGTTGGAGAGAGCAGCTCTTCCAGGATCCTCTCTCTCACCAGCCATCATCTACTGATTCACTAAATAAACCTGAGCTCTGCTGCATTTTTCAATGAAGTAAATCCTTGTTTCTCAGTTGACTGACTTGCAAAAACTCTTCAGACTTTTGGGTATTCCACTCTCTTATGACAATTAAAGGGGAAAAGACTTTGTGTAGCCAGTTAAATGAGAACTGTTGTATGAATCATTGTTGTAATTACTTTATATGCATTTTCATGTGTTTGGGATGCTGTCTTCCTGAATGCCAGGGAAGAAGAATACCAGCAGAGGAAACAGTCCTTGTGCTGCTTCAATATTGTGACTTGCAGCCTGTCTGAAAGCATAACAAAGACTTGATTGTGCAAGAGCCCAGCTGATCCAACAAGCAATGAATAAGTGAGCAATGGTCAACAGTGAAGGAGTGGATATCATAGAGGGCAATTCAAAAAGGTTATAGTGCTGTGAAGTGAGGGAGGCGTGAAATGAAATAGAACTAGAGATACAAAGATAATCAACTATTTGTGTTAGCTGTACTTATTTTCTTTCTTTCTTTCTTTGAATTGGCCCATCCTTTCTAGATAAAACAGAAAAAAAGATGACCATAAACTGGTAAGAGATAAATCTTCCAGTATGGAAGAAAGTAATCTCATTCTTGCAGTCTAAAAGAAGGGTAATGTAAAAACATCATTTGATCTTTTGATGAATGAGATCTCCAGAATTCTGCTTGGAAGACTTGCTAGCATGAGATAGGTCACTGTTAGGGGAAAGAAGTACAGACTGACAGACCTTGGTTTCTGTTCAAGCATTTGGGTCCATGTAAGGCCCAAGTCCATCCTGTCAGTGTGAGACTCAGGAAGAAAAGAATGAGAAAGTTTGATAGGTAACAAGAGACCTCCTCCCGTTCTTCATGGGAGCACAAGTGTCCAGTGAAATCGACAGTACAGAGCATTCCCTTTCCTCCAAAGTCTTACACGAGTCTTTTTTCCCTTCAATGGATTTGATTGGATTTCCAGACAGAATCCTGTCTGAGAAAGCAGAAGATACACAAACATATACATTTCCAAGATAGCAAAGTGCAGGTTTGATAACTTACTTCTTCAAGGACTTCTCCCAAGAGCATTCAAAGAAAGAAGGTTTAGGTTACCACAGCGTCTTCTAAAAATATTAAAATTTCTTCTAGCTTCATGGTGTTTTCTGAGTAAAAATACTTTCTAATTTGCTGGTCAGTACTTGTCAGTTTTCATTAGATGTCAAGGCACTGTCCTTGGGACATTTCAGAATAAGATCTTTTAGCCTCAGCAAAGCCTGTTGTCATACCTTCAAGCTTTCACGGTGTTTTGTCTTTGCCACTGCTCTCACAACAAGCCATGGGCAGAGCACCATGAATTTGCATCAGCTGATGGTCAGAGTTCCTCATCAGCTGAATTCAGCACCATAATACAGAGAAACTTTCAGAAATCATACAAGGAACTGAGTGGAGGCTCTTGACAGAGAACCTGACTTACTTTTTCCTTAGTCCACTACTTAATCAGCGGAGCATTTCTGTGGTCAGGTTTGTTGGCACCTAAACGAGAGTGTAATCTGACCTAATAAAGCCACAACAGCCAAAACATGCTTTGAACAAAAAAAAAACAAAAAAAACACAAAAAACCAACCCAAACCAAACCTCAGAACCTCTTTCAGCAGACAGACTGTTTGTCATCTGTTTGCAAAATAGAAAGATTCTCAGCTTCGGGTCTCTTTGGGGGCGTTTTCTTGTTGCTGAGCTGGGTGCTAAAAAGGGACAGAGGGACGCAGGACCCTTTACCCCTTCCTTCAGATACATCTGCCCTGCAAGTGCTGCCACAAAGCAGCACAAAGGACCTTACTCCGTGGAGCAGCACAGATCCGATTTCGTGATCTGATCCGTTGTTTTGCCTTACGCAAATATGTAATAATGTCGGAATTTATGGATTAGTTAGGCAATCCCTGATCCGCTTTAATCAGAAGTGGTGCTATTCCTCCCAGAATTTCGCTGATGGAGTGCTGTGCAGAGCGGGGGGGGGGTGGTGTACAGAGACCTCTCCTATTTTTTTTGCTGCTAATGCTGCAATGTTTGCTAAGGCATCGCTCGTTTAGCGTGTGATTGAGTTTAAGAAGAAATAAAAATTCACATGCTGTCGGTTAACATGCGGTTGTTAAACCGGGCAAACCTCGCTGGCCTTTTTCTAGTAAAACTGTCATTTTATTCAGAGGGGGGAAGATGTTGAAGTTTGTCATATAAAAACTACCCCATGGGCCAAATCTAGCTCACGGGAGCTTGTCAGCCTTGCTCTAAAAACTCACTGTCATCAGCTCTGAGGTTGATCCGGGCTCTGAAAGGACCTGCTGTTGAAAATTAAGTGTGAAATTTGCAAATGATTAAGTTGAATTATTTACCTTGTTAGTTCATCATGTCTGCAAAAATATTCTCTTCCCTCCTAGTAACCTAGCAACGAATACACAGCGCACAGTTATTTTTTCCACAATTTGTAGGAGAGTTGCATTAAAATGCATGTCGGTGTCTTTATTTCATGACAGGCATGTAGCAAACAACACTGCAAATGTTTGTTTATCCTGGCAAGGGCTGGATTTGTTTAGTGTAACTTGCATTAGTTTTGTCTAAGTTCTGAAGCAGAAAGGAAAATATATTCTTGTTTTCAGATTCAGGGTTACAAATATTCTCTTTAGCTTTGTTTTCGTTATGAGAAGTGACTGCTAATGGATTCGGGCCTGTGTCCTCTGCTATCAGACCCTCCCACCACATACTGGAAACTTCTCAATACGTTTGGAGAACTTCTGAGTCTACAGGTTGCAGAGTGCACGCGGGCTGGAGGAACTGGAGAAAATGAAAAACTAAGCCAGCCAAGAGGATATGCATCAAGATAAATATCAGCTTCACCAGTGGCATAAATTATGTTTTCTAAAACAGGAAATTAATGTTCATTAGATGGTAGAAATAAACAACTGGTCCTCTTGAAAAGTCCTCAGATTAGATGCTGGGTTTCTGAGTACTTTTTGGCAGACATTTTAAATACCTAGGTTATTGTGAAATGAAAAGAAAACACTAATTCTTGTGAATGAAATGCACCGGACTATCCCCAAAACAATATGCTGAGGCCTCTTTAGAGGTTTTGTTTTTGACTTCAGCTTTATCCGGTCCCAGGCATGCGAGCATGAGTTAATGCCTGCAACTCAGAGGAGTCTCTGGGCTTAGGCACTAAATCCTCTGCCTGGGTCCCCAGGTCCTGAGACAGCTTTGCTGTGTGGGATGGCAAATGATCTGTGTTTCTTAGCCATCTTTTGTGCTTTGTGTTACCTTTTTGATCCCCTCAATAGGCTGCTTGGGTCCAGACATCATTCCCTTCATGGCTTTTCAGTTTGATGTGCAAAGAGCGAAATGCAAATTCCTGTCTGCACGGGCTGGGTTGCTTAACAGTTTAAGGTGTTTGGAGGGGGGGGGGGGGAAATGGGGAGGGCAAAGAGAGAAAAGCACAGGAAGCATTGCTACTGTGATGCTTGATGAAAACCAAGCTGTGTGGTTCGGGAAAATGGTCCTCGGTATCCTAAAGCTATGGTTTTAGCACTATCCCAGAGCACAGATTTAATCCTTGCTCCACCTTAGACTCCTTGGCCAAGATCAGCTCAGCCTCCCTAATCTCCACGTATCACAGCTGGTTGAGGTGCTTACATTAGGAGTAGTGTAGGCAGGTGTGTAGTCTCCCTCTGCAGTCAGGCTGGAGAGGCAGGCACTGCAGAAGGTGGTTCAGCTCTTACCTGGGCTGAGTTACCTGGTCTCAAAGAGGGGCTTCACGCCCCATCGCCTCCGGGGAACACGGGGGAGGAGAGCATGCCTCACCTCCCTGCAGAAAGTCGCGCATCTCCATATCCCTGAGGTGGAAGTAGAGACCACGAGGAGAAAGGGACATTTATTTGCCAGCACCTGGAAGTGTAGGAATTCAAAAAATAAAACATAAGCATTGGCCAAACTGCCGATTCGCCTTAAATGTGAAAGTATTCATGGTAAATGAACTTCATCGCCTTCAGAGGTAGCATCCCCGTTTCACGTTGCCCCGTGCACCGAGAGCCGGTAGGTGTAGCTTTAGGTACAGCTACTGGTTTGGCCACATCACAAGTCTGGGCATCTCCACCTTATTTATTTATTTATTTAGGTCTAATGTCTTCTAATTAACTTGTCCAAATAATGATATTTTTTTTTCCCCGGTGTTTTTCTGTTTATCAGACAATTAAGGCTCTGAAAATACCCAGGTCTCGTTTCTGTGCCTGCAGCAGATCCCACTGATTCGGGTGAGCGCTGGTGGGGATCCCAAGGCAAACATCCCGAGGAGGGAGCACTGGGGAGCTGTTTGTGTGGGAGCTGCCTGTGTGTCCAAGGGGAGAGGGGCAGCTCCGCTCCCAGCACTCCCCCTGTTTAAAATGCAATCTCTAAATTGACACTGATCCATCAGAAATCCTGCTCTCCTATGATTTGATTTCAGGCATGCAATTAACGCTAGCTTCTGCTAGGAAAGATTTACTTATTTTTCTTTAAATGTATGTCATTTTCTCTGGCATTCCACAGGCCAAAACTTTTCCATTTAAAACAAGGAGAGCAAGCTGTGAGTAGCAGCAATTTAGGAGTAACAGGAGCTATGCTCGGATATTAGTACTAACAGAAGTAAGCAAAAATAAGCAGGATGCAATTATGGATGAGTGTATTTTCATTACTAATTTTAATTTCACGAGAGCAAGTAACACAGCCCCCCCTCACCACACACCAAGATTTCCCACTGTCCATCCAGCCACTGAACCTCTCCTTTGTTATTCTGCTTCCTCCCATCCGTCCGCTGGATGTACCTCACAAACTCTATTTATTTCACATTGCTCCTCCACCAACTTTCTGTGGCTCGTTTGAATTCTTACACCACTCTTCTCCCTCCTTCTCTTCCATGCATGCTGTTTAGCCCTGGCTTTGCCTTTCCAGAAAATACCCTCCCTTCTCCTCCTTCCCCCTCCTCCTTTAAAGTTTCAGATTTCCCTTCCTGGCAGCCGGCGAGGGGCTGCACACCAGGCGCTGGCGGTTGGGGCTGCTCTCTGACCACAGGACCTGATTCACCTCCTGCACGCCGAGCAGCGTGAAAATAAATCAGCTGAGAGGGAGCTGGTTGGGAGTTGCAAAACACGGGGACCCATGGCAAAACCAACACACGGGGCTGGGTAGCCAGGCCAGGCTTCTCCGGGAGCCTGCGCTTCTCCCACATACGTTCCCTTTGGGATGGCAATGCTGAGTGAGACCTTTCAACAGATTCGCCCTGCCACACTGTTTAAACCAGCTTTGCGTGTTCAGCTGAGATGTGTTTAACCCAAAATCCTGCATCTGAAAGTGCCCTTGCGATGCCTTCTGGCTGGGTCTCAACTTGGCAAGAGGGTTTTGTCCCCAATACCTGGGATCTAAACGCAGCCGTGCTTTGAAGAAAAATGGAAATCCAGACCTGAGCTCGAGCCTGTCTCTAATCACTGCTTGATTTTTGTTTTCTCCAAATCTGCACATTTGAGTACGGAAGTGAATTAGTCATCTCTCCAACAGGTTCTCCTCTTGCAGCCGCCTGTTCCCCGAGTCTTTTAAGATCACCGCTGTTTGTGCCTGGCTTTGTAGCCACCACAAGCAGGTATTTAAAGTGAATTTAGAATCAAGTGTCTGAAGTGACTCAGTAGATCCTCGCCTTTGAGTTGCTCCTTGAGGAAGGTGAAGGAGCTTTATTGGGGCTCGAGTGTTTGAGTGTATGAAGCTGTTTCCAGAACCTGTATCTCCAGTCCTGCTACATTAGGCCAGTGTAGTAGCTTCGTGGCTTCTGTTTTCAGAGCAGCGTGAACCCTTTGCTGCAGAGGATTTATGTTTCCTTTCGACACTATGCAATATTTTCCTCGGAGATTTCAGTGAAGTTTTGCTCTTTCTGAATGGTAAACGCAAAAAAAAAAAATTACTGTTCAGAATGTTCTCTCTTGAAAAGATGTTTGCTTTTCACAGCTCAAACAGAAAACAGCTCAGTGCATCCAAAAGCTGCCTCACCCTTTGAGCGTGTTCCCAGATCTCAGCCAAGAGCACTACTATGGAATGGCTGTGAGTAGCCGGAAGAGCATTGTGGGGATTGAGATGCAAATGAGCAAACCCAACAGCCCCCTTCCCCGCAGAGGTTCCCTATCTCCTTCTGCCCCTCGCTTCTGAACTGGGGGAGGCTTAGCCTGGCCATGGCTCCACAGCCAGAAACGCTGGCTCTGCATCCACCATCCTTGGTTTTGCCCCCACCATCCTTGGTTTTGCTCGTTCGTAAGACTTGGGTGGGATGAAGAACTGTATCAGCATCGTGAAGGCAGGGAGGGCAGGAGGGGCTTCCAAAGCCCCCACGTTGCCATTACCTTTCTGGGTCCGCAGAACAAAATGCTCTGCCTTTTTCGAGTTAAAATGGGGAGAGTGAAAGGCAGAGGTAGTAACCACTGCAAAATAGCACACGCTGTTCCGTATCTTAAAAGTTCCCAGTTTTCAGGCAGTTTCAAAAGTTCCAAAGTGTAATGTGAGCAGCTGCCCGGGCACTCGTTTGTTTTATCAAATGCAGAGAGTTAGAATATTGCGAAGGAAATCAGATACAGTAGGCTGGGGGGGCGTGCGGAGGGTTGCACACACAAACACACCGAGGGATAAAGCAATACGGTGTTTTCTCTGTGTGCTTTTCTTTCCACGATGAGGGGAGGAAGCAAAACATTCTAACAAAACCTCCTTCTAAAGAAATAATCAAGGCGCCGAGCTCTACAGCCCGTGTCACCGCACATGAGCAGGAGAATAAGGCATTTTGCATTATTGCACGTTGTCATCACTTTGCTCTGTGTTGTCCCCCCATGCTAATTACATGTTTACATGCATTGCATCATTTGACATAATTACTGTAATTATGCTAATACTTCATAATCAACAGAACAGTACCTGTAATTTACCAAACAAAAACGACATGAAAAGCTAAACCCACAAATGGAAGGGGATACACTGCGAAGGATTTAATCCTGGGTGCAGAAGCAGGCAGGAAGCACTCCAAACTGGAATATCCTGGTTTAGCCATCGGGTCCTCCCAGACAGCTCTGAGGCACTTTGCAAGGTGTTTTAAAAAGTGCTAACGAGGGTAACACACCAAACTGGGAACAGGGTGGAAAATGTTTAATACTCATCCATGAACTCTCACCTAGAAAAATCTGCGCAGTGCCCTTAACAGAGCTGCCTGACAGACACTTGAAAGAACAACAGGAGACTAAGAAACCTGGTGATCTGGAAATATTTTAACCCCTCTCCTATCTGCGGATGTACAAGATCAGTCTCGACCCCCTTGTTGCTCCTCTGAAATTAATACGTGGCTCCCGGCGTATCGGAGTGCCGTCTGTGTGCAGCAGGACCCTCTCCTCATCCCTCCCCACATCTCGGGGTTTTGCCCCCTCTATCTTGGTCTGGGTAGTTTGGGTTTTGGGAGGGTTCACCCCCTGCAGTTCCCTCACATCCCAGAAGGAATTTCTTTGCCTCTGGTTTCTCACCAAAGGCTCTCTGCCACCGAGGGTTAAGTATCCAAAGCCAGCTATGGGATAAACAGGGACATCAAACAAGACAAGGAGCTACCCAGTGTGGTCATTACTGTTGGAGAGTTTTACAAATAAGATGGAGTCCCAAGTGCTTCCTGGTAATTTTGCTGGAGCCTCCTGTGTTGCCACTTATCAGCCTCCATCCATTCAGGAGGCGTGCCCAGGTGGAGATGAGGAGAGGATGCTGCTGTGGGCAGAGCAACCTGCTGCAGGAAGGTGCACCACTGGCACCACACTGCCTGGGGATGGGCAGTGGGTCACTGCTGGCACCTGTGTGTGCCCCCCATGCAGAATCATAGAATTGTCCAGGTTGGAAGGGATCTTTAAGATCATTGAGTCCAACCATCAACCTAACGCTGCCAAAGCCACCTCTAACCCATGTCCCTCAGCACCATGTCCATGTGTCTTTTAAAAACCTCCAAGGATGGTGACTCCACCACTGCCCTGGGCAGCTTCTTCCAAGGCTTGACAACCCTTTCGGTGAAGAATTTTTTCCTATTATCCATCCTTAAACCTCCCCTGGTGCAACTTGAGGCCATTTCCTCTTATCCCATCACCTGTTCCTTGGGAGAAGAGACCGACCCCCCCCGGCTACCCCCTCCTTTCAGGGAGTTGGAGAGAGCCAGAAG
>JAOTQQ010000003.1:27378836-27405904 GCA_026546715.1 Gallinago undulata | reverse complement strand
CCCCCCCCGGCTACCCCCTCCTTTCAGGGAGTTGGAGAGAGCCAGAAGGTCTCCCCTCAGCCTCCTTTTCTCCAGGCCGAACCTCCCCAGCTCCCTCAGCCTCTCCTCACAAGACTTGTGCTCCAGACCCCCCTCCAGCTTCCTTGCCCATCTCTGGACCTGCTCCAGCCCCTCAATGTCTTTCTTACAGCGAGGGGGGCCCAAAATGGACTCATCCCTCGAGGCGCGACCTCACCAGTGCCCAGTTCAGGGGGACAATCACTGCCCCGGTCTCCCGTACCCGGCGACTTTTGGGGCCAAACGAACCCCTTTAGCTTGTCCCGGGGCCGGCCGGGGACGTGCAGGGAAAGGGGGGGGGGGGGGGATGAGCACCCGAGGCGGGGCGGCGGGAGGAGGGGTCCCACCGATGGCCGGGCCACCTGCAAGGGGGGGGGGTCCAGCGGTGGCCCCCCCCGGGGCCGGGCGAACTGCGGTCCCCGATCCGGCGCCGCGTTTTGCTGGCGCAGCAAGTGCCGGCCCCGCCGGAGGAGGGAGGAGGAGGAGGAGGAGGAGGGAGGGAAGCGGGGGATGAAGGAGGAGCCGGCTCTCGGCGGGCGGCCCGGGGGCGGGGGGAGGTGTGTGTGTGTGTGTGTGTAGGGGGGGGGGGTCAGGGCCGTTCCCCGCCCCTCAGCTGGGAGCCCGCAACGAGCCGCTGCGAACTTCAGAGGCAGAGCGGCGAGCGGCGCGGAGCCGGGCATGGGGTAGCCGCTCCGCTGCCCCCCACCATGTAGGCGAGCTCCCGGGCGCTGCGCTCATCGCTCCGCACCGAGGCGGGGGGGGGGGTGGTGGTGGTAGGTGTTGCGGGGGGGGGGGATACCATGCGGAGCCCCCCGGCCGCCGGGCTCCTGCCGCTGCTCCTGGGGCTGCGGGTGCTGCTGGGCGGCGGAGCGGCGGCTCAGTACTCCAGCGACCTGTGCAACTGGAAGGGGAGGTGAGGAGAGACCCCGCCGGGCTCCGGGGGGGGGTGGGAAGGAGGGGAAAAAAAGTGCGGGAGGGGGGAAAAGGGAAAAGTGGGAGCTGCCACGTCCATCCCCGCCACGTCCGTCCCCCGCCCCGTCGGGAGAAGAAGTTGGTGCCGAAAACAAAAGGGAGAGCTCTCCCGCTGCGATGCCCGGCCGGGGCTCGGGGAAGGGGGGGTGCGTATGCGGGGGGGTCGGCCGGGGCTCTGCCTCCATCCCTCCCCCCCCCCGAGGGAGGCCGGTCCCGCTCGGCGGGCTGGCCGCGGAGAGGCGCGGGGCAGCGCTGGAGGGGAGCGGGGCGGGCTGGGCTCCCCTCTGCCCGGCTCGGGGGGCTGGGGAGGAGGAGGATGATGAAGAGGAGGAGGAGGAGGGCGGTGCCATGTCCGTCGCGGAGAAGTTTCTCCCCGCGACCATCTTTTTACGCGGAGGCGGCTGCGCCCGGGGAATCCGGCGGCCCCGGGTCTCTCTCCCCCGCGCCGGGATGCGGTGCACCTTGCGGAGAGTTCGGGAGGCCCTGCCCGAGGCTGGGCACCCTACCGTACCCTATCCTGCTCTCCCCCGCCGTCCCCGTCCCGTCCCCCCGCAGCCCCCGGGGTCTCTCCCCGCTCCCGGGAAGCTGTCCCGCACCTCGTCCCGCGGAGCTGGCGGTGATGCTGAGCCCTGGGAGCGGGGGCTGGCACAGCGGCTTCGCTCCTCGTCTCTTCTAATTGCGCTGGTTGTGAAAGCTCTCCAGTTCTCAAGTGTTTATCTCCCAAATTATCTTCCCTTTAATTGCCTGTAATAAGTTTAACGTGTGTGGTTGGGTCCGTGACCTCCTTCACTCTTCATAGCTCTAAAAAAGCGACTCTGCTCCCAAACAAGTGTTGCTGGGTCAGGCTTTCTGTGCTGGGAGAGTGAAACGCTTTGACGCAAAGAGTCTGCTCGGATCTGACTTTCTTTAAAAGAAAACTTTGCCCAGTTTGTATCAGCGGGGTGTTTTGGAGTAGGGAAAACTCAAAGGAGGGAAACAGCTGGATTGACTTGCAACATAATAATTTCTTATCTGTTACTGCCTGAAACGTGTGGATACTTGGTATTTACTGTTTTTCTGAACTCTTTTTGACTCCCGACAATTGATGCGTAGTTAATCCCACTTGAAGGAGATTGTGCTTGATAGGGACCAAACCTTTTAGTTCTGTGGCAAACTACTAATTGTATAATTTGGCTTTATGAACCTCCCCTCCAAGCTGTACCTGCTTTCATCCCTAAGCATCCCATCCTACCTGCAGGTACTTGCCACGGGCTACCACAGCGTGACAAACTCCTCTAGCCTTCTCCTGCTTGGCTCCTATTTTTGCCCTGTTTTCTTAGAGCAAGCAGCGAGCAGCCCTGTGTCCTGAGCAGGGCTGGAATCAGCAATGCCTTGAGTATCAACTAAGGGGGGGACCCTTTGGCGGGGGAAGTGAAATACCATTTCCTGTAAGTAAGTTTGGGGTGAACTGGTGACGCAAGCCTGGACTCACTCGCCCGTTGTTGCTCCTGTGAGCCAAAGGGGTGACAGCTTTGTGATGATGCTGTCGGAGGCCCGGGGAAGGAAGAGCTGCCTTCGTGCACGCTCCGTTCAGTTTGGGTGGTTTCACTTGTGTGACTGAGTCTGGGAGTCCAGGAGTCTTGGGAGGGGATAAATAAACCAGGTGGGCTTTGGCCTTACTGGTAGCAAACAGGCACCATCAGAAGTGCTGGCAGTCCTAAGGCCATTAAATATCGTCTGCTTTGTCCTAAAAGACTAGCAATTAAGGAGGAAAGAAAAGTAATTTGATGAACCAGTAAATACCATCTAATTAAATATTTCAATGTGGCTACTGATAGCTATATGGGTCAGAAAGGACTTTTTATGTGGAATATAACATTTCAAAGTCACGTGATGTTTTTTTACCTTAACTTTGAAAAATCTGTGAACTTGGAATGCCAAACTGTAATCTGTGGAGAAGTTCCAGGTTGTCTTGTGCAGGCAAATTTCAAAGGCTAGGGATCTCCTGCAGTAAGTCTAAAGGTGCTTTCTTTTATACATGTCTATATTGAAAGCAATGATATTAAAAGAAGAATATTCTGGATATGATTTCCCCCCCCATTAGCTTGTGGAGAAGTGCCCGGCTTATTTCCCTGAGTAGTAGTATGAAGAGCTTCACTAGGATTCTTATAGGAATTCCCCCCTCATGCTTCCAGGGAAATCTGATGCAATGCGCAGCTTGACACCTGCAATTGAAGCCATAGCAGCATCTTAATAAATACCTTTGCAGAGAATTTCCAGGAAAGCTTTGTCCAGAAGAAAGCAGAAACTTCTTTCTGTGGTGTGTGTCTGGCTATTACTCTTGCTGGAACTTGAGGTTCTTGTGCTGCAACGACCTCTCGATGCTTTGGGCAAAAGTGCTTCAGTGACACGCTAAGAATATGCTAGTCTGGTGGTTTTGACTGTAGGAGGAAGAATTCAGCTCTGATGTGGCTGCTTCGTGTCCATCAGCCTTGCCCTCTGCACCCTCGGTGCTCTCTAGCTTGTCACCCTTAATTAGATAGCCAAATTAGGAGCCACAGTTCCCTGCATTCGCTGAGGGGTGCTGGGAGGACATAGGTGCTTCTAGGGCTCTTCAGAGGATCTGTAATAGGATAAATAAAGGAAATAGCTGAAGTAGATAGTGTGAATATTCCTCCCGTTCCCTTTTTTCTTTTCATAACACCTGTTGCACGTTTTGCAGCATAAGATCTTACTGCCCCACCACCGTAACTCATCTCCTGGGCAGACAGAGGGGGGGTGGCTGCAAACAGAAAGGGAGAAGAGCGAGGAGACAAATGCAGTGATTCAGGATGTCCTCGTGGATTGGTATGAGGAAGTAGTACTCGCAGTAGAAGTAAGCCCCAATAAACAGCACACCTCTGAAAGGGAGGATGGATGGCTCATCCATCACCCTAACCATGAAACAACTGCCCTATCTCCTTACCATATACTTTTAAAAACAAAAACAATACTCAAATGAGCTTGGGCAAAAAAAAAAAAGGCTCCTGGACCTCCATTATTTTGTGAATGTGGTGTGTCTGATGACTGGCTAGTGAGAACTAAACAGGACATTAAACCATCTCTCAGTGTGGGGACGTGTCATTTTGATGGAAAGCAAAGTGACAGGTTTTACTGGCTGATGGTGGTTGCTGTTAAGTAATGGGAGCAGGTATTTTGAAATCTGCTTAACTTTTGAGTCATCCTTTATTATAAGGCTTAGTGCATACAGGTACTTGTGTTTGATGTATCTGTCTAATGGCATCACTCTTGCCTGTGGGATATAATTGGCTCTCAGAAGATAATTTCAGAATCCACCCTGTTTTTTGTTTGAACAGCATGAACGTTTGAACGAAATGAGTGCTAAGGCTTTTTTTCTCTGGCAGAAATTCACTGCCCCAGTGTTACTGGGATCACTTGCAACAGCAGTTTCACTGCATGAGTTCAGAGTTCTGCCGCTGGTATCTTCCTTCTCTTTAAGCACCCAGGCTTCAGGGGGGAATTGGCCAGGATTGAAGTCCTACAAACCCTTTGCAGCTTGTTTTGATGTCCTGAGTAGGAACAAGTGAGGTGTCAGGGTAGTTTTTTTGCCCCTGTGCTGAGGGGTGAGCTTTACACTCCTTAATTTTACTTATTCACTGCTTGTGCATAAACTGACTTCTGTGTTTTCTGTTGAGTGGCATCATGCGCACGCTGCGGTGAAAAGTGATTTTGTGGACCAGATGTGGATTTACAGTCAACTTGAAATATCCCATTGAAAGTTAAGTTTCCTGCATGTGTTAAATACTACTGAATTTGAGGGCAAAAGACTAAAGGTCAAAAACTTGTCCCTTTTTTCTCCTCATCTGTGTTCTTGATGTGGCTTTCAAGATTATTCAAAAGCACATGTTTGCAGGCAGTGTTGTTATTAAATATAACTTTTTTTTTCTAAGCTTCCTCATGTAACCTCTATCAAATGGGTCACACTGACACTCACAATAATGAGTCACATCAACAGTAAATGCAAACCATATGGTTTTTTTTTTATCCCTTCTTTTACACATGGCTTCTTGTTACTTTCTAAACGCTGACTTGAATTTAAACCCCGTTCAGCACCTGAATATATCTTTGGGGTGGGGAGCTGTGTATTTGGAGGTTTCTGCTGAGAAACCAGAGCTTGATGTCATTACTTGCACTGTACTAAAATATGTTCTTTACCACAGATTTCCTGTGTAACCTCAGACGAGTCACTGAATCCTTTTAAATTTTTTTTTTTCTTTTCCCTGTCTTGGTTCATCTGCCTGCGAGTGGGAATGTTGTAAAGGTTTCCCAAAGCACTGCGAAGTGTGAGCTGAGTTGAAGGGTCTCGTTTTGGGTGGTGCTCCACAGGCACAAAATAAAAGATGCTCATGTTTGGGGACTGGGTACGCAAGGCGTAGGAGGAGAAACGAGCTTGGTGGTGAAGTGATTTGCTCGTACTCGTATAGTAGGTTTGTGACAGGACAGGGACTGGGACCAAAGGGTTTTTGCCTGATAACCCCAATATTGTAACCAATAAACCAGGCTTTCCACAACTTTTTCCTTTAACTGGGATGCCTGCAGCACGCAGTGTCTTATTAGTGCTTTGAGTCACTCTGGGCAAGGAACCTGTGGGGTTGGTCCAACACCAGTGAGAGGCAGCCAGGGTTGTTTAGAGCTCTCCTTAGTTTAGGCTGTGGGCAAGCGAGTCATGAGGATCTACTAGTCATCCTGCTTAACCATGGCAGTTTGCTCTCCTCTCGCTGGCAGTTGGCCCTGGGATCCCTGTGTTCCTCTCCTGTCCCCTTGCTGTGATCACCAGCCCTCAAAATGGGTGTGGGGGTGTTAATTTTGTGCTGCAGTGCTGGATAAGAACACAGGACTGATGGTGGCCGTGTGCCCCAGCAATAGTAGCTGGCCACGTGTCCTCTTTTTTGCTGAACGCCCGTAGCTGTGGGTCTGCTCAAAGCCCATCAGAGCTGGGCCAAGCTGGGCTTAAACCTCCTACTGGGGAGAAACGGGGGAACACGGTACACGTACCAAAGTAGGCAGCATAGTTTAATGCTTCCCCAGCTATGAGTGGGGAGCGTAGTGCCTTCTGTCCTTCCCTCCCAGTTTGGAGACGGGGGCTGCCCAGCTGGGGCAGAGGGTATCGGTAGCACCCAGAGCATCCCTTTGCTCCAGTTCGCAGGGTGAGCTTGGCATCCCTCCTAGTTTCAGATCCATTGGGAATATAGACTTGGAAGGGGAACAAAGTACTTGGTAAAAGGTGGAGTCCAACCTGCGAGGCTGGAGAACGTGCTGGTTTAAGCCACCAGGAAGGGAGTTCAAGCCTACGTGTCCTACTTAGTATGCACCAAGTCATTTGCCACAGCTCAGCTGATGGGCAGTAACCAAGGCTGTAATAATTTAATTGCTTTTGATCATGTGCTTATATCCTATTTAATTTTGAAGTCAATTACTAGTGGTTTGACTTTTTCTTTTGGGAAATGATTTAAAACTGTCCTGTAATATTAAGGTTGCAGTCTTGTGAGAGGCAAGCGCTTCTGAGTGCTGCTGAGCTGGATGGACTAAGAACACTCAATACTCATAGATTTCCTGCGTTTGTTGATGTGGGTCTTTGAAGGTTTGAGGTTATGACAGTCACATTACTAGCTCTGTCATTTCTCTAACTTTCTCTTTCTTTCTTCCCTCAGTGGCTTAACTCATGAGTCTCACAAGAAGGATGTTGAACAGGTCTACCTCCGCTGTTCTGAAGGGTCCATAGAGTGGATGTATCCCACGGGAGCCCTCATAGTCAACCTGCGACCCAATATTTCACCTGCCTCTTACAAACATTTGACTGTTTGCATAAAGCCCTTCAAGGACTCTGCAGGAGCAAATATTTATTTGGAAAAAACTGGAGAACTGAAACTCTTGGTTCGAGATGGAGATCGCAGCCCCAGTAAAGTCTATTGCTTTGGCTATGATCAGGGGGGGCTGTTCATTGAGGCCACTCCTCAGCAGGACATTAGCAGGAAGATTACGGGCTTCCAGTACGAGCTGATGAACAAGGGGATTGCATCTGATTTGCACACAGTTTCTGGTGAGTTCTGGGATATTGGTCGTGTTTTCACATACAGTATTGGATGCGTAACAGATGGTAGCGTGAGTGAGTGGGAAAGTGGTTGGGTCTGAATTTCATGTGCTTTTAAGGACATGTTTTATAAACAGGCTATTGCGGAAGAATTGATTTTTTTTCTTTCTTTTTTTTTTTTTTTGTTGTTGTTTTTTGGAAGCTGGTAACAACATAAGCTGAATTCCGAATGATTTGTTAAGGACTACACTGTGAACGCTTCTCCCCTTGCAGGCGTGGGGTGAATCCCAGGAGCTGGTTTTACCCTCCAGTGAACTCCAGTGTGAACTGGGCTTCCAAGCCTTGCTGTAACAGTTTTCTAAATACTTTTTAACTCAGTTTTTAAGACCTTGCTGCATGTTTTGAATAATAAACATTTAAACAAGGAGGAACTCCTTTTCCTTTTTTTTTTTTTTTCCTCTGAACCTACTGCTACTTGCTGACCTAATTGTTGCTTTTTTATTTATTTTTTTTTAACCAAGGAAAATGGTGTGTTCCTTCCTCAGCCCTGCCTACTACACTCTCTTGAGCATTGCCGTGCCATGGCAGCGCTCTTCAAAACCATGACAAATATTTTGCAGTGCAGGCATCGTCTTCTGTCTCAACCATTATGAAAAGCAAGTTTTGTAGGGAGGAATTTTACACCAAGGAAAAGCTTGTAGGAAGGGGGAGTAAACAAACTTTCTGAAAGATCTTGCAAGCCTGTAAAGTCTGATACTAAGTAGCAAGCTAAATACCATTTGGGAAGAATAGTTCTAGGTGTAACCTAATTATGCTAATCAATTAGTTTGCGAAGAAGAAAAACTAGTATTCATGGAGGATGACAGGGGGAAGGGGAAGTTCTCTTTAGATAGGTGGTATCTGGTTCATGCATCTCATGCATTCAGGATTGCCTCTAGCTTTTACCCCCAAAATCCAGGAGGGGAGCTTTCCCCAATAGCCTGAGGAGTAACAGATCTGGGGTTGGTTGTTCCAAATGAGTAGGGAGGATTCAAGCTTTAGGGATTTTGAGCAGAGAGACCATGGTAGCAACCAGATTTCTCTTTGGAAATGGTCGAGAGTGAAGGCAGCCCCGCAGCAGGGGAGAGTCATACAGAACCCTTGAGATGACTCGGGTAAGAGCCCCAGTAAAGGGTAAGAGCCCCAGTAAAGGGAGCCTAAGAACCCTATGGAGCATCTCCAGATTCTGCGGGAGTGCTGCCACATGCTTTGTCCGAGATGGTACTTGCTAAGCAGCGGTGTGGCTCATTAAACTGCAGCTGTATCTGCGAGGCGTTGCATCCCTCGTCCCCCTTTGGGGTAAATGCTCGCAGAACGGGAGTCCCATCCTCTCCCCTCCCCAGCTCCCTCCCACGACAGGGCTCTGGTTTGCAGTGTTTGTGTATTTGTGCGTACTGGCTGCCCTGCTAGCGTTTAGATGCTGGCACGCCGATTCACATGTGGCATTTTTCTTTTGTGCAGATCTCAGTTGGGCTGAGATGAGCAAGTTCTGAACTCGGTGAGGCGGGAGCTGGCAGAGGGCTAATGCAGTAACCCCCATAACTGATAGATGGCGTGTTTGCCATTAAAACAAAAAAAAACTATAAACACAAATATTCAAATATTGAAGTTGTCTTCCTGACTCTTGCCATGTGTGCGAGTTGAAGCTTAATGCTCAGGGTTCTGCATTTTCAGAAGACTTCTCTGGCTTCTGCGTTGTACAAGTGCTGCGGATGAAGTAGGGCATCTGCCCCAGAGCTGTTTTCCCAGTAAGATCGTTTCTGCAGGGATGAATGTGCTGTGCTGAATGTTAGCTATGTGGTAAAATTCCATTGCAGAAGACATTAAATACATTGTTTAATCTGTTATTCAGAGAATGTTCCCAGATTCAGTGCTTCTTTCTTTGACAGGCTGTGAGGATGGAGACTCATGCAGGCTAGCGATAAGTCACTTAAACTTACCAAGAAAAGTTCTATGCCTTTTTTTTTTAAAAAAAAAAAAAAGTTGAAATTGCTTTTTCATATAGGTAAAATAGGATGTGAGAAATACTGCTCATCACTGCTGGTTTTACTTTGCCCATAGATTTATGCCAAGCTTTTCTACAACCAGGGGGACCGGCTGCGAGCATCACAAGCCGGCACAAACGGCTGTGTTTTTAGAATGAAGCGCTCTTCATTCCACATAAAAATCTTGGAGATTTTTAAAGCTGATGGGAGTTTTCTTCGGAGATTTTCAGAAGTCAAACTGAGGACTGAATCCAATTACAGCCTTCCTCTTTGATAGGCATATTAAATCACTTTTTCTGTGACTGCTGTATTCTCAGCTGTAACAGACACTGGTTGAATTTCAGTGCTCTCCTATAAAACAATGTGGTGGGCTATCTGCTTCACGCTCCAAGTGTCTTGTTTGGACAGAAGAAGCTTTTTAATAGTTCATCAGCAGAGCCTTCCGGGCAAACCGGGGATCTCTATTGTATTTGAAATTATTTCTCTTGCCTGTTTTTGGATCCCCAGACTCTGGGGAGGGGCGGCGGGGGGTGAAAACGCGATGAAAATGCCATACATGACTCTTTCCACTACTCAGTCAGATGAGCACTTTTATTCTCCTATAAATATCTATATGTCTGGGGAAACTGCCAAATAGCTGCCTTGTGAGGCTTCTATAGAGCAATCTATCTGGGGCTCTTCGCAGTTTGGGGACCTCCTTTCTCCTGGAGACGCTTCTACTTTTTCTGTGAAGGCTCTGAAGAGTTGCGCTTTACTGAGCAGTTCATTTGGAGGGGAGGTTTCCAGTCAGTTGACTGAAATCACTGGTGACTTCTTCATCGGAGAGGAGGCTCCAGCCAGAGGCAAGTGCTGACCTTAAAAGAGCTGAAAACCAGATTTAAGGTTCTGCATTTCTCTCTGGGGATGCTTCTGTCCGCGTTTTGGCTGTTGCACGCTGGAAAAAAAAAACAAACCCAAGTGAGTTGCAGGTTGACGGAGTTGGGCTGAGCTGGCAGTAGGTGTGAAGAGGTGATGGAGAGGTGAGATGCTGCTGCAGACGGGGGCTGAGATGTGCTGGCAGAGCTGGGCAGAGGAGGCTCGAGCGCTTCCTGACCTTGCTTAACGACACAGCTCTTCGTCGGGGGGGGGCGAGGGACCCGCAGTATTTCCTCGGAACCATGGAGTGGAGGAGGTGGCAATCATAAAAGACCCAGGTGTGGGGCTCAGGAATCCAGCCCTTTCCTTGTGCAATAACTACTTGCTAACAGCTTCTCCCCGCTGCGCTGAGCCGCGTGTTTGTTTCCTGGTGATAAATTGTTGGACTCTGCCCTTGAGTTTACTCTCTCTTCCTAACCTGGCACCCCAGCTCTGATTAAAGAGTATAAGTCATCTGTTTAAGACTTTAATGATCTGTTGTGTCCTCGGAATCCTGACATTGCAGGGTGCATCAACAAATCAGCAATGCTTGGCAGGGTGCCTGTGGTTTAATTAGAAAACCTCAGGTTTTATTAGTTTACAGTCATTCTTTCCCACTTAATCAGAGTTTAGCAAATCATTCAGCAGAGAACCAGGTTCTGAATTGGCCTTTCCCTTTTCTCGGGGAGGTTGAATGACACAGTGCAGCCTTAAAATTTTCCAGATTTTGGGGGTTTAACCCTTTTCTTGGCCCTGAGTCTGCCTTATTGTATTCTTTTATGGCTTCCCTGACAGTGGGAAGTATTCGTAGTGTACTGATGGGTTTTAATTCAGATTGCTAAAAGTTGGTGTGGGATGGTTTTTGCTGTGATAGTAGCCAGCAAAAAAGCATGTTTCTGGGGGTTTGTCATTTCTTAGGCTGGGAAAAGAAACGAAGGCAAGTGGGTGCTACAGCATTTGTCACTATTTTCTATGATTAGTCCCTAAGAGGGGTCACCTTAACATTTCAGACATCTTGATGGGTTTGTTCTCCTCTTGATGCCTGAAGTGATAGGTGACTGAAAGAGCTTTTGATTTCAGATGAGGTTTTGGACTGCAGCCCTATATGATTCCCATCCACACAGATGGTCCATTAACTGCAGCTCACTAAGGCTCTGAAGCCTTGGTGTTTGCCCAACTGAAGAACTGAGGCACAGTGACATTTTGGCCCCAGGCCATTTGAGAAGCAGCAGAACTTGTTTAAGTTGTTGAATTCTATTGATTCTAATCTTTTTTGCTTGTGCTGGAAGTAAATGCTCTGGGACACTGCTGTGCTGCCTATACTGGCAAGTAGATGGAGGTTTTGGCAAACGTGTTGTTTGGCCATACAGTTCCTAGAAGTTTTCTGAAGGTAATGACCCCTATGAGCTTCTCAGCTGCGGTGGCGTGTGTGCCTGGTCTAGGTCTGCCTTGCACAGCGAGCTGCTTGGATTAAATTCCTATGAAAAGTGTGTGTGGGGTCCCTTGAGAGTCATCGGCTTTTTAAGTTCTTCAGCTTCTGCTCAGCTAGTGTGAAACAAGAATTTGTAGGTTTGCCCAAACTTTTTTGAGGGGGAGGTCAATCCTCTCCCCTCTCTCCCACCAAAAAACCTTTATTTCGTTACCTAAGGTCTATTTCAAGAGCGTCGTATCCAAGCTCTGGCTCCAGCTTTATGTGAGGTGTGTAGTTTGCTTTTCCCATTGCACACTCAGGAGATGTCTGTAATTTGGTTGTTAGAGCTCAGGAGGTAAATTGAAAGCCCTTTCATTACCCACCCGCTTTTGTGTAGTAAAGAAGTCAAACTTTAACAAAAATGTCCTTTATCTTGATGGCATCTACCAACTTAGTGCAGGTTCTATTAACCATTTTATACATTTTCTTTATTAATGCTGGGTACCTGGCTGAGAATATTAATAGATAGGAGGTGCAGTGCTCAAGTGGGTATCTGGAAAACAAGGCAAAACTGGCTAAAACCAGTTAGCTAATTAGGAACAGTGTTCACCTATTTCCTGTATGCTGTTAATTCACTGGCCTGAGAAAACAGATTGGAAATTAAGAAAGCTCATAAGAATTTGGGCTATGCCAGTGTTTCTACTAACAAATAGCTTTTTGAAGCACCCTTCTTAACTTTAGATCTTTATTGCAGTTTGGGTTTGGCAGAGGTGGGGCACCGATCTGCCGTATCTCAGCAGGTATTCTCCCAATTCACGGTTGCCATCACAGCTTGTGGGCTCCTGATCTCATGCTTTCCTCTGGTTGCTCCCCAATAACTCATTTTTTTTGGTTCTTTCTTGGAGGCTGAATGAGCTGCTAAGGCCAGGTTGGATGGGGCTTTGAGCAACCTGGTCTCATGGGAGGTGTCATTGCCCATGGTAGGGGAGTTGGAACTCGATGGTCTTTGTGGTCCTTTCCAACATGAACCATTCTATGATTCTCTGTAGCCTGAAGGAGCAGACGTGCTGGTGTATTTTCCACTTCTTGTTGGAGTGGAAACATTCATGGTTTTTGTCCCAGAGCTGGTGAGCAGGAGGCTTGGGGTGGTGTGCCCGCTCTCTGCCAAAGCATTCGCAGCGTGGGAATCGCCATCGGTCCCCGCTGTGCTCCTCACCAGGGTTTGCAGAAAAGGTGATGGAAAGAGGCACTTGGAACACTTAAATTGAAAGTCCCCGCGACCTTTATGCTTAGAGCAGGTTCTTCTTGAGTCGGTGTGACCATCTGAGATGTTGGCTCCACGCTCTGGAGCTGTTTGCTGTGGGGCTGGCAGGGGTCTTCATTCTGATACCCACCATGAGGTGAGAAAAATGGCTTCCTTTGTCTTCCTCCCCCCGGTTTCTGCACGAGATAAACTCATACCCCTTGGGGTTAAGATGTGTTAGGGGGGAAAAAAGCAAATCTGCGTGTGGTCTGGTTTGATTTGCGCAGAAGAACAGAATTGATGTCCTACTTCTCCCAGGATTTGCTGGTGAAATTCATAATGAGCATCACAGCAAAGCCCAGGGATCTCTTCTGCACGGCTGAGTTCGTGGGGTCTGGGTGGCAGACCAGGTAAGGCAGTCTCTCCGTTCCACTGAACATTTGCTGCTGCTTTATAGGCTGCTTCTCTCTCTAAAAGGTCAGCAGCAAGTTTAAAGAGAAAACCACCAGGAAGGTTCCTTCCATGCACTTCCAAACATACTTCAATTATTTTGGCCTTGTAATGGACCATTTCAACTCTCCTGCTTTAGTACATGTTATTTTCTGAATAGTTTTTTGTGTGCTCACCCTCCTTGCAGGAAGGATTTCCGTAGTGACTTTCCTGTCTTTTCCCATAGTAAAGGGTGATACAAAACTAGACACAAATTAATTTTTTACAAAAGAGTAAACAGCATTCCCTCACCCTATATTTATTTGAAAAAGCACATTTTAAGGTAGTTTCTGAGGGCACATCACTGCACTGGGTGTCATGGATCAACACCTAAAATTGATCAGGCTGACTGCAGCATAACAGAACCTGGAGTGGGATTAATTTTGAGGAGCTCAAAACCTGCTCTAATTATTTGTGTGCCTAAAGTGGGCAGATTTGCAGCGAATGATTGACTGGGGCTAAGGATTTCAGAGTAAAGTTTTTGGGTTTCTTCCTGAGTGAAATGATTTCAAAGTGCAGTTCTGATGCTCGGGGAACGCACACACTCTTATGTGTTCTTAAATTGAGCAAGGGTGACATTTTTGGCATCTGAGCCTCAATAAGGTGAAAAATTTTAAACTGAGAAGTGTTCACCTTTAAAAAAAAAGAAAAAAAGCAAAATGGGAGGGATGCCCTAATTTAATCTCTCCTTCCCCCAAGAAAATGAGTTTGACAGCAGTCTCCTCTGGCCCTGCTTGCCCTTTGACGTTGCCAGGACAGTAGTTGGTTTTGCAATGGGCAGGGGAGGTGACAATGGAGCTGCGATGATAAATACACAGCTGCAGGGGAGAGGGAGGGGGGAAAGGCAAGAAAATAGCTTATTTTTGCTAGACTGGCCACGAATGCCGTTAGCTTATTTCTCAACTCAGTGGGCAGTCAAACCCAATAAGCAGTCAGGTGTATTGTCCGGGCAGCTGGGGCTCTGCTTTGCTCTGACCTTTATGTGCTGCGGAAGATAGTCCCGCAAACAGATTTGCGATCCAACCCAGTTGCTTGGCAGTCTTTAATAATGCTCGGTGCTTGCTCTGCAGAACTGTTTAGTTTGCTAATTCCTGAGGCTGTAGTTAAAGAAGGGATGGGAGGTGGGGGAAGCGCATTCCTCTGCCCACCCCCCACCCCCTCACCTCCCCCGAGGAATAAGAAACTCACTGAGACATGGGCCAAATTTTTCATGCATTAGTTAGGGTCTTGATGTGCAGGACAGAAAATCTTTTTTGCCTTCATCTGTTGTAGAAGCCAAGAAATATACACAGTAATATTGCACGGGTACTTGGAAGCTACCCTGGACCCAAAGCTGTGATTTGCTGAATCTGACCTTGGAAGGTTTAATACTGGGTCAAAAAAGCTGCTGCCGTATGACACACAGCCTTGACCCAGCATTAACTTCTGCTGCTGATTCACGTTGGTGGAAGGGGTTTTTTTGGGTTGTATAAGTCCCCCCTCGGGTACCTCTGCATCGCTCCTGTTTGGGATTTGGGCATTGGCTCCTACAACAGGCAGAAAGCCCGGTGTCCTACTCGTTTGTGGTGATCATCAGTGCTGGGATACAGGCACGGAGCCTGGCCTGGCTCGACTCCCCCAGGATCCTTCCCGTTTGCATAGGCTGCCCCTCTGCCCCAGCAGAACTGTGAGCAGCTTTACACCAGCTTCATCTATGAGTAAGTGAATGTGAGAAATTCAAGGCAAAAAAAAAAAAAAAAGAGTGGGGTGGGGAAAGCCCAGGCTTATGTAGAACCAGCGAATGATCTCGACATGACAAACGTGTGCTGTTAAGTAAGAAAAGCTATATATATCTTAAGGGTTTACCTGTTACCAGTGGAAGACCTTGGGTAACTTTGAGGGTTAACTGAACAGTGTTATAACACTGAACATCTCACTGCTTGAGATGTAGCCCTTCCACAGTCCTCCTCAAGAACAGGCTGATCAAATAAACCTGGTTTTAAAATAAAAACTGGCGTTGTTCCTTCAGAGCTCTCCCACACACTAGAAAGAATTTGATTTCTAGAAACAGGAAGAAGAAGGACCTGTGTAGATGTGAGCGCACATACGCTACTTTTTATTTTTCTTAGTCTTTTATTTTCCTTTTTTTTTTTTTTAAACTCACTTAATCTTTGATCTGTCATTACTCTACTCTCAGGGTTTAACTTTAACCAGCCATTTGTTACTTAATTCTATTTCCCTGCTCCGTAGGAGGCATTAATGGACCGGACCGAAGAGGAGGGTGGTGGGGAGGGAGGGGGGAAGGCTTTGTGTCCCTGGCAGGTATCCAGCCTGGCAGTAGGTGCTGGCTCCAGCCTCTCCCCAAGCCCTGGCTGGGGCAGAGGGAAGCTCTGGCCCCGGAGCCGTGTGCCTGGCCACACCACTGCCCCAGGGCATGGGGGTGAAAAACACCTTACTTTTCCATTTTCTGCCTTGCGTGATGCATGGCATCTCAGCTGAGTGTTTTGTTCTCTATCAGAAACAGAACTAAACAAGACAAAACTTTATAACTATGTTTTCCTAGATCTGGTCAGTGTGTGCTTTTACAAGGCTTGGGAATGACGTATTCTTTAGAAGAAAAAATGAAATATTTTCGGAGTGAATTTTAGAGGGGATGAGTCAAGCGTTCGATCTCTGTGGGGTTTGAGTCAGAAGGAATATTTGCCATGATGCTGTGCTGCTGGTGGTAGGTGGGCAGCGTGGAGGGGTGATGCTACAGCTGCCTGTGCTGGGGGGCTCTTGTGGGGCAGCCAGGAGAGAGGTCCTGCCCCAACTGCAAGGTCAGAGGAGACCAGAAGAGCCCCTTGACCATCTGGAGGCACCTCTGCCTTCCAGCAACTCGTCCATCCTTGTGCCTGCCCAGCGCTTCCCATTCCTGCTCCCCCTTGGGCAGCAGTGGTAGGTTTGGGGAAGGAGAGAGGTATTTTTTTTTGTGAGATAAACAAATAGATACATCTTTTATGGCTTTATATTGGTGTCCTGGAGACAGGACAGCAGGAGGCATTCCCAGCAGCAACCCTGCTGCCTGCTTTTCCCTTTATTTGCCGTTAGGAAGGGGGGAAAAGAAAGCAAAGAAAAGGCAGGTGATTACAAACGCAGCTTTGCACAGACATGGGGACTAGCACAGTTGCAGAGACTCTTCTTCCTGGGCTCTCTCTTTCCTGCTGCAATTCAGACAGAAGGAATTTAACTGAAAAGCTGCTCTGCTGAGTAGGGCTTTTTGGACAGGATACATTGCAGGCTTGTCTGTAACTGGGGATTTTTATAGCGCTGGTGATGCAACGGGTGAGTGGGAGCTGGCACTGACCCCGATACGTTTACATCCCTGCCCAGCCCAGCACCGGGGTTTGCCATGGCAGCCTGGGAGCCCAGCACCCAGGGCTGGGATGGAGAGGCTGGAGAGGGTCGGGGATGGAGCCTGAGCTGCGTAGGGCAGGAGGGGAGGTGGGGAAGGGAGGGAGATGGTGTTTGGGACAGGCATTATTTTTCCCTGATGGAGCAATAGGCAGCCCAGAGGAGGTGGGACAGAAAGAAGTGTCTCGAGGATACGACGCTTCTCATAATTTCTCCTGGATTGATGCAACTCAGGCATGGACCTGGAGGTAGACTTTTAATAGTGTCTAATGCTGCTTGGATAAAAACTGCTTTGCGTTTCACAAGCACACCCCCTCCCCTTTTTTTTTAAAAAAAAAAACAAAAACAAATGGCTGTTTGTGTTTCTAGGTGACCTTTCAGCTCATTTGTTAGAATGGGTGCTGCATCTTGGAGCAGTGAAAAGGCATTGACTCTGCAATCCCAGAGGACCCTTACGTGCTCTGTGGCCGCTGAGCCAAGTTGCATTTTGAAAGCTGTTGCAAATGGAGCTTGCCTAGTACCAAATCTCTTCCTCACACTGTTTACATAAATAGTCTTCTTTGGTACTTAAAGGCTTTAATATGTTCTTGGAGGACATTTCTGTGAAAAGATAAATTTCTGTTTTATGGTCTCTTGTCTTAACGTTTCTCAGAACACAAAGGTCATCACATCTCTGATGGTGAGGATGGTGAGGTTTACAATATGCTTTTTTTATTCTTTCTTTGCAGGAAGGAAGTGGTATTAACTCAATTCTCTTGGCACAATCCATGCCACAGCATTTGAAAGTCTGCATTTCATTAAGCTTATTTGCAGGTTTAAATTGTTCTTGGCCCGTGTCTATATTTTCCGAGCTACTTCTGGAAACTTGTACATATGTGCGGGTTGAACTGAGTGTTGGAAACAAGCTAAGGCAAGGAGCTGGAGTTAATACTTTCTTTTCTGAAAAGATAAAATCACCAATATCCCTGCTTCACGTAAAGAAGCTGGGAAGAAGGGCCATTGCAGCATCATGCTTTTGGTCCAGCTGCTGAGTCACCATCTCGTCCTGTGCCCGATCTTGGCTGAGTTTTGGCCACAGAAGAAGGGAGGCTTTGAGTTTTGTATCTTTGCTCGTGATCCTTACTCTGAGCTGCCTTTTCTGCTCAGCACAGGGGCTGAGATTAACTTTCTAGAAAATACGGGGCTGAACTCTTCTGCTCTCTCAGTTACTCATAGCATTAACCTTATGTTCAGCACAATCTCTTCGCCCCCCCTGGCTGAGACTTCATGAGCCAAGGGGCTTGGGAGCAGCACGAGTCCAACTCCGGTGTTTGCTCCCTGGCTTGGCTTTTTCCTACTGACGCGCTGGGAAAAAAGTGCAGTGCTTGCAGAAAGCCCTGTAATCCTATCCCATCCAAAGACAGGAAAACCTTGTAAAACAAAAAGAGTGATGAGAGAGCTCCTCTGTGTGTTGTGACTGGGTGTCAGTAACGTCCAGCCCAGCTGCGGAGATGCTCCGTGTCATCTGGCCGCAGGTACTGCGTGGAGTGCAGGTGTGGAGTAGCTGGATGGGGCTCTGCTGGCCCGAGCTCCCTCCCAGCTTGTCCATTTTAAATTTGAGATGCTCTGGCGTGCAGATGCAGCCATGGGGTTTAGTCGGTGTTTCGGTGTGGGGGTTGTGAGTGTTTCGAGGCTGAATGTTATTTTGGCTTGCTCAGGAAGAGCTTTCTGAGGAGGTGAGGAAAGTTGAAGGTGTATCTGGAGAGGAGATGGCTAGTCCAAGCCTGGTAGACCAGAGTGCTTGTCAAATTCTTGTCTACCTTCACTGCAAAGTGGCAGGTCCTTTTGTTTGGGATATGAGCTGCGCGGGGTTTGTTTCATGGCAGAAGTGTTGCCTCTCCAGAGAGGAAGCCTGGGCAAACTTAGGAAGAGATAACTGCAAGGATTTATTCTACTTTTTAATTAGTTAAAGCAGGATCGGGGCAAGACGTGTTTGTTTTTTCTTGCGTATATGATGTTTGCCCTTAAACTCTTTTGTCTCCCAGCTAAATCACTGATCAAGTAATCAGTTGAAACATAGTCATTTCTGCTTAAGACTCAGAAAAATGACTGAGAAATGCACCATCATTGGAGAAACCACATCTCTATTTTTATAATCTGCTCTCAGAAGTTTGTACTTCGTGTTTCCAGGAAGGAGACTCATCCTATGATGCCCTTTCCAGTACGGGTACAATTGCAGAGCTGCCAGCAAGAATTTTAAGGGTGTGGGTGGTTGGTTTTTGTTGGTTTTTTGTTTTGTTTTGTTTTTTTTTCCATATGAACTAATGCTGATGTCAGGCTGAGACCTTTCATCCGGGAGATGGATCTGCTCTGACCCCACACCGATACACCCTGAGGTGCTGCAGTTTGGGCTGGCTCAGCTTAAATCAGCCTGGTCCGCAACAAGACCCATTTCTGAATGTCTTCTGCTGAGCGCGCAGGAGAAAAGGCGACTTGTTTTTATCAAAAGATTTAAGCCTAGAACTAACAGAAAATAATGCTCCAACCCTGCCTGGGCCTCCTCGGCAGCTTTGGGTACTTAAAAAGGTCTGATTGCTCTTCAAAGGGTTACTCAGAAATGCTAAGGTGTGAGTGATGCATGCCTCGGAAACTGGGAGCCCAGATAAACCAACCCTGTGTTTCCCTCCCGCACCGTCCTCACCTCCACCGCACGTGGGTACGAGCTGCTTCGTGAAACCAAGGGGTATTCCTCGGTAAAGCGGTTTTCTGCAATTACTTTCTGTTAAACATTTTCACTTCTGCTTTAAAGGGTGTCTCTCTTCCTGCCCGTGCTGCCGGAGCGGTGACGTACGGTCAGCAGAGCCCGAGGGTGGGCGGAGGAGGTCTTTTTGGGCTCAGTAAGTGGAGCTTTGGGACAGCGCCTTGAGACCTGCAGCCTGGTTCTTCTGGTCTTCTTGGTAGCTGTGGGGCTGCGGAGCGTGGTGAGAAAAAACTCAGGACAGACAGAGGAGACTTCTTGCTTATGGTTTGGAAGCTGGTTTTGGGGTAAGGTTAGGTCAGTCGGACCCATGGGTGGCTGTTGAAACACAAATGTTTCAAAAGAAGATGAGGCCCATTCATGTGGTTTCTGTGACGCTTGCAGCCAGAGCCGGTATGTCTCCCTTCAAACGTGTCCTGCAGGGAGCTGTCATCCTAAACCGTGGGGATGGCCCTTCAAGTAACCCCCATCTCCCATTTTCAGAGGAGAGGAGGGTTGCGTGCCAATGTTGCAAACCAAAGGAGGAAGGAGTGAGGTTGTGTGTGTGCGTGTGCAGAGAGAGGACAGCAACACCTACCCACAGCTCTCGAGGCAGAGGAGACTCACGCTAAATCGCAGCACCAAAGGTGCACTTAGATCCATCCCTGATATTGGAGGACACCCTTTCTAGACAACTCAACTCCCCGGTGCTGGCCGAGCTGGGGACCTTCTGGATGCTGATGGCCTCTCCTCAGGGCATGTCCCTCTCTCTTCCTGAGCATTTCTGCCTCCCCGCGGAGAGGACCAGCAACGCGTTGGACAAAGCTGTTGGCCAACAAGTGCAGTCTATTGTTAGTATCGCCCCGTCCTCCTCGGTAACATCAGGTTCAGAGGGCAAATCGCTCAAAGCAGCTGGGACATGACTGCTGGCTCGTGAGGAATGATGTAATTACATCTTCCTCTGCGGGGAGGTGAACAGAGAGGCCTTTGGAGGCACTGGACCGGGGGGATGCAGGGAGAGGGCTGCCTCAGGTTACTTCAGGTCAGGATACTGTCAAAATCCATCAAAGGCATTCCCAGGAGAGTCGGCGGCCGACGTGCACAATGCAGGCTTTATGCCACCACCGGTGGAGCCGAGTTATAGGCATCTGGGCTTTAGAGGGCTTCAATAAAACGTTGCTTTTCTCTCTTCTTTTTTTTTTTTTTTTTTTCACCCTTCCCCTGCTGCTCTATGAATTAAGGCTCTTTGGCTTATCGAGTTTAAAGGAATTAGAGCAGCTGACGTTGATGTTGTTGCTGTTGCAAGTTCATAGACTTGCTTTTGGATGTGAGAACCTGGGCAGCCCTTGAGACACCCCCAGGGAGTCGGGCGTCCAGCAAACACAGCCGTCTTGGTTAGTAACCGGGCCCGTTTCCCCAGAAAATGAACATCTTCACCTGCTGTGCATCAATGAAGTGCTTTTTTTGTTTGTTTGTTTCGTTTTCTTTTTTTTTAATTATAAGGATGCTTCCCATTTTAGCTTGAGGTGTGTGTGTGTCGTTTGGACCTCCTGCTGGAGGAGAACACCTGCTGCCTGATTCCAGAGCGAATGAGCGCTGAGCTGCAGCTAAAAACACTAACTTGTGGCATAAACACACAGATTCCTTAATGGCTGTGATTCAAAAGAAAGCGTAGGCATTGCCTCCTCCTAAGGATTTTGTTTCTTTTATGAGACTCTGTAGGAATGAAGCTTTGGTTGTAGCCAGTGAACGTTATTTGCTTTTTAATGGTCCATTTACCTCGGCAGTAATCCTTCATGACTCGCTTTCCATCTGTGCTTGCATACCTTGTTTTTGCCACTTGCGAGATATATTTGATACTCTGTGAATGCAGATGTGGGAGCTGTTCCACAGAAGAGGGTTTCTGTTCTTCATATGTTGGAGTTGCAGTGATGGGTGGTGGTAAATGGTTGTTAAATAAGCTTGCATGCCACCAAACTGCTGTGAGTCAGCGTGGATCTCAAGTAGGTTTTAAGTAATGATCTGGTGTGAGCAACGCTGAGCGCTTTTGATTTCCTTTTGCATTTAAAAAGGATGCCGGATTTTGCCTTGAGTCCACAATTAAGATGATTTGGTTCTGTGCATACGTGGAGATTTGTTCATTTGATTTATTACACTGTCAGTCTATTTAAATGGAAGGAACCACTTTTCAAGTATTTTGGGTTTCATCTTTAATGCTGTTGCTTGTGTTGCACTCCTTCTGAGAATAAAGATGGCTTAGTCATTTTGGTTTTTTCAATTTTCTGATGGGGTTGGACGAACTACAGAGATGTCTGGTCTAAACCAAGACTGTTTTCACTCAGACTTAAAAAGGCAGAGATGCTTTTTTATTATTAGATCTTTGCAGAACAAAATATCTGAAATCCACTGTCTGAAACCCCACTGTGGATTCTGAGGATGCCCATCAGCTGTGCTTTGTTTTAGAGATTCTGTCCATGTGAAGATGCTGTAGGATTTGTGCTGGTTTTTGCAGGTTCTCTCCATTTGGTTGAGCTCCCTCAGGTCCTGGTTTGGGCAGAGGGAGGCTGGGGAAAAGGGGTGTTCGTCCTGGATCAATTTGGTAGGTGCCTTGAATGAAACGATTCCAGAGTAGGATGTTATGTGACTAATATAATTTTCTCTGTCAGATCAACCTTGGATGTTTGGTCTAGCCACTAATCCAAATCTCTTGATCTTAAAAAATAAAATATCTTTAGACTGAATTTATTATAGCACTCCAATTATGTCCAGGGTCTATCTGATATTCAATAGTGTCCAAACTTTTCAAAAAAAAAAAAAAAAAGAGAGCTGAAATGGTATGTGGGGGGAAAGAGGGTGGTAAAGGCTGACTTGTTTCTGAAGGTCCTGGGGGCATCTAGGCTCAACTAAATAGAAATGCCCCATTGATCCAGATGCTTTAACAAACCTATTTTGCCAATTCCTTGTCTCTTCTTTTGGGGCTTTTTAACCTTCTTGAATTATTCCTTCAAATACCCCTGCCCAGAAATGTGCATTTTACATTCTCTTTAATCCTATTAAACAGCGTGTTACACTGTGTATTAATCATCTGACTGGAGCAAATCTGGTGGATTTGGTTTCGATAATCCTTCTTTCTGTATCACTGCCTTTCTGGGACCTTGGAAGAAATAAGAGATTTGCCGTGTTTTACGTAAAAGGATGGCTTGTGCCATCTCACAGAGGAAGGTCAACAGCTGAGCATCACAGAGGGACCAGCTACACGTTGTTTAGACTAGTTTCAGACTCCTTCTTACTGCAATGGATAAACTTCTCCAGGAAGCACGTGGGGGTGAGAAGTAGGGTGTGACTATTTGGGAATCTGGTAACTAAGCGTTTTCAAAAAAATGCCTAAAATTTGGGGGGATGGGGGAAGGCAAAGTAGGGAAGCTTCAGCTTGGGGTTTGATAGTGGACTGTGTGATGAAATGAGCTTTGCCTCGTCTCTGGCCCCGCTTTGCTGTAGGCTTTGCCTCTGCTGGTGGGGCAGAGCAGCCCCCTTGAGGGGGGTTCATTTCTCTGAGTGCTGCCTCACGGTGACATCCCATGAAAGACGTGGGCTCTGATCCTTGGGGCCACCAGTGGACAGGCTTAATTAGCCTCGCTGGGCAGGGCAGACCCCCAGAGTAAGCAAATTCCTGAACTCAACAGGGTATTAGAGAAACATCTGTACTGCAACTACAGTACCTTCTCCTCAGAAATAGCTGGCTGAGTACAAAGAGGAGCCACATTCTTGCATTGATTAGATTAGTGCTGATATCCAAATGTTTCCAGCAGTACAGGAAATGGTCTTTGTGCAGTTTGAGCTCTCACAGATACCGCCTCGAGTTTCCGCTTTGCCTCGACGCCCTCAAACACATGTGCTGGGGTTTTTTGTTTTTTTTTTTCCTTCCCTCTTTGCCTCCCCCACTCCGTAACCTCCTGGATCTTTGATGTGGTGGCAGACTAAATGGCTTGTGAAATGGCCCAACAGCACTTGATAGAAATTGCAAGAAAGAAGCTTTGCCATCGGAGTTTAAAAGGCACATGATCTTCAAAGCCTTTCCGAGAGCTTTGAATTTACAGCAGAGCAAATGCACCCAGTATCAAAACATATTTTGCATAAGAACAGCGAGATTGTAGGGTGTTTGCTGGGTAATATATCCCAGCAGGAGCGTTAAAGAGGTCCATGTTCCTACTTTAATACAAAAAGTCTCCTGGAGACTAGGGTTAGCCTCCATTTCTTGTAGCATTATTGATGCCTGGCAGCTCTTTGGACCACTTGTCCCCGTGTCGTGTGTGTGTGTGTCCTGTTTTGGTTAATTTAAATACTGGTTTATTTATTTACTGTCGCCTAGTGCTTTGCTAACTCTGACCCTTTCTCCCCAGCTCCCTGCCGACCATGCAGTGACACAGAAGTCCTCTTGGCTGTCTGCACTAGTGATTTTGGTGAGTTGTTGCTTCCCCCCTCCCTTCTCCCCCCGGGGTGGCTCAGCTGAATGTGACATCCATAAACACTGATGGGCACCTACTTACCCTTGGCAACTTCCACCAGCGGTGAAGGGGCTCCTGTGTGTGTAGGAGAGGGAGGAGGACATGGTGTGAAGGACCTCAAAACCACGTGCCAGCTGGCCTGTCCCCAGGGTGGACAGAGAATGACCTGGCAGCCACAATGGAAGTAGAAGTTCAAAGACTTGGCTGTATCTAGGAGAGGCCTTTACTTGCTGCCCTAAAATGGACTGCTGACAAAAGACCAGAATGTTCAATAATTCTCTCTGCTTCCCCTTTTAAAGGGGAAATTAATATTAGCTGGTACCTGTAAGGGCTGAAGAACAGAAAGTACGTTGTCAGGGAGCGTTAAGCATGTATCTTCTCCTTAGAACTCTTTATCATCATTGAAGCTATTTTTTTGATATAATTATTTTTGTGCTTAAATTAATATGTGGGTACCCTTTGCTGGACAGGCTACAAATATAAACTGTACCAAATATAAATACATGCTGGAGGTTACTGATACAAACTTAACTCTGAAAATAGGAAAAGGTCCAAAACTGGGGCTGCTGTCGTGAAATCAGTTCCCCTTGAATGGCCTGGTTGCGTGGGGCTGAGGTTTTGGACCTGGTTCTTCCAGAGGGGTTTTTTGGGTGACTCTTCCTTCTGTCCTTTCTGTGTTCCAGTGATCAGAGGCTCCATTCAAGACGTAACAAACGAGGCAGAAGAGCAAGAGACCGTCATTC
This sequence comes from Gallinago undulata, assembly GCA_026546715.1. NCBI lineage: Eukaryota > Metazoa > Chordata > Aves > Charadriiformes > Scolopacidae > Gallinago > Gallinago undulata. The sequence continues at coordinate 27,381,408 of JAOTQQ010000003.1, read as the reverse complement.
ACGTGGGCGTCAACAAACTGTACAGGCAGAAGAGCAAAGTCTTTCAGCTCACGGGGGAGAGTGGGAACTGGCGAGGACAAATAAAGACCCTGCTGGAGTGTGGGGTGAAACCAGGAGACGGAGACTTCCTTTTCACGGGACGCATGCACTTTGGGGAGGCCAGGTTAGGCTGTGCCCCTCGTTTTAAAGACTTCCAAAGGATGTACAAAGAGGCAAAAGACAAAGGGCTAAACCCATGCGAAATCGGCCCCGACTGAAACCCCCTGTTTGGCTGGAGATCGCTTTTAGCGGCTGGCCGGGAATATTTCCTGGCCGCGGTGGAAACTCTGAACAAAAACGGTAACGGAGAGCATGGAGAGGTGTGGAGAGCAGGCTGAGACCCCGCAGGACACGGCTGGGGCCGGCCGTGCTGTGAGACTGATGGAAGCACCAGAGGTACGAGCTCAGAAGGCTGCCAAGCAAGCAAGGCTGGATTTTTAATCAATCTTGTCCTTACGAATTAAGTTATTATATTTTTTTAGTGACTTCCTTAGGAAAACAAAGAGAGAAAACTCCCGTGTCTTAATAAAAAAACCCAAATGAAAGCCAACATGCCTTTGTATCTTTTTAATACTAATTTTTAAAAATGTCTTAAGCTGATGTAGCATTGGTATGGCGTATTCTGTATAAATGGCCGAGAATGTGATAGAGCACAGTAAACCATCTTAACATTGATGCTTTGTAAAAAGCTTGGTGTACAATTCAAAGTTGTTTCTTATGACAGAAATTTATGGAGCCAAACTCTTGTGTGTGTGTTCTCTTTTTTTTTTTTTTTTTTTTATTTGAAAGAATGTACAATTGCCGCCTGCAATTTTTTGCCCAGGCTGGCAAATTCTTTCCATTCCAGAGAAATAAAGGTCCCTGGATTCGACACATACTGTTTAAAATCTTTATTTTATTTTTTTTTTTTCATTTCTCCGTAAGGCTGATCTCAGCTAGTCCAGATGTGCTCATAGATCAATTCTGGGCTGCTCACTTATTTTGTGGCTTCTCTGAGCAGAAACAGAGTTCCTGTGAGGCATTGGGAACCGCAGTGTTTTTCAAAGGGGAAGTGGGAGCTATTTTTGGAGACTTTTAGACACGTGTCCAGGCAAGGCTTTAAGTGTTCTCTCTGATGCCTATAGGGTTATTTTGGGAACAGCTCCAAAGAGCAGGCTGCCCCTTCGTGTTTAGCTTGAAGCTTTTCATTGTGCTGGCTGGTAGGTCGGCACGAGGTAGAGGTTCGTGCCAGCCTGCGAGTCCCAGGGGCCAGGACCAGGCCACCTGGTGAGAAATAAGCACTTTAATAAGGGTGGGCCACTTGTGCAGGCAGTGTCCCATGGGAGGTACAGGAACTCTCCCCTCTTGTTCAGTCCCGTCGTTCCCCATGACCTGCAACGCATCAATTTAATGGTACCTGTACCTTCATAGGGATTTTCAACCTGTTGCCCTTGTCCATTCTTCAGTGCTTTCTGCTGCCCCAACTTTTGTTTTAGGCCACCAAGCTCTTCAAATAAAAAGTTTCTGCTTGGTGACTCTTTTTACCTTCTCCTTCCTCTCTCCTTCATGTTGTTGTTTCTGATGCTCAGGGAGAGTATCTGGAGCGACTCAGGGGATGGTCTTCTTGGGTGGATGCAGGAAATTCTAAGATGGATGGGACAGAGATGTCCCTTGAGACTTATCAGGGTGTAAAAAGCCAGGGTTGTACCAAAATATTGGCCTGCAGTGGGACCAAAATCCCTCTGAAGCTAGTTCTGTAGGCTTCTCTCAGCAAGATATATGCTGTGGGCCCAGTGGGGAAGAGGAGTTCTTTTGTCTGTACTAAGATGACCCTAAGAGGCTCCAGGAGACTGTGACTGCATCTGCAAAGACATCTAAACCCCGTTTATCACGTATCGATCTGCTCCTTTCCCCCCAGCTGCCTTCCAGCCTCCTGTAAGCAAAGCACCAAACCCAGCACTCTCTGTGGTTCGAGGTTCTCCCCGTCCTACTTCAAGAGAAATGGGCCAGGACCAGTGGTGGGGGGAGAAATGGTTCACTTTTTGGGCCAGGACCAGTGGTGGGGGGAGAAATGGTTCGCTTTTTTTTCCAACCCCTCTCCTGTGGCATTGCTTCCCCTTCCAGGGATCTCATCCCTGCCTTCTGTCAGCTTTCAGAAATGACTCTGTGGTTTAGCACCGGGATCACTCCGAGTCCATCCCGGGGGGCGTTTCAGAAGCCCTGTCCCTAACCTCTCCTCTCTCCTCGTGCTTCATGAGCTTTTTCCAGCGCAGAGTGGCTGCTGGCAGGATGAGGAGGGGAGAACAACATGTTCCTGGAATTGTCTCCAACCTGCCCACTCTCCTCTTCCTATGTGAGGCTGCAGGAGCGAGGGGAAGAGGCTGAATTAATGTTCAGCCAGTATTTGTGAGGACAGTGCTAGCAAAATACAGAGAGGCTTTGGCCCTGCAGCTCCAGCTTTGGCTGCAGTTTGATTTTTATGGCAGTTTAAGTTGTTTGTAGACCTTTTTTTTTTTCTCTCTTTTTTTTTTTTTTTTTTTTTTTACCCGAAATA
>JAOTQQ010000003.1:27328064-27370461 GCA_026546715.1 Gallinago undulata | reverse complement strand
AACCTGATTCAAAAGCCCCAGGAGGTCAGCCCAGAGGCTCTCTCTGAAATCCCAGAGCCTTTGCACTGCAGACACTCTTCATGACCAGGTGAGTACATCCTTATCCCCATGTGAGCTGTAGCTGCCCTTGAAATGCCCTGGCTAGAGCCTTCTGGACATGCTGGAGAGGTCTTCTGGTTTCTGTGTGCTATGGAAAGAAAAAATAGTCAGAAAAATCTATGCTTTCTGGTACTCATTCAGAGGTAAGCAATGACATGGATAGAGCATGGGCACACCATTGACCTGAAAGTGTTGTTCTCTGCACCCAGTCCAGCTGCTTCTCTTGGGGACACCAAGGACCAGCATAGGGGTGCTGCTGGCCCCTGCTCTGGCCCGACATATGATGTGGGTCTCCTTAAACCCTGGGGCTTTAAGCATATGTCCTGTCCCTAGTATCCTTGTGGTGGTGGTGCTGCTTGTAGCTATGGGGAGCAGATCCCACAGCTCCATGGTGCTCCCTGGGCTGAGGAAGGCTGAGAATGAGAGTACGGTGGCAGGAACTTGTCGATATGTTGGCCAGCATGCACCAAAGTCTGGTGTTTATCCCCAAAACGGAGCCTGGGCTTACCCCAGTTGGCCCCTGAGCAGGAGAGTGTTGTCCTGCTTGTGTCCTGTGGAAAATGTCTCGGAGTAAATCACGCGCGTTGCAGACTGTTGCTGCTCTTTAGATGGATGTGAGATAGTTCAAGCCCGGAGCTGAGTTCAGGCCCTGGGCTCCAAGATTAACGCGTACAAATGCTGCTGAAGAGTTAATGGGAAACAGAGTGTGGAGGAAAATAAAGAAAGACCTTTTGAGGTCTCAGCTGCTCAGAGTAATATTTGGGTTTGGTGACTCTCCGTATCTTAGAGATGGGAATGCAGCAAAGCTCTTTGAGTCCAGAGTATACATGGAGCCCGACAAGCTTGTGGGCTAATATCAACAAACCTTTTGGAAAAGCAGATCCTGTCTGCTCCAGCAAAGCCACAGTGTTATTTTTCTTTCAACAAATGTATTGAGACAATAATAATGCTGTGCAGATTGGTCGTCCCTGGCCTACATGATTTATTAGGAAACAGAAACAATTGCAGTTGGTGGAAAAAAAAAAAAAAGAGCTTTGGACATGGATAGTTTTTTTTCCCCTACTTTTTATTTTCCCTCCCCAGCCCCCCCGGCCTTGAATTCCTCATGAACTTAAAAAAGGCCACCTAGTCTGGTCCCAGGAGAGGGGTTGCCTCCCTGCTTGCATTTCTTACAGGACCACCAACCCTGGGCTTGCTGCTTAAATACTTCGGTGCTGGGGAGGAGGAGGGAAGCAAAACAGTGCTGGGGGGGGAGATGCTGGGAGAAGGTGACAGAGCCACAGAATAACATTCCCAGACTGAGGAGTAGAGCAGGTCTGGAGGAGGAGACCTGTGATCTGTTTCTAGCTGCCGGTGACTCGGGAACAAGTCGTTTCCTCTCTCTGAGCCTCCCTTCCCCTCTGTTTATCCTGGTTGTTTAGTGCAAAAGCTGTTGAGAGCGGTGCTGCTGGCCCTGTGTGTGCGGTGCTGGGGTCCCACACCCGCAGGTGCAGTGGGACACAAGAGCTGATGGCCATGGCGTGTTGCACCCTGCGCTCGCCGGCACCAGTGGCATTTGGCTCCTGCCCCTTGGGTCAAGCAGAGGATGGCTTTGCTTTAGGGTGGTTTTATTTGTTGCCTCCTCAGTGAGCAGAACCCCTAGGGGGGACGCAGGCAGGGCAAGAAGGCAGCTCTCTGGTGCTGGTAGCTTTCCCCTCGCCGCTCAGAAGTTGCAAAAGCTGTGAGCTCTTTGGTTTGCAGAGCGGAGCATCACGCTCTTTCTGGTGGATGTCCCAGGCAGCCAAGTGCTAGCTGCAGCCATGTCCCCCTTGTCCCCACAATGTTGTTCCACACTTTCCCGAAGACCCCTGTCTTTGCCTGTGATGGGGTAGACGAGCTCTTCTGCTGGAAAGCCAGGTCTCCTTGGGACCTCTCGGGTTTGGGATGCTTCTTCATCGAGGGGCAGCGGTCCCTGGGGGGAGGCGGGATGCAGCTTTTTCATAGTGTGAGGTTTCCTGACCTTCTTGCTCTGCTGGTGACCATCCAGGGCTCCACGGGAGCTCCTGGGGGCCGTGTCCTCCCTCTGTGCCCAGACACTACCGCTGCAGTGTGGTTGTGGCTCGGGCAGGCTGCCCGCTGCGGGGGTGGGTAGCCCAGCACTGGCCTGGGAGCCGGAAGAGCTCACTGGCCTTGACAAAAGGTGGCTGGAGGATGAAGTTATTCTTCCACCACCAAAGCCCCTGATGCAGCTGGGGGGGGGAGGTTCTACTTAGGATGGGTGCAAGCATCTCCCCAAAATATCCCACAGGGGTGAAAGAGCACTGAGCTTCACCACATGGGGGCTGAGCCCAGCCTCACGTGGTCCTGCTTGCACCCGCAGCCTCGTGCATCGATTTTGTTGGGTTTTCTAAGAAGAAACTCATGGCTTTGGTTAATAAAGTGTAAGGGGCTCTCTTACTGCTCACCAAAGAGTCTCTGATTGCTTGATTGAGGCAGCAGGACCAGGTGCTTTGGCAGCGAACTGCCGACTGGGCGTCTGCGCGAGTAAGCGATATCATCACGGGTTGCTTTGCCTTCAGAAATGACTAAACAGATTTTCTCTGGTTTCCAGTTGACCCTGTGGCTCTGTGTCAATGACAGGAGCGGGCTGATTAGGTTTGAGTTAACGCTACCCCAACCAGCCCCGGATCAACCTCAAAAACCAGCGATGGATTCAGCAGGTAGAGGGAGTGGAGAGAGCTGCATCCCCTGCACCCAGCTCTCGCTGTTATTAAATTAGGGATTGCTGGAAATCATCTCTGATTCATTCTCCAGCTGAAACACAAGTATTTTGCGTTTGCCTGAAAGGATTAAGCTTTTAAAGCTCCCGCCCTTCTGGCTGCATGTTTTCCTCCGAGGGGTTAGTTAGCCTCAGCTCCCAATTTTAAAGGGGAAAGAAAAAAAAAAAGACTGGGAGGTTGGGGACGGTTTTCCTTTGTGATCTTTCTGTTCCGTGCCTGCAGTCAGCACAAAAAGGAGTCAGTGCAAATTAGTTATATTTGATTATTGCAGGGGGCTATAGGAGGCCTGGGTAATTGCTGTATTTGGTTCCTTTTCTCTTGGGCTTCACTGACATTTCGGATAGTAAATGAGCAGTTCCTTTCCCCCTACAGATGTTTTCTGTTGGTCATAGTTGAGAAGAGACCTTAGATGCTAAATCCATGTGCTTCATTTGTGGTTTTTCTTGGCTTGTTTAAATCGGTGTTGGGTACAGGGCTCGCAGGGCTCTGAATGCTCCTGCCATTGGGGCATGCGGGGTGGACCTCGGCTGGTGTTCTCTGGAGCAGCTCCGGGGACCACAACCCTCCTTCCCCTCCCTGCTTGGGTAAAGGGGAGGCTGAGAAAGAGAGAGTGAATCTCTGTGGCCAGAGCCCCGCAACATGTTTTTGAATTTTCAGTGGCTGCAGGGTGCCAGGTCCCTTCCCTCCCCAGCCCAGCTCCTGCCAGATGGGCTGAAGCACCGGCCGCTGGGACGAGTCCAGTGGGCTCACGCCAGAGAGGTCCCAGCAGGAACGAAATAGGTCTGGTTGTAACCACCCAGCTGGCTTTTCACCCCAACCTCCTTCTGTCAGCGTTGGAAAACTTCAGGCACAGGGCCGTGTCGTGGAGATGAAAAGGCTTGCAGGTACACGCCATCCTCCCGCAGGCTGCCGGGCTTCCTCCGGAGCCTGAGCTGGATGGAGCAGGGCTGTGGCCACTGGTCCAGGGCTACCTGTGCTTTTGCTTCGCTTGCAAGTGTTGAATCTGCAACATCTGCCATGGCCTTCAGCTCTGCTTTACCCCTGGATCAGCATGTTAGACACAAGCAAAACCTGTGCTCCAGAATGAGGGAAGGGAAATCCAGCTCTTTGTGTTGGCTCTGGGCAATTTCTCCCTTAATCCGGGTGAATTTGAAATCCCATCTTGGAATACCATGGGATAATATCATGGGATATTTCTGGGCTCCCAGGCTTTTCCTGAGCTCCTGCAGACTGCCTCCACTGAGCATCCATACTTAAGGGCATGGACAAGGTTTAAACATCGCTTGCACTTTTGGGAGAAGGGTTATGTCAAAATTGCCTACAGGTTTTTCTGGGCTGCTTGGAGAAGGTGCATAGCCTTCACTGGTGCTCAGCTGAAGACAGAGGAGCGAGCAAACGGAAGCTACAAAGCCTAAATGATCTCTACATAACCAAGCACAGGTCTGGATCCCTCTGCACCAGAATAAGGAGGAGGTGGAGAATCCACAAGATCTTAAAATCTTTAAATACTGAAGTTATAAATAAAGCCTAAGTGTCACTGAACAATCTCCAAGTGATAAAGACTCGCTCTGCCTTTGCTGTGGACTGGTACAAAGGGAATGGAGAGCATCTGTCAGGCCATTTCAAGGATTTGGTGGTTTGCAGCCCAAATAGAGGAGCCTTCCCACGCTGGCTGCCACCCTCAGCCCTGCTCTCCTGCATATTTTTCATGAAAAGTCAGTAGCCTGCAGAGTCTTGGTGACCCGGGGTTATGGGTGCTGTGCAGCTTCCAGACCCTCAGCCAGACCTGAGGGGTCTTAAACCCCAAAACACCCAGTGGGGAGACAAGAAGCCTTTGAAGTTCCCCTGGTCTGCCCAAACTGGGGAGCGGGGTTGTGAACCTTGTCTTTCTCTGTGAGAATGTTGCTTTTACAATTAAAACCCACGCAAACCCCCGGCCCTCGCTACCGCTTGTGTTACCCCAGTGAGATATCTGACATTTGAGACAGAATGGGAAGTCAAAGAATGTGAGGAATTTGGTGACTCAACATAGAGTTTATTATACCAGTCCTACCGTTTAAGCCCATGTAATGTAAAATTGTTTTACGGCATGTGGCACAGTTCTGTGGGTTAATTTATAAGCAAACAATAATTATTCAAATAGGAATTTTTTTCTGTGCCTACATAAACTTGTTATCTGTTTGGCAGCAGGGGATGTGGCAAAGAAACGCACATTTACATTTTTCACATTGATGCTATTTGCTTTTCCTGGAGTGGCTCAATGGTGCATTGACTACGGGGACTTACTACTGAACTTGACCTGGGAGTGGCATGGAGATAAGCCAAATGTTAAGAGAAAAGGAGCCCTTTGTGAAGAGATGCCAGTGTATTAGGTCTCACTTTTAGGTCACACACTTGTTAGGGGTTCCTTCAAAGTGATGGATTCTTCTGCTAAAATTTAATGATGTCCGTTAAATCACAGGGTCATGAACTAGTGCATGTGCTGAAAATGGTTTGCCAAGGGACCATGAAGACAAGGCCTTGTGTCAGGAGACTTCCAAAGCAAATTGGATTTTCCACACAGCAATGGCTGCGTTTGAAGGTCTGTCAGTGGCCTGTAAAATTCTCTACCAGTGATAACAAGACAGAATTGCCAAGCACTGAAGCAATGCCATGAGCGTTACAGACAAATCACTCCCCTCTCAGTACATAATAGCTTCTTGATCATCAGTCAAAGGAAGAATTATCCTAACCAGCAAACGGGCTGGAGGAGGCTTCTCCATCTCCACCAGGACATTATCCCAGAGCTCCTGGGCTAAAGCCGTTGTGGAGAGCCCAGGTGTTTCTAAGAATGTTAGTCTGGAGCCAAGTGGTTGGGTAGGTGGATTTTAGGTTGGGTGCAGAGAAAAGGATGAAGCAACTAGGTTTTGAACTATTCCTGAACAGCCCTATGGGGTCAACTGGCCCTGCTGGTGTCCAGTCTGAGGACCAGCTCTGCTCAGGAATGTCTTTGATGAAGGAAATGTGGACCAATGCAAGCGATGTTGGGTATCTGATGTTACCTGATCTCTGCCTGGGTCTTTCAGTCTGGGTGCTGTGAAGGATCGGTGTGAGGAATGACTTTACCTTCGGCATACTGTGAGATGAGGTCATTGGTGTGGTTTGATGCTGATCTGAAGGGAGGAAAGCATGAGATGATCCTACTTCAGAAAAGGATTGGGTGGAAGAGGCTGAACCTTCTTGTTTTCAGTCTATGGTAAGAAGAGTCTTAGAAGTCTTCTCTCTCTGACTTGTTTTGTATCCCTGCTCTCTGCCTGGACGTGGATTTTGTGTCACTGGCTGGGTGGGAGATTCTGCAGCTTGTCTGCAGATGCATAAACAAAGACTTTTCTACCTTTTGTATTGTAGCCCATGAGGACAGGGCTCTAATCCTGATATCCTTCCACCCGCCTCACAGCTATTTATATAAGGATTACATAAAACAAGGGGTTCTGACAGACTGCTAAAATCGTTGAAGCAGAATAACCCCTCGCCCAACTTCATTGGCTGTGGTGGAGCTGCAGGAAGGATGCTTTGGGTCATTACATAGCATCCTTAACTGCAATGGCTTGCTAGGCATCTTGATGTGGAGCCAGGAGGTCAGGGGTTCACTTTGGGCTTAAACCCAATGCTAACAGATGGGGGAAGTCCCAGTTGTGATGGCAGTATATTTAAACGATGAGGTCATGTACAATGTCTGGTAAAGATGACTTCTGTCCTAAGCATGAGAAAATAAAGCAAAAGCTAAAAGCCCTGAGGAAGACATCTCAGAAAATAGTCTAAATCCCAGTGGTCTGGTCAGCTCTTCTTTAGCTGTTTTTATTAAGCACTTCCATGTGAGGGAAGGGGCATGCCATGGTATCTGTGGTGTGTAACCACCACCAGACCTGATATTTGAGATTCGGGGCTCTTCAAGCTCGTATTGCTGCCTCTGAAAGCAGAGGGAAGTTCAAGCCCTGTGCTCGCCTGGCCTTGACCTTTCAGGGGAGATTTCCACTGTGAAGATGGGTAGTTCCTGATTCCTCATCAAGGGAAGCTGCAAGCAGACAAACAAATAGCAGAGTGTTTTGGAACAAGAGCTCTGCCATCAGCTTGGCTGCGTTAGGTGTAGGAAAGCCAAGAGCTCCTTCCTGGGCCAGCCCCAGGGGTGCTGCTGGTCGTGGGCTGAGGCTGGACTGGGAATACCTCGGTCACGAATAGGCTGACCACTGGCTTCTCCACTCTGAGCCTGGATTGAGTGATGGAGAAGGCAGTTCTGGTTCCACCCAGTCTCTGAAGGATTTGATATATTTTGCTGCCAAAAGACAACAGCATAAATCATCTCTGAGTGCGGATCTGTCTGGCTCCCTTGGAGGGAAAGTGCAGTTGGGGTGGGGCAAGAGGACACAAGGGTGCAAGGCTGCTTTTAGACTGGTGTGGTGTAAAAACCCCCTCCAAGCTGCCTTCAGCCCAGTGAAATCTGGGAGGTGGGTGACTTTGTCACGGCCATGCCAAGTGATTTCTTGGAAGAGAGGGTGCCTGGGGACTGCTGCTGGGGTGATGCTGCACGGAGCCCGGGATGGCCTAAGGCTTTATCCTGTTTCCAGTGCAATGTGCGTGCATGTTTATGAAATCTCTCTCCCTGGGTGATGTCATGACATGATGAGAAACTGGGTCATAAATTAAAAGGAGAAAAAAAAATAGACCCCACTGTGGGTCAGATGCTGGCAATAAATTCAGATAACAGCTCATCAGTGCCTCTTCCCTTGTTCTTGTATGTGTATGCAATTTTTTTTCCAGTTGGGAGAAGAGCTGGTGAAAAGCAGCTGTTTTTTATTTGTTCTCCATCCACATCTGATTAGATAGTCCTCCTCCTGCCCACTGAGACGTGCTCGGGAACTCTCCCAGCCCCTCTGCTCACTCATTTTCTCGGGCATCAAGGAGTTTGGGACTGTTGGAGCTTTGTTTCACAAGCTGACAGCGTTTCAGAGGTACAAAGGGCTCCTTCATGATCACAGGGCTCAGGTCCCACCGGGCCAGAGGGCACAGCCAGATCCTGCAGTGGGGCTGTCTATGATGTGCTATGGATTTGGGCTTGGGAAGGCAGCGGTGGGGATGTGTTTCTCTCCCTGACTTCAAGCTGTTAAATTTGTTTTTTAGGCAGTTCTGGGGCTCTGCAGCCTGGGAGGAGGGTAGTTTCCCTCCAGGCTCTGCGAACGTGCTCACCACCAAGGCTGATGGGGAGGCAGCCGTGCCCCAGGGAGGAAAGAGGGTTGTGGTTTTGTACCAGTGGGAGAGGGTAATTTAACCGTTAGGTGTGCAGCATCGTGGGGGAGAAACCAGGGTGAGGACAGGGACATGCATGCCCCTAAATGTATTGCTCATTAAGTCTAAACAGGGAAAACAGCGAGCATTTGACTTGTTGAAGCCAGCGTGAAAACTCCCATCAGCTCCACTGTGTTTCAAATCAAACCTTTCCAGGCCAAGCCCATAAAGCTTCTTCACACTGTGCTGCTGAGGACTCCCCCATCAAAGCATTTCATGGGCAGCTGTCCTTTTTCCAAGAGACATGTATCAGTGTCTTGCTCAGGGCAAAAAGACCATCCTGATCCTGTCCTGCCTCTACCTTGCCTTCCCCTTGCTACACAACTGGTTGGCAAGAGTAATATGTCTGGTTCTTCTCTCTTCCTCCTGCTGCAGCTGCCACTTGGTGTCTGGACCCTCAGTGCAGATTTGAACCGTTAGCAAGGGTGGTTGGTCATGGGATGGATGAGCCTGTTACTGAAACAGAACCTTGAACCAGATCTTCCCTGGTCAGCAGCCCTCCTCGAGCACAGGGAAAAGGACAGACAAGCTCATCTGAGCCTGAGAACTTTTAGGTTTGGTTTTTTTTTTGCCAGGTGGGAAGGGGATCTCCCGTTACAAGTCTGAAGTGGTGATGTTGAGCTCCCGGTGCTGTGCCCGGACAAGTCCCATCTCTGCTCCCCCGTCATGTGCTGAGAAGTGAACTGCAGCTCACGTAACCCTCACCTGTTAACTGATGGGGGATATGGGCTCTGTGGCTTCCCCTCAGGTTCCCAAGTGAATTTCTGGGAGTCCTGGGTTGACTCCCATGCACTGGATGAGTGGGAATTGCAGAGCCCCTAGAGCAAAAGCTCCCGGAGAAGGGGGGGAGGGATGCAACCCTTCTGTACATCAAGTACAAACATGGAAATAATAAGGTGGGGAAAGTTCTTGAACTTATCTCAGAAACACGTTTTCTTTGGGTCAGCCTAAATTTCTGGCAAAAATTCACAGCTGATTTGATTCCAAACTTGTTTCTCCATTCCCTTTTATCTGTGCAGCTTGCACACTTAGAGCTGCTTTTCAGCCCCTTGCAAAGGAGCAGCCGGTGTCCACGCGCCCCCCGGAATGTGCCGAGCCCCGGGGGTTTCCATGAGGTGCAGCCGTGGGGAGGGCGAGGGGGGCTTTGCCCTGCCCAGATGCTGGGGATGACACGAAACTTGGCCCGTGTCAGAGCTGCCCTGGCCTGCAGTGGCTGTGTTGGTGCAAAACCTCCATCTGACTCTGTACCAACAAGTTTAGTTTCGAAAAGGAGGATAACTTGTTTTATTTTACCAGAGCTTTGTGAGATAGCGAGGTTACCGGATAGGATCTGCAATGCTCAGGTTCAGGTATCAGTTGCATAATTTCCTGTGTTATTTCAACACTCTAGGTTTTTTTCCCTTTCTTTCTTTATTTTTTTTTTTCGTGAGCTTCTTTGCATACTGGATAAGTCTTATATAAGCATATGTTGGGTTGGAAATTTTTTTTTTTAAAGTATTTTTTTTGGCAGAGAACTCCTGGCACATGATACAGCACTCAGAGCCATCAACCGTAGCTGTGATACAGATGTTCATTGCCTGTATAATCTTTCTCATATCAAGCAATTACCCTGAGCCAATTTCTTTATTTTAAGCACCTTGTTGTGGGAACAGAGCTGTAAATGCATAAATTGCTGAGTTCCCCATACTTTTTTTACGGCAGGCAAACAAAATAATTTGGCGAAGGTCCTCAGTGAAAATCAGACGTGCAGGGTGCTTTAGACAAGAAAGGACAGCCACTAACAGAGAGTTTAAAAGAAAAAATAAAAGTCCCTCTCGAAAGAGATGCACTGGAGGAGCGCCAATGGCACATAACTGTGTGGAGACTAAATAAAACCAGGTGAGTTTCCTGCCATTGTGGAGTATCAAATGTGATTTCCATTTGTGATGGACGTGCTGTTTCTGCCAAGATCATCTGGAGGTTTTCATTTTAGGACGTATTATTTTTGTTGGCCTAACGTAGAGCTACAGCCCAGGGTGCTAAAAGGGAACGTCGCAGCAATGACATTCACAGCAGATGAGGAGAAATGCCCTTATCAGAGTGAGATGATCTTCCCGGGAGAAGACTTTTCTCCTATCAGCAGTGTAGGGCTTAGGGTTGCTTCTAATGCAAAACAAATGGGAGACCCTAAGGAGAGGAAACGATGTACTAGTGCTGATCCTCAGCCCAGAGCCACCAGGTAATATCCTTCCAAATGAAGAACCTGGCTCGGTCCCAAAATTATCATTCAAAAACTAGGTGTGAACCTGAGATCTAGATCGGGCTGTTTTGTGCTTCCAAAGTGATACAAAGAGGCTGGCAGGCTGCCTTCCAGCAAACAGACAGAGTACCAGAGAAGGTTTCTCTCTCCCAGCGTGGTGCACATGGGTGGAGCAGGGCTGGAAGGGGCTCTCCTGCAGCCGCAGTGTGTCAGGGCAGGGGGATCTGCCCCGGCTTTGCTCTGCTACATGCTCAGAGCCCAGCTGCTGGCCACCACGGGTGCGTGTCATCACGGCGATGCTCAGCTCCTGCGTGCTGGTACCGCTGTCTGCTTCGTTCTCCTCCAGCTCAGGAGCTTCAGGAACCTGTGCCCAGTGACCATCAGGATGCGTTCAGGGGTCCCCACTGGTCCAGGTGTGAAGTACAGATTAAGTGAGCATCACGTGTGCAGGAGATTTAGGAGCAGCCCTTTGGTGGGGCTCGGAGCACACCGAGGTCACTGGAGAGAAGGCTCGAGGGATTGCCTGGAGCAAGGCCCAGAGGGGGATCTGCTTCCATGAGTAACGAGAATATGCAGTAAAAATGGTTAATGCTAATGATGTTCTGAAAGGGATATTAAACTTGCCGCTTCAGAGCTGAGCAATCTGGGGCTCTAAGAGGCCAGAGTTAAATAAAACATGTTGGAAAAGAGTCCAGATCTACTACTGGGTGAGGTGGTGGGAGCTCTGAGATATAATGGTCTGGAATAATGACCAGGCTTTTGTAGATGGATTTGATCTGATTTCTGAGCAGCAGTTGTTTAGTTATAAAAATGACACATAACTGAATGACAACTTTCTTGTAAGAGCTCTTTTAAAACAGAGGCTTCATAAGGAGGGCAGCCTCCCAGCAAAATCCATACCCATTTTAGAAAAGGTAAGGGGACTTACAAGCTCCGTGCCTCCTGCCTGAGGTATGAATCTCTCTCATTAAAATATCATTTGGGTGTCCACGGACTGGGGAAGAAGGAAAGGGAATGGAGTGTGGTTATGACAACCCACCATGGTCCTTCCAGCTGCTCAGGATGAGTCCTCTTACCATGGAGGGGCCACAGCAAGCAGCTGCTGGGTATACTGGTGCAGTGATTATGGGCTAGAGTGGAAAGAAAAATATGGGGGCACTTATGATTTGCAGGTAGGTGAAGAAATCCTGTGCCTCACAGTGCACCTGAAGCATCCGAGCCAGACCTGGGCATCTTCCCACCTGCTGTGACCTGGGATGTTGTTGGGATCCAGCCTGTGCCTCTGGAGCCTGACCCTGGGGTGTGTGGCACGTGGAGGTGCTCAACTCAGTGGAAACTCTGGGGGCTTTGACCTCCCTCTGTGGAGCAAGGGGATGTGGGCCAGAGTAAGACCTGGATGTTCCCTGAACGTTCTCATCCTGTCATGGGGACTTTTACTGTGTCCAAGGACATCCCACACAGAGGTGGCACTGTCACTGTATCCTGCTGGCCAGTTTCTTTCCCTGGAAAGCCAAATTCCCTGACTGGTCCATATCCATGTGACATTGCTTGACTCCAGCAGAAGAAGTTATGACCAACCTATCCTATCTGCTCACCATGGCCACCTTTGAGTGTCACTACATCTCATCCTACTGGTTTGTTCCATTTTTCCCTAACCCATTCCTGGTTAAACTGTAGGAAATCATTAGAAATAGGAAATTAGAAATAGAAATACACTTCATTTGTTGAGGAAGGGATGATGACACAAACAAGGAGGGATGGTGCATTAGATGAGGCAGTGATTTCTGCAGCTGGAACAGGCTGGGGGGAGCACTCACATACCTGGCACCCCAAAAGGGTATACAACGCTGGTCTGTGGTTCCAGGTGTTGGTGTGCAAGAGTTCTTCAGTCCCATTCCCACCATTGCAGCTCAACATGAGTAAAACCCCTTTCTTCACATAAGTCTGAAGCCATCTGAAGACTGCAGAGCAGTTCATCTCCCTGACCCAGACCTGGGAGAGCAGCTGCTGCAGGGGAAAGGACAGGAAAGGTGACCCTGGCCCTGAGGCCATAGCAGATCTGGTAGGACACTGGTGTTGGGGTTGGCCAAAGGAATCAGTCAAGGAGAACAATGGTTGCAGAAGGCGCTGAAACAGTTTGCTTTCTACTTACCCTCTGCACATCTGGGTTCTCAGCATCCTCCCACCGGCCCCTTGCTGGGCCCAGGATCAAGGGGGATTATTTAGATATTTGCTTGCTATTCTGAAGTTATTCAATTGTTTCTGGAATAGCTGAGTCTGAGCTGGGATTTCATAGGGATTTTGCAAGACTCTCTGTAATGGACAGAAGTTGTTCACTCCTCAGAAATTCTCCAGACCCAGTGGTCTAGGAAAGGTTCATCTGTCAACAGTTGTTGATGGTGTTGGTTAGCACCAGCTCTTCCCTTTGACAGATTGTGCTACTCTTTTCCAGGACTTTCATTTACAGGAGACTTCTGGCTGCCTGCTGCTTCCTAGATAGAAAAGCCAACAAACAGTCTGTTCCTTCTCCTCACCAGCTTCATAATGTCATTTCTTCAGAGACAGGATCTCATCTGTGGCTCAACCTTGCTGTAAGTTGTCTGATTTTTTTTTTTTCTCCACTTCTTCACCAAGCCATTCTTATTCTGCACGTATTGGGAGATGTGTAAAGATTCACCATGCACTTTTCCTAAAAAGATGATAGGGAATAGGTACCTTTGGAAATGTGATTTTCTTTTATTTATTTATTTCCCATTTCCCCAGAAAGAAAAAAACTATGATGCAGGCTCAAAGCAAGCTGGGCTTGCTGGAAGCCAAAGGTAAAAGTCCTTTGTGCCTCATGGAGCTTAGTAGCTGTTCTGCCATCATTGCTCTTTGAAATGCAAGAGCAAAATTAATTTCAGGAGAGAAATAAGTGGATTTAGAGCAAGGATGAATTTGGCTTCTTGTGCCACAGGAATGCAAGAGATCACCCAGTGCAAAAAAGCTAGACAATGGAAACCTCACATAAATCTGGGGAGAAATTTTAATCCAGAGTACTCACTGACCTTTACTGATGCTCCCCTTCATCTTGCCAGGATTTTATTCTTCTTAACCCAGCCCCACCACTGGCAAATCTTCAGAGAAGTCAGTTCTTGCACAAACAGGAAAGCAGACTCCCTTCCCACTAATTTAGGGGGTGTTTCCAGTCCATGGCCAGAGGACACAGGGGCAGGGAGGTGTGTTTACCTCCAGAACCAGGTTTGAGGCTGGTCTGGGAGAGATTAATTTCCCAGCCGGGCACATATAGCCCTTCCCAGGTATCAAATTCAGAGTCAGCTCAGGGGTGAATTTAGAAATCTCATCTGGTTGTCCTGTAGGGAGCTGATTTATGGTCCTGAGTGCTTCACCCCATGCCATGCATCCAGGAGTGTCTGAGTGTTGGACCCCACCACCAACCCCTCCCCACCCCCAAATTTATTTCTCAAAGACTGTCTAGGATGTAACACAATCCCATTTCAATTTAATGAAGTGAAATTAAACATGATGATATCTGGAAACCAACCTTGCTGGATCTTCTCCTTCTCCCGTGACTGTCACCATCCCCACAATAGCATTTGAGATTATCCAAACATCTGGGGACCCAGGTCTCTCTGCTGCCTTTGATCTTGTGTTACCCAGCCGAGATGTAAAATGGCAGAGGCCACACTGGAGGCAGCAGGGAAAGGTGAACTTGTTCCACCCCTGCAGGCTGAAGGAGCAGGACAAGGGGTGACTAGGAAAATGAAGAGCTTGTAGGGATGGTGGGTGGACAAAGGCTGGAAGGAGCTGATGGGGCAGAGGTGAGATGGCAATGGAGGTGAGGGAGGTTGGGGGAACAGTTTGCAAAACCAGCCAAGATGGCTTATATAATATTTTGACTAATGCAGGCAAAATGGAGGCTAAGCTCCAAAGGAGGGTCTGCTGGCCTCAAATAGTCAAACTGGAAAACCAGGCAGGCTGGTGTGGAAGTCACTGGGGTGTCTTGAAGGTTGTTTTTTACCTAAAGGCTAGGACAATTAGATAATGCAATCCTGTTTCTATGGAGAGGCAGAAACCTGAGCTTGTGTCTAGGAAATGGGCTGGAAAAACTAAAAGAGGGACCAGCAGTGCAGCCTTGTTAGGCTAAGGTGAGTTTAAATACATGGTGGTGAAGGGTTCCCGGCATGGGAGGCTGTCAGAGGGAACCCTGAGGGTCTGGGGTGGCTGGAGTGACTGCGCTGTGCCACCCTGGAGCACAGCAGGGCTCACAGTACCAGGGTATGGTGGGAAAGAGCCCTTTCCAGTGCTGCTGGCCTTCACCTGTTTGCAGTTCAGTGGGAATGAGGAGTGGAATTACAACAGAGAAGTCGTCCTGATGGACCAGAAAAGCCTTTGGATGCTCTTTTTCCATGGAAGGCCAGTTTGATCCTATTAGAACCCACAGCACATCTCCTAGGTGTAGGGCGTGCTGGCAATGTGTATATACACTATTCCTTTAGTAAAAGCAACTGACTACAAGGAATGTGGCTGTTGAAACTTCAGCTTGTATAACCTGCAAAAAGGGAAAACACCCAACTGACGTTCCAGACCAGGAGGTCTTCTCCACGCAATCTGGCATACACACTCAGCCTGCTCCTGACACACTTCCAAGAATCCCTGTCTGAGTCCCAAAAAAAAAACCCCCCCAACCACTCTGTGTCGAGAGAGGCCAATTCCAGACCGAGCGCACGTGGCCTGGGCTGTTCACATTTCCAGATTCTGAATCATTTCCTCCATTCGTGCGGCCGTCTCTCTCCGTCTGGGTTTGGGCCCATCCAGGTCTCCGGTTTCCCTCCTTCCTGAGCCCTGCAGACTTTGAGTCCTGTCCTGGCTGTGTCACCATGGCCGGAGATAAGTCTTTGGTGGGCTGCCAGCAGAAGCATCCCTTGGCGCTGCTGGGTTCGGCCACGGAAGACGTCAGCTGCCATTGTTGTATCTCTTGGGGCAGGGGAGGTAGAAGGTCTCAGGGAGCCACCGTGCACAAGCCCATTTGGGAGGGGAATGGACAGAAACCTCCTCCCCAAGGGCTGGCTTTATCCTGGGGTGACCCCCTGGTGTATCCCCAGTAGGACCTCCCCCCCCCGAGTTACCTCCTCCTGCTGCTCCTGGACCCAGGAGATGGATGTGGCTCTGGGTGCAGAGCTTGGTGGGAGGGAGAGAGATGGAGACAAGGTGGTGAATGCCCCAGCAAGGGCTGAGTGTTGGCTTGGCCCAGGAAAGGGGGCTGCCCCCAACCCTAACACACGGCTGGCAATGCGCTCGCTGCCGGATACAGCCTAGGAGGGACTCGGGCTGGGATTTATCTGCTTCCTTTCAAGTCCTTTCCTCTGCTCACACCCTTGTACTTCCCCCCCCGCCTCCCCCCCGGCACAACTACTCCAATGTATTGTGGCTAGGTCATGAAAGAGCCTAAACAGAAAGATAAAAAGAGGAAATCTTAATTAGATCCTGTATATCGCCAAATGTCCTTAGAACATGGAGAAAAGAGCTTGGGTTTGTGGTGCAGGAAGGTGCAGCAGCGTTCAAACCGAGAGCTGCCAGGGCAGTGCTTGCACACGTCCTGCGCATCCAAAAATACTCTGGCTGGTGTCTGGAGGAAGAAGTATCTTTTACAACTGATCTGCTGCCAGAAATCCTCTTCGCCTTCACTGGCCCCTCTCTCTGTCTTGTCCGACGGACTAGATATACCTTGGAGCTATTGCATCTGGGTCTCCACTAGATAGAAGCAATCAGACCCTTGAGCATTGAGGTAGGTGAGGAGCCAACCTATCCTTTATTGAGAGGAAAATGTTTGCACAAGGGGAAGTGAAAACAACATGAAGAAAGGTGAAAACACCGCCTTTAGGGCAGTTTGTCATTAAAATCTCTTAAGCTTCCCTGCGGTAATCAATAGAGCGGCACAACCACACGGACGCCAGGCGCTGCTGTGTTAGATGTGAAAAACGAGCTGGTTAGGGGAAACCAAAACACTCATTTCTTGAAACCGTTATGCGGGGTGTGTGAAGCAGGAGGTGCCTGTGCCCGCCTGGCAGGAGGTGGCCGGCCCGGCTTATCGACGGGAGCAGCCGCGGCGCCCCAGCCCCCGCGCCAAGGGCTATTTCGGCTTGGCCAAAACAAATGGCAGTTTCCCCTCTCTCTGCAAGTTTTAAAACATAGGTTGTCATGTGAAGGAAATTGTGCAGGACGATGATGAATGGTTGTGAAATACCATTTGCCAGAAATATTTCTGGATTCTGCAATTTAGTTGCAAATTACAGAACTCCAAATGCAGCCATTTTGGGGAGGCTAAAACCAACCTTCCCCAGCTGTGCTGGCAGTCGGACCCCTCTTTTCCTTCTCCTACCTCCCTCCACCCAGCCATTTTTAGCTCCAGGGCATGTTCAGAAGACAACATTGGCCCTCCAACAGCCCGGTTCCTCGGCTGGGATGAGCTGCGGGAGCTGGGCTGCAGGCAGAGGAGCTGTGACAGCTCACATCTGCTGCCCGTCTGGCCCCCCACCCCTTCGGAGCTATTTCAAGATGAGCAAACCGTCGTCGTTGGAAATCGCGGGTTAGTTCAGCAGTCTTGGCTATCGTGCTGGATGGTGCTGAAGTAGGCATAGCAACAGGAAAGGAATGTTCCCTGTAAAAAGATAACCGTGCTTTGCCGAGGACGTGGAACAGTAAAGTTTGTTAAAGCAATCAGTATGTGTCATAATGTTTATTTAACTGAGAGCAGGGACGATGGAAAAGCATTGCAGCTGTGGAGAAGCCCAAGAGTGCTAAGGAGAGGGATGGGGAGCGTAGATTTAGTAGCTGTCTTCCCTTGAAAAAGAAAACAAGCCAGGCTATCAAGCAACCGATGGGGCAGATAGCGGGAGAGTACACAAGGTAGCTGCTGACTGCTAGCTCTTCTGAAGGGGTGAGGTTAGAGTTTTATTATCTGAAGTTCACTTTCAGGTTAACAGCTTTGAGGATGTGGTTGCAACTCTAAAGGGAACAAAATTTAATTCTTTTCTAAACATAAGCTATTTCTGTTTGAAGGCAGATAACCTTTTTGGCTGTGTTATTTGCCAGTGGTAGATAGAAAGATTGGAGCAGTAGAGTGATGCTTGAATTCCTCCAGCAAATAAAAGGGGAGAACTTGACACCACAGAGTCAATGTGGGGCCAAATTCTGCTGTAGCCCATTTCCTGGAGAGCCCTCACAGAGAGCAGCTCTGGTGTGACTCCTCCTGCAGGAGGTCAAAGCAAGGCAGAAACAGGAGGCTCGATAATTCGTGCAGCAATAGATGAAATCAAATACTCAGCCCAGTGCTCTGGCTGTGGGACTTGTTAAGCTGCAGAGCAGTGCCAAGGGATGTGGGAAACTTGCTGGGCTTGGTGCAAGAAATAGAAATCCCCCCCTACCTCATCCAAAAGAAAGGCAAAAAGTTTTTCCCTTTTTTTTTTTTTTTTTTTTAACAGAAGTTAAAACTGCTTTTGGTCAAAATTGGAAATGATGTGAGTTTGGGGATCTTGTTTTTCTTACAAAAAATCAAATCTGTTTTGGGAAATACAAGCTCTGAAAACTGTATTTTAGTTGAAGGCAACACTTTCTGTCAGTAAGGGGAAATATATTGCCTCAGTTGTTCTTGGGCCATCTAGCACTTCGTCAGCCAAAGAACTTGCAATATGTTGAGTAGGAAATAACGCTGTGTCGGCTGCCCAGGAGCAATCCGTCCTCTTCCCCTTCCAGCTCTCTGCGTCGGTGTGTGAATGAAGCCTTGCAGAGCCCTCCTCATCTCAGATGCAGGACGGTGGCTGCCTCCAAACGTGCTCTGCTCTTTTCTCAGAATATACAGTAAGACTTACCACTCAGCTCTGCCTTCACTTGGGAGCTGACACATACGCATTTCCTCCAGGGATCTGCTGGAGCAGTTCTGTGATGTACATGGCTTTTCTCCTGCTCCTCTCTCTGCCGGCTCAACCGCTATCTCCGTTACAAACTCCAGGCTTCCTGGTCGCCCTGCAGAAAAAAACCCCATAAAGCCCATTTCAGAGACCAAATTGCCCATAATTTACATGCCTCTCCTCACTTTGAAACGCAAGACGGCTGATGATAACATCAGGAGTGACAGAAGTGGTATCTGTTGCTAATTACAAGCTGACATTATGGTCAAGCAGAGCCATGGGGCCCATAAAAAGCTTATTCAAAGTTGCTTTTCTCCCACTTCAAACACAGGCTGGACACAATGCCAGGCATTTTCCACCTTCAGAAGGAGAGGTTCCTCTGAACTGGCCTGGCAGCTTCTTCTTCAGGAAAAAAATTGCTCAAAGAAGCAGCAGAGGTTACAATAGCCTGGTCTATCGCATGGACCGAGCTGACCCTTTAATGATGAAATTTGTTCATCTTTCATGGAGAGAAACAATAGCCATTTTGATTTCCAAGCCACCTTCCCCCCTCACGGGCTCTTTCAAGCTGTCCCAAAGGCTGGCCATTCCCTCAGAGCACCGGGAAGGGTCACCACTGCCCAACTGAGGCAGGGAAGAGCGTGGTGGGAGCCTGAGGGAGCTCCATGGCGGAGGAGCACGGCGTGGATGCATCAGTCTCCCTACTCCACTTGCCAACCTGCCTTCTTCCCCAGAGCTGGGGAGAGGACTCAGAAGTGCTGATGTCTCCGTTTTTGTTTTCTTTTTGCTGTAACTGCCAAACATGCTGTTTCTCGCACTGTGCTCCAGAAAATCTGTTTTTTCCACCCTGCTGTGTTTTTCAAGCACCGCTCTTCCCTGCATGGTTCTTGCTGATGCTTGTCCCGTGGCTGCTCACAGGACTTCTGTTTTTCTGTTTCTGAGGCTGTCAGCTTTCAAGAATGCTGACCTTAAAGCAAGTGCTCCTGACAAGAAGTTATTTCTTCACTTTTGGCCATGCATGGAGAGCTCTCCTGCCCAGCATCTCCAGCAAAGCCAAATCTGTGACCCCGTGGCTGCGTGGCATCTTCCCACACCCCAGCCTGCACCTGCCCTACCTCTGCTCGGTGCAAAGAGCAGCACAAGTTCCTTGACAGCAGGTTTCAAACATTAATTAAGCTGATGCAACCTCATGCAGGGATGTTATGGCCGGTTTAAACCTGCCTGGTCTCCTGCTGGGTCACCATGCAGGGTATGTGAGTGCGGCTGAATTGCACACAGAGAGTTAAGAGAGATGCTGATGGATGGTTGTTCTGTGACTGTTACAAACATCAGCCCATGAGCCCCTAATGTGCTGTCGGGCTCCGTGCTTCACTTGGTTCATATAAGCTTCCTCTAGGCATTTGCCACAGGACAACTGAAGTCCTGGTATAGCACAAGAGGGCTTCATCTGACCTGGAGCAATAGCTAGCATGGAGTAACAGCTGGTGGTTTACATCAACACCTAAATAATCCCTGGAACCAAAGTAGACATGGCTTTACCTTTCTAACTCTGAAACATGGTGCTTCCGAAGTGAACTTCATTTGCTGGTGGTGATGGAGGAGGCACAAAGCAGTGAAATGTGGAAGGCAGTCCTTGGGGTCCCAGGAATCTGTGGCAATTCCCCCTGACCTGCAGTGAGAGCAGCACAAATGGGACACACATGGCTGGAGGAAGAGCACCTGCACTGCTTTAAGCAAACAGCTTTTTCCATCGAGGGTGCAAACCAGAGTGTGAGTCTGCTGGGGCTCTCAAGTGGTGTTAGTGGGACTGCAGAGCTGGTTCCTCCCATCCTGTGGCTGCAGGAGCCGCATGGGGCAGATTGCTCTTTCTGCAGCCCTGCCAGAGAGGGAGCATGTCAGGACAGGTCTCAGGGTTACCCTAACCCTCATGCAGCCTCTGGGGTGTGTAGGCTGGAAACAGTGCACAGGCCTTCTCAATGTCACTTTCCTGTAGTCTAAGGGAAGCAGGGGTATGGAAACACATGCTTTCCTTTCCCATATGCAAGAAGACCCCCTTCACCCCTGGCTCCAGAGCAGACCCTCATCGTTAGCAATCACTCAGCCCTGAAAGCTGGGGAGAACCTCCCTTGCAGGAGGGAGGTAGCGTTGCAGGGGATGGGGAGCTGTACAGCAAGGCAGCTGCTCCCCCCAGTCTGTAATCAAGAGTGAGGACAACTTGGACCTGTGCTCAGCCTTTTATCCCAAGTAACAAGTGGTAGGACAAGAGGAAATGGCTTCAAGTTGTGCCAGGGGAGGTTTAGATTGGATATCAGGAAACACTTCTTCACTGAAAGGGTTATCAAACACTGTAATGGGCTGCCCAGGGAAGTGGTTGAGTCACCATCTTTGGAGGTATTTAAAAAACGGGTAGACGTGGTTCTTAGGGACATGGTTTAGTGGTGGACTTGGCAGTATTAGGTTTATGGTTGGACTCAGCGATCTGAAGGGTCTTTTCCAACCTAAATATTTCTGTGATTCCTGTGCCCTGTGGGAACTCTCACAAGTCCATTAAAATCAGTGATTAAATTCCCATTAAACTTCCCCCCTGTACTTTCCAGGCTTCACCACAGCACAAACTGAATTCCTTCTTTCATCCTAGGGACAAACACATGATTGTCCCACCGAGCTTGGTGGCACTTGTGTCTCTGGTACTTTTTCTTGCTGCCTTGTATCTCAGTGGTTTGAGCTCTGCTGGTGAGTGGCATTTTGTGAAGCTTCTGCTGCCCCAGCAGCCCGTAAGGAGCACACAGACCTCTGGCATTTCCTCCGAGGTGTGCCGACGATTGTGTCAGGGATTTGGATGCCGAAGACATAAAGCCTGGCAGAGGTTTTGCTGTTAGATGTAAGGGTGGGAAAGTTATTTATGGTGGTGAAAGGAGAGGAGGCTCACCTGTGCAAACCTCCAGAGGTGCCAGTGTGCAATCCTGCTGGCAAACAGGTTGCCCATCACAGCAGAGAAGGGCATGGAGGGGTGGGCTCCCTGCAAGAGCCAAACTCTCCTGGGGCCTTTTCCAGTTGCAAGGGAGGTCCAGTTGCAAGGGAGATTTATTGTGAGACTTACCTGATTTATGCAATTCATAATTAATGGCTCATTGGCAGCTGTGCTGTGCAGATAAACCTTGCCCTTCCAAAGATGGACAGAGCTTGCTGTGTTGGGTTCAGTTGGCACAAATCACACGTTAGCTCTTTATCTCATCAAACTCAAATGTAAAAATTGATGACTTGGGTGAACTCCACCCTGGGAGCTTCTGCCAGAACAGTAGTATCGGTTGGGGTGTGGAGCCTTGGGTTTCTTTGGTGGCAATTCCAGATAGGCCAAGAGCTCTGACAGATGGCCTCACTGCAGATATCAAAGCCTTTGCTTTCCTTAGGGATCCATCTCATCCCACCTTTCCAGCAGGACTTCTGTCCCTCAGCTTCTCCTGCTCCTCACTTCCAGCATCTAACTGTCCCTGCATGGAGGCTGGCTAGTGCCACCATGCCCAGCAGGAGCAGTGAAGGGGGAAGGACAGGCTCCCCTGGGAGCAAATGGCTCCAAGTTGTGGAGTGGTTGCCCAGAGCAGGTGTGCGTGTTTGTGCCCTAAGTCGTTGCAGCTGTTGAGAGCTGAAATGCTTCAGCTAAACTGTCACCCAAGACATTTTCCAGGAGAGCTTATTTAGTTTGGTGAGCTGGTATAAACCATACGTAGGACTAGCAAGGTCTTTCTGGAGAAAATTTCAGACCCGTGTTTATCACAGTGGTCCTGCCAGGTTAGTGATGCTCTGTGGTCACCGGTGATGTGCTGAGAGGTCCTGCTGCCCCAGGGTTTGCTGCCTTTCCCTTGCAGGAGTGGGGCAGGTTGGGGGGTGTGGGACCCGGAAAGGAGGTGGGAGCCCACACCTCTCCTTCCGGCTGATTAAATGAATTAAACCACGCCATCTGTAAGCTCATCCCTGTCTGCTCCCTCAGGAGAGGTGCTACTGGTAAGTACTGGCTGCTGTGTGTCTGGAGGTTTTGGTTGGGGATCTGCTGGTGTCATACAGTGGTGGTGGAGTTGGAGGGTGGTGGGTATGTAGCTTGGGGTGAGAGAAGTTGGTTTTCAGAGAAGTAGTGCAGTAGTAATTTAGCAGGAGCAATCAAGTTTAATTGACTTGAGAGCTACTAGGCCCCGGGCAGGAGCCCTGGGGCTGCCTTCTTGGAAGATGTTGGTTTTCAAAGATGTTTAATCCGTGTGAGAGCCGCCTGGGTGGGGAGGGCTGGAGCCTGCTGGGGGCGAGGTGTGGCACCTTGGAAGGGCTTTGCCTTGCCTTTGGGCCTGTTTGCCCTGAAGATCTGGGATAAAGAGGAAAAGGCAGGCAGATAAGGGCAATGTAGCTGCGATGAGGGCTTTGTTTTGGTTTTAATGTTTTGTTTATTTGCTGCTTTAACTCGGGACTTGCCAAGTACTCAAAAACCCGAGGGTTTCCTAGAACATGGCCAGTGTGAGGCAGCTCTTGCTGTTCCGCCTTTCCTTACCCCTGGGGCCTGCGGGGGAAGATGGGAAGAGGCAGGATTGGTGGATAAAGGCCCACGGGCATCTCTTCCCTGGTTCAGGGCTGGAGAGGACAGTTAGCTTTCTTCATGTGTGCTGCAGACCACCAAGGCCCTCGTGGGCTACAAAATGAACTTCAGAGGCTTGGATACCTACAGCCATACCTGTGAGAGGAGGAGCAGAAGAGATGAGCGTTTGCTCCCTTCTATACAATGGTAGGGGATACATTATGCAGGTCTCCTGGGTGGTCTCTGGAAGAAGAATCCTCTCTTTTTCTGCCTCTAAAGATTTTTTTTAGTAAGTACCCAACTTGTGCTCCCTTTATTCCTTTTGAGAAAACAATGGTGACCTGAGGCTCCTGTAATACAGATTTGCTTGTCCAAAGAAGGACAACGAAGCTGGTGAGGGGCTTTGAGAACAAGTCCTCTGAGGCTGAAAGGAGGGTGTAGGGAAGTGGGGTCGGTCTCTTTCTCCCAAGTAACAAGCAATGGGACAAGAGAAACAGCCTCAAGCTGTGCTGGGGGAGGTTTAGATTGGATATTAGGAAAAATCTTTTCACCAAAAGGGTTGTCAAGCGTTGGAACAAGCTGCGCAGGGCCAGTCAGTGTTCAGCCCCTAATTGGAATCGGTCTGTGTGGGACGGGTGGGTGCTCAGGGAATACTGTGGGCAGAGGGATGTACCTGGCTGGAGCACTGGGGATGGAGGGATGGTCTTCTCATGGGGTGGGCATGATCCCCCAGGGAGCCTCTGCCGTACCAGCTCCCTTGGGCTGGCTTGGCTCTGCAGTAGGCTTCATGGAGATGCTCTGGTGCATGTCTCTGCATGTTATTCCCTCTCTATGACCACAAAGAAGTTCCCAGACAGCTCTTACCCCCATGGCAGCAAATACTAGTACATACATGTGTGTGCACATGCTTTGCCCTGGAGGAGCAGTGGAAGCTGAACGCAGGCTGCAGAGCCCTGTGATGGGTCACTGATCTGCTCAGAAAAGGCTGGTCCAGGGTTGAGTTAATTCTGCAACAGTGCAAAGATGCAACACCCTTGGCAAGGCAAGAGGTGTCAAACTGTAAAAACCCGTGACCTCCTGCAAGCCCTCAGTCAGGTAGAGCTGCTTCTCTGCCCGTGTGGGCTTGCTCTCTACAGCAGATGCTTGCCACAGCCAGCTCAGGCAACTGGGAGCTGAGAGACTCTTCTCAGTTCTAGTTCTCTCAGTTCTCTTCTCAGCTCTAGTTTTGACTTGGTGACTGGGCCTTGGTTAGCCCGTTGGTCAGATGGGGCAGATGCCATGCAGCCAAAAAGCTTTGTCAGCCCCTTCCTTGCAGCCTGCAAAGCCTCTGCCTTGGGGTGCTTTGAAGAGTGCAGTGCATTTCACAAACTGTGGAGTGGGGCTGCCGTGGTGCAGGATAGGTCCCTTCCAGCCCAGGTGTTGTGAATGGCTCTGCTTTGTGTCCTGAAATTTGTCTTTAGCTGTGGTTTATCCTTTCCCTGCTCTAACCCCATCCAGCTTGTTGGGCTGGGGATTTTGTTCTGTGAACATCTTTGCTGGCTGTTTGAGCTGAAATGTCAGATTGACCTTTTGAGGTTTTTCTTTTCTTGAGGAAGAAGGTTTCTATACAATTCATGTCATGAATCAATCCAAAGGGATGCGCTTTTCTGCACCAGTTAAATAAAAGATTGTTAAACCTAACAAATGTTTCCCAGTTCGCCTGCACTTTCACGCAGTGTTCAGCTATAAATATGATCTGTGCTTATAACAACATAAACAATGTGCTACTCAAAAGCAGGAGAGACTATATACCTCTTTTCTCTTTATTTTTAAGCTGCACTAGAAATATATACACACATTCCTAATATGTTTACTTAAGCAGGAAGCAGACGAATAGTTTAAGATAACGTTTCAGCCTATTGTGAGTTATATGCTCTTCAAAGATTGTTTCCTTTATGTAGTAATTTTTCAAATGGAGAGAAAAAGCTGAAAAATCTTGTCAATTCCTTAATTGTAGGAAAGATTTGCAGGAATTTCCACTGCATTTCCCTCTCAAAGTGACATTTGAGACCACTGATAAGGGGAAAAGGAGATTAAATAGTCCTAATTCTTTTCATACACTATGGAGACTAATTCCTCTTGCTCTCACCACCACGTCCAGCTGACTCGGTTGATGTTGATTTCCCCTGCTTGTGGGGAGATCTGAGAGTTGATATGAGTTTGAAGGGCTGGAGAAGGAGAGGATCAGTTTAAAGATGCCGATCTCCCGATGCCTAATTTGTAGGCAAAGCTTACTCCAGATTTGGTCACACCCTGTGCTTGTGCTGGGTTTCGTCCCCCCTCCACCCTCTGCTAAAATATCTTTTGGCTGACATCACCAGTGAAATGGGACATCAGTGAATTCTAAATGATAGAGTACTTGAGTGCTGGCAGCTGATGAAGCCTCATCTCTGGCAGGGAGACCAGTGGTCTGCAGGCACAGCCTAAGGAGACCAGCAGGAACCTTTCCACAGGCTGTGGAGAAGGACTGGATGAAGCTTCTCCATCTATGAAACCCACCCCAAACTGGGAAAATGAACCTTTTCTACTCAAGCCTGCCTGTAAGGGAGAAGGTGGCTTGGGAGTTGTCCCATACATGATTGCCCTGGCCAGAGGGATGAGTTTTCATGGCCACGTCCGTCCCATGGCTGTACAGGGAGTTCTAGGGTGACCTTCCTCCTCTCCCCCTTGCAATACTCTTTTGTGTTATGTGCTGCCCAGGGGGGTAATAACCCTCAGGTTTCTGACGAGCCTGCTGTGCTCCAGCCCTAGGGCACAGTCCCTTGCCCTACCCCAGCCTGCAGCAAGGGCCAAGATGAGGACTTCATGCCAAAAATTGTGAAAATACAATCTAGCCAACAGGCAGCTTGTTGGAGCCAAGTTCTACCCTCGGCCACGCTTGAGCACCCATTGTGAATTTTATTTTTGTCTCCAGGTCAGTCAGGACAATCATTTAGCCTTTTATGCACCACGAGTGCTGCCCTGGTGGGTGGGGGAGCCCCCCGAGCTTGCTGGGTGATGGGAGCAGGGGGAAGAAAGGCAAACTGTTTAACTTGCGGGATGCTTAGATGGGCTACAAATAGCTTGGCGGGTGCATATTCTTCCCTCTCGTCACCCCGGTGCGTGTCTCGCCTGGCGCCATGGGAACCCGGAGGGACCAGCGTCTGCACCCATGGCAACGGCTCCTCGGGTGTCATTCCTCTTCAGCCCCCGATGCTGTTACGGTGGCCAGAGACCACAATGAAGGTAAAGAGGAGAAGCTTGGGACTCCTGGTGTCAGGAGTAAATTAAAGCTGGGTGAAGAATGAGGATCTGATGGCGGTTTCCCCGGCCTGGGATCCCATCCTGAGTCAATGGGGACACTCAAAGCCTGAGGAGCAGCTTTGTGGGGTGTCCTAAATCTGATGGACAGCTCTATGATAGGCAGATAAAAGGCAAGGATGTATAAGGAAATAATTGTGATGGGGCTGGAGTCTAATTAAAATGGGGGTTGTTGGTCAAAAGTGGAAAGAAAAACACTGCCTGAGAAAAGGCAACTGGGAGCAAACAGACGGGATGAACCCTGACCTCTCGAGTTGTGAGGGGAAAGGGAGGTGGTGGCCAGCTCTGTCCTCTGCCAGGCACTGGGAGGGGTCCTGAAAGCTGATGGGCCAAATGAAACCTACAGCTTGTCCCTTTGGAGTGGAATCCTCCATCAGCAGCTTGTGAAGGGGCCTGCTCAGCCCTACCTCTGGTAAGCAGGGGAACGTGGTGCTTTGGGCAAGTTCTCCAGTGCCCAGCAAGGTCTGGGGGATGCAGATGCAATGATTGCAGTCAACAGGATTAGAGGACATGCTGACTATAGAGTTTGCTTGCCCAGTTATGTGGATAGAATCCTTCTAGGTTGCTTCTCTTACAGCTTCCTTAGGACATGTTGACCTCTCAGTGAAGGGCCACCCTTAATGCCCTTGGAAGGGCTGACCCCAGCCTGAGGCAGCTTGTGAAATCCCCTGGGCCTCTCCTCCTACCCAAACTCTGTCCAAGTTTAGAAGACTGCTTTATCTGAGTCCATGTTTCTCTGCTGTTCTGGGCATAAAGTCACTTGATGTCATTATTCCACCCCTTGATGTGGTGTCACCACAGTGGTGGGTGCGGTGACCCCCGGCTTGGCTGCAGCGAGTTGCAGTGGGGATCGTGCAGAGCTCCCGTGTACTGTCCCCCAGCGAGGAGAACCTACCGGGGGTGATGGTGGGGGCTGCAAGGGATGGGGAGGGGAGGGGGGATGGACACATCCTGGTCCCCACTGACCCTGTGAAGGGCTGGGTGCTGCTGGGGGCAGCCGAGGGACTGACACCGGGTGCAGCGACTGCACAACCGCTCTCATTAGGGCTGTTTGGTTTTTGCAGTGAACTGTGTGTCACACTGAAAACTGATACGGCGGAGAGAAAACAGTGCCCTTTCTTCCCCCGCCTCCCTCATGGAAATGAAGGGGGAGCATATATTTACTTGTAAAGAGATACGGGTGACTTGGTGAAATAATAAAGGAGCTGTTAAAGGAGCAAAAATTCCCAAGTAGGAAGAATAAGTAGAGGTTTTATTCTTTTTAGTGCATTCGTCTTTCACTAAGGGCAAATATAAGCCCAGCCATAAGAGACGTGTCCATGTGGTGCCCAGAGGGACCTGTGGCAGAGAGGTGGTGGCACTGGCGATGCAGAGCTGAGCTTGGACCAAGTCACCTCAATCACTCAGTCGTTAACTGACAGCCTTGTAATCCTGTTGAAATCATCACAGAATGGACCCGAAGATGGGGTTTGGATAAGTACCCGAATTTTCTGATGCTTGCAGGAATGTTAGAGCTGGCAAAAAAGTTTTCCAAGAAATGGCCCATCTCTGAAGGTTTCTGATGCCTCACGCTGTCCCTCTGACCAGTGCTGGGAGAGGACAGGGGCTGGGACACTGGAAACTGCTGGCTTTGTTTGTGTTTCCTTCTTCACTTGTACATGTGCTCCTGGAGTTACGTGTATATTCAAGCCAACTTGTGTACAACATTGGTGCCTGAGCAAACTGAAAACAAGATAAAAATAAACATAGGAGTGACCTACAGCAACCTGAAATGACTTAATTGGGCTGCATGAGGGGCAGCACCTTGACACAGCCAGGCAGAACAGCGTGTGTGTGTGTCCCTCTCTCTCTATATGTATTATTTTTTTTTTGCACTTTATTCCAGTGCCTTGTCTAATACCTAGATCCATCGGGTTAAGTGCTCTGTGTCTGCAGTCAATGGCAGAGCTCAGAGGGAGCTCTAAGCATTTTGCCCTGTGTTTTGGTGTAGTCTAATTCACTAAAAAAGGTTATTTGGGTTGAATTTCCCCCTCCGTGCCCTACCTACCCTCTCCTCTGCTCTTTCTGTCTGCCTTTGCTCAGAGGTGCCGCCAGCGCTATCTCGGAAGGGAGCTGGAGTCAACTCTCTGATAAATGAGCTCGTGTTTGTTCAGTGCAAAACATCGCACCGTTCCCAGCTGTATTGTTGTTCTTGGCTCAAAAGGTTCTTGCTGTTTTCTAATTTGAATCCAAGCCCTGGTTCCCAGACTACTGTAACGCTCTGCCCATGCACAGCCCTGCTGCGTGCCAGCCAGCCCTGGCCGGGGGTCTGCAGAGGGGGTCTTTGGAGTTTAATCTGCTTGGAGTAATGAGGACACGTGTGAGATGGGCGAGCTGGAGTGGCAAGGGACTGGGAGACAAGATTTTGGTCTACCATTTTTGCTCTGTAATAGGCATCCTGCGTGGATGTTCAGTTCTTGAGTGCCTAAATGCAAGGCAAGATGAAGATGATAACCCCAATCTGTTGTGTAAGAATCATGAAGGGATTATTTCTCAGCAGTGCTAGAACCAGTGTAAAACTGTCTTTTTCATTTTCCATTGATTTTTCTTTTAATTATCCCCCCGCAAAGCTGTTAATTTTTTTTTATGCAGGTATAAATGCACGGAGAAGACATTTAAAATAAGACTCTGCGGCTCTCAAAACAAGCCATAAATCCACACCTTGATGTGGAATCAATAATTTAGTCACGTCAGCTGGATCTTAAATACATTTTGAAACCTAGTAAAGGAACAAATTACAGGAAAAATGTGCCGGGCTCGGCAGGCGGCACCTGCCAGCCCCATGGGCTGCGTAGAACGGCATTAGGCACAGCAAAGCTCTGCAGATGGAGGAGCTCAAGTAAGGAAAACTATTTGGTTTCTCACATCCAGCATCTGAGTATAATTGGTATGATTCTCCTACTGGCCTTTAGAGATGCAGGAATGAGAGCCCTAATGAGAGAAACATCAGGAAGTGGGGGGAAAAATACTTGGCTTAGGACAGGCAAGGGAAAACTTGGTAATAAGAAAGGACTGTGCTGTTGCAGCCTGGTATCCAGCCTGGAGGAGGATTAAGGGATGATTCTGGCACCTGGTTGTTCAAACACTGGATTTTCCATGGAAACAATTACTACTGACTGTCCCATTCACAGTTTATTTTATTCATTCATTAGTTCCAGGTGAATTCAGGTTTTTCCATAGTAGCTGCCCAGAACAGCTTTTTTGGAGGCTGGTCCAGATGATTTGGTGTGAAGGAAACTAGATTTTGCCCAAATGAAAGCAAGTAGTGCTATGTATCGATGGAGCAAACTTGCAAAACCGACAAGTATTGTCAGTCACAGCCAGATTCATTAAACCACGTCTACTCGGATAAACACCCCAAATTACTGGGATTTCAGAGGTGCTCAAATATGAAATTCATCAGATGCAAAGCAATTTTATCTCTGGAAAATAAATTTAGCTTCTGCTGTGGAGTAGAGTATCATGGGATGCAGGTTAGGCATAAGTTGGTTTTTTTTTTTAATTTTTCTTTTTTTTCAGAGCTCTTTGTTTCTGTTCTTGAAATGTGCTTGTCCTGTGCTAACCACAGCAAAGCCCTGGAGTGAACCTGCATCCACCGACACCCATTTATTCTGGGTGATCTGCATGTCAAAACCAAACATAGGCCTTTCCTACGGGTTCCCCAGATTAACTCTGGATTTATGCCAGAAATACACATTTAATCCTTTGATTTTGTTGGGGTTTCTAGTCAAGCCATGATGCATCTAAATATGTAGAAATAATTTTTATGTGCTGTGGTGTCATCCCTGATTAAAACCAGTAAAACTGCAACAAAGTGACATTTGGTTTTCTATGAAAACAGATATTTTAAGTCTTAGTGCTAAATGGTACAGGAATGGAGGTGAAACTTTGACAGGACCTCTTATAAATCGCATTTTCACATTCTTGGGCTTCTGCAATCACAGCTAGTGAGCCATCCCTGCTCCCTCAGCTATGCTGATGTCACTGGGGTTGCATTTACAAGGACGCAGGCAAAAGCCATATTCATGCTGAATTCCACCCGAGGACGCAGGGAGAGCGGTGCCCGCCAGCCAGGAGGATGAGGTCATTGCAGAAACTCTTTACATCCTGCCTTCTGCGTAGGGTGCCCGAGCAACGAGAGCAAAACTACAACAATAACCAACAAGAGGGAAGCTCTAAATGGCACTGCGTGTGTTTTTTACTCCCCTCGCCCCTTCCCCACCAGAATATGGATAGAACAAGCTGTTAAATTAGGTTCTGTCTTGATGGAGACTATACGAGCCTTACAGACAGCTCTGTTGCTGGTTAGGAGTGCGCGTACGGGGGCTTGCACAGGCTCTGGCCCCAGCCCCTTGCTGCTCCCAGTGGTATCCGCACTGAACGCCATGTAATGGGGAGGCTTGCAAGCCTCTCTGAAGCTCTGCCATCCATGCTGTGGCTTATTAACCATAAATAAAAGTAATTCTGTGAGTACTGAAACTGCTAGAGCTCAGTTTACTGTTGATTGGTGCCTGGTGGCTCGTTCAAGTTTTATTAATTGCATTAAAACTGCAGCACGAGCTCTGTCCTTCCCTGATGCTCGAATCTCCAGACTAGTAAGAAACACTGCCTGAGTAGGTTCCTCAGGGCACAACAATCCTGATTGAAGCCTTTATTTCTCCCCATGAAGTACACACCTAACCTCTTTCCCCTGCCCCAAGAGGTTTTCTGCTGTGCAAAGGATTGATTTTTATGCTACTGCCTTTCTTTCACTGGGAACATTAATTGAGCTCTTTTCCTTCTACCCACTTTCTGTCTTCTGCCAAACATGAAGTAAGTTAATATCTCTGATCTCTAGTCCCTGTCAAAAGTGGATAACAGGCTCAAATGCTAGATATGATGAAACGTGTGTACAGCGTGACTCCATAAACCTTGTTTCGTTTGGAAAGTAGGATAAAAGACCTTAGTAATGAATCTGAATCCTTGTGATTAATGAGAAAAGCCAAAGAGCCTTCATTTTGCTCACGGCTATTCTGTGGGCAAAGGCTGTCTGTA
The DNA here is from genome assembly GCA_026546715.1 of Gallinago undulata. Lineage (NCBI taxonomy): Eukaryota > Metazoa > Chordata > Aves > Charadriiformes > Scolopacidae > Gallinago > Gallinago undulata. Next base: position 27,339,162 of record JAOTQQ010000003.1, on the reverse strand, counting down.
TTTGACAATTTTATTATTTGCCGCTGTTTGTTCTTTCTTTTCTGATATGAGAGGCTTTGTAGTTTTTTCCATAGATATCAGGACCCAAAGAGATTTAAAATCATCTGAGCTGTGACCTCCTGTACAACGCAGGCCAGAGAATTTCAACCCTTATTGAACCCAATAACTTGCATTTGACAAAAGTGTGTCTTCCAAAAACCCATCCAGCCTTGATTTAAGGGCAAGAGATGGTAGCCGCCTTGGGAATTGCTAGAAAAATAAGGCTTCTGCATCTGCCTTGGTGTTTAATGTTATTCTCAGGGGAGGGAAGAAACAACAACCCTAGCTTGTTTTAAAGGACTTGGCAGCTCTAGTTTATGACCTTGTGCTGTTGGTATTATCCTCCAGGATTTAGCAGCATTTTCCTGGCCAGCCCTTGTTCTGGGTGTTTGTTATTCTGGGCACATAGATGTTTTGGGAGATGCCAGGTAGGTAAAAGCATGGTGGGTCTGGATGGGCACAGAGGGGGCCTGATTGCTCTTTTAGTCACAGATAGATAGACACTGCAAGAGCTGTATAAGCACCTTCCTGCTGGAACACTCACACTTCCAGAAGGTCCATGGTTTCCCTTGTTCTCCAGGAGAAATTGAGGCACTGCCTGCTCCTTGTCCTTGCAAATACTCTTATCTACTTGGATCTGAGCTGAGGCCACGACTTCTTTTAGGGAGGTTCCCCAAATAACTGCCAGATGGCAATCGCACTCAGTTCCTCCAACCGGGCTGGTTTTGAACCACTGACAAGAGGGTAATAACTTCATATTCCTATTCTTTTAACCAGCCAAATCCTGAGCTGGGCTTTCTTCCTTCCCTATCCAAATGTTTGAATAAGTGAAGCCAAGTTTTCTGTTTTTTTGTGAAATAATATTGCATTGATTCATGTAGATGTTAAATAAACATGTAAAATAAACGGACTGTGAAGCAGGACTGAATGCAAAGCTGAATTCCCATGGTCCTTGGCTTTGAGGGTCTTGTCTCCTGACCTCTTCCTTGGCAGGGCAGGATGCCTTTGGTTCTCCATGTTTTTCAGATGGACAGGCTGCTGTCATTTTCCCACTTCCATGGTTTTACAGGGAAAGAGTTCAGGACAAGCAAGATCAGAAAAGATATACAGGGACCAGTGATCTGCTCCTGGAGCCAAAAGATCCCTTGTCATTCATGTTCTCAGACTTCCAAGCCTCAACATCCTGGTGGTAGAAATGTCTTCTTAAGGTCCATCCTCAATCTCTCTTGCAGCAGCAGCCCTTGCCCCCACTTGTGCCTTCTGGAATAAACCCTTTGTCTCTTGTCACAGCTGTGTTTGCTTGAGCAGTTACCATGTTTCCCCTTGGTCTCCTCTCTCTCAAAAGCCAGGGAACAGTCACTTTTCGAGATGTGCAGCTGTTTAGTGGGCAGAAGTGTGGAAAAACGCCCTCTTGCCTCTCCCCTAGTCCTGCCATGGTTACCCTGGGCAAGTTCTTCCATCTTGGTTTAGCTCTTTCATTTTTGCCTACTCACCAGCAGTCACATTTTCTGGGCTTCCCTCTCCGTATTGGAATATGTAATTTTTAATTTTTTTTTTAAAGGTTTTTGGCACCACTCCCATCTCTCCCTGAACTCATAAACAACCTCTGCAAAGATTAAAGCTGACAGCGAAACACAGATCTACGTCACCTTTCGGTGCTGGCCTGTTGCTCGCTCCTCCTTCTTGCACCTCTGTCTGCCCTCAGCTGGCATTCCCTGTAGCATTCTTCTTTCTCCTCCTCGGAGTAAGGCTCATGTCTCCATGTGCTTCCCAAAGCCTCAGGCTGTGAGGGTGCTTTAGAAATAAATCATTCTATCACCCAATTGCTGTAGTGTTTAATTGCCCCCTGCTTGATGGAGATGTCTGGAAACATAAACAGAAGAGATTCCAGCAGTTCTCCCAGTGTCTAAATGTTTGAACCACATTGCGTGCTTCGTGCTCCATCCTTTGCCACCCTTCCAACATCTGCCTGTCTCTTATTTCCAGTACAGTATTGCTCTCTCATGGTGTTTGGATCTGTTAAGTACTTCTAACCAGGGATCAGAGCTGCAAAGCAGGAGGAAACTGTGTGTGCCCGCTGAGCTCTACACTTCTGAAGAAATAAGATAGAGCTGATGGGCATGATGTCCCCCTACAATTGTATCAAAATTTCAAGCTATCAGTTATGAATAAATATAAGCATGTGAAGGGCTAAATATATTTTAGCCTTGATTAACAAGTTTCATGAAATGTGAATCTTTTTACCTTCACCTCTGCTGTACATGCATCATGTTCTCTTGCAGCTGACAGTGCTCCAGGGGACAGACAAGTGTAGACATGCTTAATTTCATGACCTCACACAAACCAATTACCCCATTTACAAACACCATTATGCTGTGCTGAGTCAAAAGCCAGTTTTACAGCATTTTGACACCAGGAGTTAATGTTTCTTTTCTTTCCCTTTCAAGAAAGGAGCTGTCATTCATCCTTTCCCTTCTTTAAACCTGCTTGATAAATCTGTTTTGACTCCTCTGGTGTGCCTCGGTGAACTCCCCTGCAGGTTTAGGCGGGTAATTCATGAGAGAATTTGGGTTACCTCTCTTTCCCATCAGTTCAGTAACAAAGTGTGTGTGTACTCTTTTTTTCTTTTTTTTCTTAATTTTAACTTTAATGAAAGGCTAGCTTGGAGTCATGGGGATGCAGAGGTATCACATCTTTAATCCTTGTCCTGTTCCAGGAGCACCCAACTCTGAGGCACCTTTCAAGGTCCCCTATATTGGACTATACTATACTACTATATTGGACTCTGTTTTCCTGAGGCACTTGAAAGTTTAGAGGATTATCCAGAGTTTATCCAAACTCATTAGAAGCTCTTGGTCTGGACTGAGCTCTGGAAACTTCACAAAATTAGAAGCAACTTGCATGAGGTTTTCACTGCTCCTTGGTTCTGCCAGAGCGGAGGGATGAAGAGATTAGCTTCTCTTATTATGGCTTCAGGTACATGCCAAAGCCAATAAAATGCAGAGATGTGCAAAAATGCTAAAATAAAACATGGCAAGAAAATGTTAGCTTGATGTTTTCAAACCTCAGTAAAGGTTTGGCTTGAGTTTGGCTGGTTCAGCTTTGGGCTGGTTGCTTCATCTATTCAGCAGATGAATCCAAGACCAGAGGCCCCAGTAGATGCCAGGAACCAAACCCTGATCATGGTGTGGTTGCTGGGAGTGGTGATGGAGCCTCTGAAGCTGTGTAGAGGACCTTGTGTTTCTCCTGTGAGGGAGACACACAAGGTGGATTGAACTTTGCCCAAATCATAAAGTCAGATGCAAACTTGGAGTTTGTTTTTCTTGGGTGTTTCTGCTTCCAACCTTCTGTCAGACTGACAGAAGCGGGGCTGGGTTCCTCCATGAAGCAAGTGAAGTGGTTATGTGTTGGCTTTCTGGGGTCTTTCAGCCTACTGATTAGCCTTTGTGGCGTGCTGAACTGTCACACCAGGCCCCCACTTGCTTTGGCCAAATGGGACGGCTATGGGAGTGGCCTTGGCTTTCTGAATGCCCCAGCTGTCTCTGTGACCGTGATGGATGTGTGCTGATGAGAGCTTAATATAATTATCATCCTTTGGCCAAGGGTTGTCATTCCAGTATTGCTGCTCACTTGCTCCATTCTGTACACGCTTGGTGTGATGGTAGCAGAAGTCGGAGGAGGAAGGTGAATACAGAAGGACTTTCTCTGGCTCAAAGAATCTCCCTGGATTCGCAGTGGGCCAAGAAAAACTTTGCTTTCTTTCCATGTGATGTATTGGAGGCAACTCATTAACCCATTAGCCCTTTGCTTTGGCTGGTGGCTGTGGACCTGTAATTTCCTCCCCTCCTTTGTGAAATGAGAAATTCATGTGGAATTAAGCACATGCAGCTGAGAGGATGCCTTTTGCTGGAGGTGGGGACTGGGCTGTTATCTTTGCTAAGTGGGAAGTTATTTTTGTCTCTGTCCTGCAATTTTTTTCTTTCCTATTTGATCTTGGGAGCAATTTGGGGTTATGTAAGTGTTCTCACTCAGTTGGCTTTCGGGTGATGGCCAACCATTCCCAGTCTGGAACGACCCACATTTTTTCTAAGCAAACAGGAGGGTGAAGCAGAGGAAGGACCATCAACTGGGACCCACTGCCTTCCACAATCCACACTCTGTTTTCCCCTGGCTGTCCATTTGGAGATTCCAAAAGGCTTTTCCACCTACATGAGACCTGTCTGAGGGAAGCTCAGAAAGGGGAACCAATGCACAAAATGGTGAAACAGCTCCAAATGCAAAGCCAAGTGTCCATGCAGTGGAGAAGGCAACCATGACATGGTGGTGAGGGGCTGGTTACCTAAGGGAAGGCAAAGTACCGATTAAAGCCAGTGGGAAAGTTTATTGGGTATGAGATTGCTGAGTTTGGCTCATAAATATTCATCTTGTTGGTTTTGTGGTTTAATCCATGGGCCCTCTTTAAAAATAAGAACTTTCTTAAACCAAACAAGTTCCCTCTTCCCCTGCTGTATGTCTGGTCTCCAGCTCCAGTGAATCGCTCTCAGCTTGCCTGGACCCTCCTTCCCTGCTGTGGCATGGCACAACTCCTCTGTCAGCAGCACATTGTCCTCATTGACTTTTATTATTTCATGGGCTAAATTACTGTGTGCTTTGATCTCCTGTGGGACTCAATGCTTGGAAAGGGGGGAAAAGGTTGATTTTTTTTCTGCATCTGCCTCACTCATGCAGAAAAGGAGATAAAATGCTAGGGAGAGACTGTGAGGTTTGGGAAGTACCTGGTAAAGAAAACACTCTAGATGCATCAAGATGAAGTCTCAAGGAGACATTAACTATTAAATAACTTTTATCCAACCCTATGCCACAGTACCACCCATCCTTGTGAGCAGGGTGCCAGTGTGACATGGGTGCTGTCAGTACTCAGCAGGGAAGGAAAATGAGGCTTGGAAAGAGTCAAGACTATCAAGTTGTGGTGGAATGGACCCCACTGTCCCCCAAGGTATGACTCACTGGTTTCTGCTTCCTGAGGTTCTCAACAGGCAGGTGCCACCTCATCTCTTTCCTGTGTGAATGTAATTTGGGAAGACTTCACTGAAGTTACCCCTGGCAAAAGTAATGGTGGGGATGGATCCTGCTGTTTCCAACACGGGCACTATGTCTAAGCCTAGGAGCCGTTCTCCTTGCCAGCTGAGTTAGCTTAACATGGAAGGCACCAGCCAGGGCAGAACTGGTGCAGGAGCAGGGTAGGGAAAAGCACCTTGCTTCCACATTTGCCTATTGCACACATCGTTAGATTCATATTGCCCTTGGGTGTTAACTTTTGTGGAACAACTGAGCTGCTGGGGTTGTGTAAAGCTGAGAGCGCTTTCAGGGGGAAGTTGTCTGAGCATGTGAAAAGGAGGTGGTGTGTTTATGAATAATGAACACTAGTCTTGGGACTGGTAAAATTCACACGTGATGTATATTGCCAAGGGCTCTGCTAGGATAGCTCCCCAAATGCAGTCCTTGCACTGCTACTGCTGTTCCAAAGCAGTTGTGATGGTGGGCAGTACAACTGGGAGGAGAAATTGCTCAGGGCTTTGGACTCAGCTGAGAGCCCCAAGGTCTCCTGGAGAAAGGAGAGAAAGATAGACCCTGAGGATGTGTTCCTATGAGCACAGCAGCTTCCTCTGACCCCTGCTTGCTCATCAGGCATGGTTTGAGCCAGTGAAAATAACTCCAGTACCGCACGTGACATTAATGACCCCTCAAGAGGTTCAGCACCACTCAACACCCTTTTAATCTCCTGGCATCAATACAGGAACAGAAGAGCTTGGAGAAAGTGTGTACATTATCACATTGTAGAGCAGCTCCTCAAAATATGAGGTTCTAAAAGCATTTCAGCCTTCCCTGTGCTGTTCCAAAAGAGACTTTTACAAACCCCAAGTTAACTAGTAGGTCAGCACCGTAATGTGACCTCGGTAAACTATGATGTTCCATTGCTGCCCTTTTGGACGACTGGATGTGCTTTACTTATTTCAGAGATCTCACCACCTCTATCAGTGTTTGCCAAGCTTAGTCTGACACAGAAGTGACAGTAAGATAAAAGGAGATGGCCTCTTCTATCTGATTGGTATTTCCTTATTTTAGGTTGAACCCAGAGACAAAATATAATGGCCAAAGCCCATGAAGAACCCCATGACAGATCACTATGATATGGTTTGTTTGAAAACAAACCAGGCTTTGTATCTTTACTATTCAAGAGTAGGAGCTAGAACAACTTCTGGACACTGCAGGTACTGTTTGTAGATGTCACAACCTGTGGATGTATTAAATTTTCTTTATAATACCTGAATTTGTGTACCATGCAAATGCATTGTCCTGTTCATTCTACAGTCCTCCAAGCAGAACTCAGGGACGTATTCACAGGCTTTATTTCCAAGCAAAGTTTCAACTGATGAGAAAGGAGAGATTCTGGATGCAGTCATGAATTGCTGTGTGAGATCACTCCAGGGTAAGGCCAGTTAGAGGTGACTGAGGTTGCTTTCCTCAATCATTCCCAAGGAAATCACCCAGTGTTGGAGATGGAATTGGGACTGTTGCACCTGGAGAACCAGGAAAATAATGAATAAATGCTGGTTATGTGAAGAAAAACCTTTTCAAGGATCCCTTAGTCTTCTTGCACCTCAACTATTGATTGACCCCCTCTGTTTTCTTTCCACATGGTGTCTGGCTTGTTGTCTTTGTGTAGTTACTCAGTAGATATTATTACTTAACACTCACGTGAGCTGTGTAACACCTGGTGAGGAAGGGCTGCTGCTAGCTTGCATTAATATTTTCAGATGGATATTGGCCTTGCAGTAGGAGTATGGTCCTGTTGGGGTGCATGTTCCAGAAAGTGTACTCAAACTTGCAAGCCAGCACCCTGATTCAGCAAAGCTCTTGGAAAAATGCTTATATCCTGCTAAAATCAGTGAAACTTCCTGTTTTGTGAGGAACAACTTGAGCATAAGTTTACCTTAAAGTATGTGTTTACTGTGCAGGGGTGTGAGAAAAGAAGCATACTACTGAAGAGGACTTTCCCATAATCCAAGCTGCTCTTTTGCTTTTGTGTGCTCAGCCTGGCTGTGCCTTTGGATGTGGAAGAGCCTTGTCTGTGTAGGACAATTGCCCTTTCCGATGTGTCTGAGCACCTTTTAGTGTAAGAGAACTGATCGTGGCCTCAAGCAAGAGATTTGCCCTACCAGGAGCCTTCCTGTGCTCATGTCCTTGAAAAGAGTTCAATGACAAAACTGTTCATTTTCTCTCTTTTGACTTTCATGCTCTTATTCTTTTCTTGAGTAAATAGCTGGCTGCAGGTTTTGGTGGTGTGCTGTTGAAGTGCTTGACAAAGGAAATGACACCGATGTTCACTTTAACCCTCTGACAGTGTAAAAATAGCCAGGCTGAAATGCTGCCCCCAAAAGCCATTCTTGTCTCTGTTTAGTGCACCCTTATTCTGAGGAGAAAAAAAACCCACATATAATAATTATAAAAAGAAATACGGGAATGTTTTCCTGGACTTTGAAAGCTTTTGACCTTAGAGAAGAATGCCCTATTTATAACAGCAGGATTGTATATTTTTAAAAGCCTCGAGACACACGTGTGCTGAGGAGCCAGAGATGCTCTTTGACTCCAACTTCTTTTTTGACCTCTGCTAGATTAGTGAAGATATAATTTGCAACATGACCCCAAGAATCAAAAGTCTCTTTTTATTAAAAACTTCGGAAATGACCTCACAAGGGAGTTTGAACTGATGCATGCATAGATAAGAAATCCTCTACTGAAGCTCCTTTTGAGAATTAATGCACAGAACAGATGAGAATGTGGATGTATTTGGGACAAAACTCATTCATTAAGCCATGCAGCTAGACAGCTAAAAAGAAATGAGTAATAGCTGAAGGATTTTAATATATAAATAGCGTTATCCCAGTATCTGTTTAAATTAGAACTGCTGAACAAAGTGTTTCACCACATGCTGAATTGAATACTTGAGCATTTTCCTGTTTTTACCAAATTTAGGCCCAAAAGTGCCTCTTCCAGTCAACTCATTATATTTCCTCCCAGTGTTGGCCAAAGAAATTCACCTCTTGGTTTTGGCATCTCCAATTGAAGCTTTAGCATATATATTAGAGGGAGCCAGCTTTGGTTGCTGGAGATGATGGTGTTGATTACTTTCTTCTTTTGGGCAGTTGGGGTCACACCACCTGAAAAATCCTTACTAAAAATGATTGTTTTGAGTTTTTCCTCCCACACTTGTTGCCCTGTGCTCTGAGTTGTTTGGTGGCATAGGGGGGCTGCTGACTCGTGGTTTTTTTTTTTTTTCCCTGCAGCTGTACCTGGCTTTTTAATTAAAGATTCTAGTGCAGGCAACCAGGTGGACAAACCTCACAGCAGAGGAGGGACAATATTTTCCTTGGTCCCACACTTACCGCAGGTCTGTTACCACTGACGAATTTAGCTGTTACCTGGGGAGGAGGTGGCACCGTGGGCTGCTGCAAGAAAACCTTCAAGTGCCAAAGCAAAAGGGCAGAGGGATGTTTGCGAGAAGACAAAGAGTGTCTGCGAAAACAAACAGAAGTTTGTGACCATTTACTGGAATAAAACTAGTGAGTCACTGTGGTAAGAGAGCAAACATTTTTAGAGTCAAGTGCTCTTTCTTTGAAGCTTTTGAAGTTTTGGAGGGAGTCATGGCTGAGACTGACTTACTAAGAAATGAGATGTGACATTCGGGGCTCACGGGGAACTTAGAAAGCTTTGGCCATCTTGTCTTTGAGTGAGCTAGGAAAAAGCTTTGAATGGGTCATATTTTTGCTTTTCCATTAAGCAACACTGTCAAGTCAAGAATTTCTTAGTGTCAGCAGCTTTGAATTGGAAACTTTCTGGAAGTCCAGTTCTGCTGGACTTGCAGGCATTTTAAAGTGAGGGTGTGGGTTAGCTGAGCCCCCCTCCAAAATGAAGAGGTTGCCCTGTGTGAGATGGAACATTGGTACCCGAGCGGGCTGCTGCCACGGCTGGGAGCTCCCTGGTGTGAGATGGCGGCTCCAGCTGAGCTCTTGAGGGTGTAGCTGTTTGCCTTGGGGGGGGGGGGGGGAAACAGAAAAAATTAAAGAAGGGGAAAAAAAAAAAAGGTAGTAGTGGAACGGTATACTATTCAACATGAAAACTTGGCAGTCGGGCATACCACCCACTTGGAGTGCCGGATGCGTGGCACTCGGAGTCCTCGGGAGCTGTGAAGGGCTGGGACCGAAGCGCTTCGCCGGCCTCGCGCTGAACTTCTGCTGAAGACGAGAGTTTCGCCGAAACTGAAAGGGGAGAGCACGAGGTGGCTCAGCCCCACTGGAGCTTCCTGGCGGGATGCGCTTTTAGACTGAACCACCTGAGGCCTTACGGGGCAGCACGTCATCCTGGCGGGGGGAACCTGGGCTGTAGAAACCAAGGGCACGGCAAGGCAAGCACGGTTGCCAAGCGCGTGATCTCTGCTTATTATCTGCCTAATATACATCATCTGATTCACTGCCAGCCCTCGCTTCCGTCTCTCCGTCCCGCTGCCCCCCCCTTCCTGCCTGCGCAGAAGATAAAACGTGTTGTTATAGCTGCAAATGGGGCCCCCGGGACTGCTCCCGAAACCTCAGCAGTAAATTGCCCTTCCTCTCTGCAGATTGCCTTTGACATCTTTGGAGTTTAAAACGTAAAATGAGTAAATTATATTTATTGTATAAAATATATTAAAATAATATAAATGTCGCATTGCAAATCCAAGAAGAAAGTATTCACTGTTTTGTGCTGGACGTATGGCTTAGCGACAAAACGTCAGGGCTTCCTGTGTGTGCTCTTTACTATTTCCTCTCCACACTTGCTATAATCTCTCTGAGACCTCTGGAAGCTCACAGAAATGGAGGTTTGTCTTCTGGGTTAATATCAGTTGGTCCCAATTTCTGTTCCCGCTCTGGCTTGTATTGACATGAATCCTAAGGGGGGGGAGGTATTTTTTATATTATTTTTTTTCCTGTTTTCCTCTGGAGCATCCAGCACAGCTTGCTGGGAGCCTTTGGGCACCTCTTGCTGCAGCAGTTTCTGGTTTTTAGGATTCTGCTGGTGCCAGTCAGTGATAAGTAAATGCTATTGCTGTGAGGTTTCAAATAATGTTCAATGGCAGAGCAGGGAGGATGGGAGGATGTGCAAAGGACAAGGGAGATTTGAGGTCCCAGTTGTGTTTAGGATAGTTGAGTGCCTTGGTGAATAGTGGCTGGTCACAGCTCTGCTTATTCACAGAGACTCTGGGGTTTACAGGGAGTTCTGCTGGTAAAAACCTGGGGAGAAAACAGAGTGTTTGCTAATTCAGGTCTCCTGAAGCCCCCAGGGATGCTCACCAGCATCCAGCCCCATGGGGCAGTAGCAGTGCTGTGTCCCCTCTACTGTGGAGCAGCCGGTGCCAGTGGCTTGTGGGGCTCAACCCATCCCAGTGTGTCACTGCTGCTTCTCAACCTGCCTTGAAGAGTTCCATCTGAACTACTGGTCTGGGAGAATCAGCTTTAGGGTGATTCTGTGTGTGGGGAGGCTTTGGGGGGCTGCAGGAGGAGGGAGATGTGTGGTGGGGCTTTGAGCTGAAGGTGGGGTTCATGGATGGGGCTGAGTCTGTGTGGAGTGGTGGTGGGGGGACTGCAAACAGGTCTTCAAGGATGGGGCTGTGAGCGTAGAGCCCTTCCCTACCTCTGGAATCCTGAGGAAGTGATTGCAGTTGTGACTTTCAGGCCCAGAAGGGAGGTGCCCTAAAGCAGCGGAGCTGGTGTAACGCAGCAGGAATCCTGCCCCATCCCTGTGCCTTAGGGGTGTCCTGGGGAATACGGGGGGAAAAGGCTCATGGCTGAGTGCAGAGGCACGAGGCTGAATGCAAAAAAACTGTCATCCTTCTGAACTGAGGTGGAAAAAGCAGTGCCACGATCAGAGAATCACAGAGTGTTTAGAGTTGGAAGGGACCTGAAAGATCATCTAGTTCCCTGCCCTGGGGACACCTCCCACCAGACCAGGTTGCTCCAAGCCC
>JAOTQQ010000003.1:27313428-27327816 GCA_026546715.1 Gallinago undulata | reverse complement strand
AAGGGGCTCTAAGGTCTCCCTGGAGCCTTCTCTTCTCCAGGCTGAACCCCCCAACTCTCTCAGCCTGTCCTCACAGCGGAAGGGCCCCAATGGCCTCCTCTGGACCCACTTCAACAGGTCCGTGACCTTATTTGGAGTGCCCCAGAGCAAAGCATGGAGCTGAAATTCTCTGTCTGGGGGAGAAAGTCTGTAACTCACAGCCTGATCAGAGGAACAGCTTCACCTTCCTGTGCTCTTCTCACCACGTTCAGCATAGCTGCAGAGAGCTGCTGAGCCACAGGAGATCTGAGGGCACAGCGAGAGCTCCCTCCCTTCTTGCTTTCCTCCACAGGGTCCTTTCTGCTACAAGCAGCCCCTAGAAACCACAGAGAGGGGCAGAAACAGAAAATATAACAGTATCGTTAAAAGGTCCAGCCCTGATCCTGACGGGTGGCTGGAGGGGAGGCTGCTCTGCATTTATATGGGGGGTCAGACCAGATCTAAGTGGTCCCCTTTGGCTTCAAAGTTTATAGCTTTATGAACGCCTCACAGCATGCACTGCAGGGCCTGTCTCTACTCGATAACGTGGCTGCACGAAAGAGTCATAAATCAAACCTGAAATCTGGCAGGTTTAATAATAAATCCCAAACTTGTGCCAGGTCTGTGAACTTTTCAGTAAAACTGAGGTGCTCTGAGAGTGAACCTGAGAAGATTGATGGTTGCAGGAGGAAAACAGGCAGAACTTGTCAGTTTTGACCCCAAATCAAGGAAAATGTTGTGGTTTTGGCTAAGTGGGGTTTTGTGGTTTTTGTTAACCTGAGGCTCAAAGCAAATGTGTGTTTGTGAGGGGAGGGGGGGGAGAAGAGCATGAATTTAAATGGGAATGCTTTTTTGTCATGTTTCTCACTGCTCTCACTTGGAAGAGGGTAATGCAAGGAAGTGATGGTTTATCTCTGTATCGGGAGAGTAAATAATGCTATGGAAAGCCTATTTTGTTGCTATAAAGTTCACATGTCCAGATTCCAAATCCCACGTAGCCCAACGACTGATCCTTTCTGATCACTTTTGCTTCCCTCCCCCAGAGTTCCTTTGCCCCCTGTCTCTGATGAACAGGAGCAATTAATTCCCTGACGTGAGTTCAGATGGGGGTTAGTGAGGAGCTGAGGGGGCTCCTTGGTAGCTCTGGAGTCATTTTGTGAAGGAGGAGATATTTCCTGTTCAGAGAATGCAAGCATTTTTGGATGCAAGGATCCCAGGGGAAATTCTGCTCCCATGCTTTTTCCTCACCTCTAGCTGCACTGTGGAACAAGCAGCACCATTGATGCCCCAAAACTCATCCCGTGAGCCTTGCAGCATCCCCACAAGTTAAAAGTTGGAGGAAAAACTGTTGATCTGTCAATTTTTTTGGCCATATCTCATAGTTTATCAACTGAGTGAAAAAGCCGGACGTGGGTTTTGCTCTCACCTCTTTGGCAAGAAACAGTTTTAAGAGGACAAAGCTTCTTCTCTGGAGAACCCAAGTTTTTCAGAGATTTTAACAAAGGGCTACAGTTGCTGTTGCTCTCTCTGCCTCTTGCACATCCATGGTTTCTCAGTTCTTCCGTGTAGACGTGTACATAGGTACAGTATATCTGCCTGGTGCCCTGCTCTGATGCTGCCTCAGTCTTACAGAGTTACTGGGAATCAATGCTTTGGGAAGATGTGGGTACCAGGGTGAGACTTCCATTCAGACAGGTGCTCAGTGGTAGCTTCAAAGCTGCAAGGTGTTCTGCTTGGAGAAATTTTTAGCAAGTTATAAGGTGCTTCTATTGAAAATCTCACCAGGCATCACTGTCTGCATCTCTTAGGCTCTGTATGACTTTACGAGTTATTGACTTTATTGTTTATCAGCTTTGCTACTGCTGTTGCTCATAGGACACAGCAGCTCACGTAAGAAAATGCAAAATACAGGCATGAGTGAAATGTGCAGGGAAGTCCTTGGAATATGGGTCAGGGCAGAGGTGGCTAAAGGCTGAGGAGGAAACTTCCTGCTCTGGGGACAATAGCATGATTGATGTACCCAAAGAGCTGATTTAATCCAGTTGAATTATTTCATCGTGAGGCATAGAACCGCGATAAAGAGGCTTCCTCCTCTCTGGATTGATGCAGGGAGGCAGCCAGATAACAGGATTAATGATCTGAGCCCGCGGTTCAGGTTTCATCCCTAGTCGCAGTATGAATCAGATGTGACCCTGCTGACTTGGTTGCAGTTATTCCAGAAGGGCAGGGGTTTAATGAAAGGTGGAATTGAGCCTTCTGATCTCAAGGAGACTGGCTTTCTGGGCATGATTAATTTTTCCAAGTCAAACAAATCTTTTGGGCCAGTGAACAAGTCTTTGTTCAGTGCTGGCAGGGACGTGTTAGGAGGAGGAGACTTCCCTGCTCTGGGCTAGACCCCTTGGGGCCTGCTCGTCTCAAATTAGGATGTCGTTTATAGGTGATGAGATGTTCATTATGTGTGTGTGCCGTATTCGACCTGCTGGTTTCAGACTGGGAGTGTTTATTAGGGTTGGAGCTGCACAATCTGGGCTGCATCCTTCATGTTTGGGTGGTTTTATTTTTTTTTTTGTTCTGCTCAGATGCATTTTTTTTTAACTTGTAAGAATACTTGAAGCAGGGGTGAGAAAATGGTGGGATTTTTTTTTTTTTTTTTTTCCAGCTGAATCAGATCCTGAGCCAGTCTGCTGTAGGGCTGGAGCAGATGGGCAGGGGCATGTACTGGGGAAGGGACTGTTCCTTTTCAGCAGGGGACATTTCAATGCTGGACTAAAGTGTCCCTGTAACTGCACCCAGTGAAGTCCTGCTGCACAGAAATGCCCAGGAGGGCTCCTGCAAATTCAGCTGGATTCTCTTTTACCCTCATCTCTGGGAGCTTTCTCCATGTGGAAGGATCCAAGTGGTGCAAAATAGCCTTTCCCAGAGCCTGGAAGGGAGCCATGGATAGTAGGCTCAAGCCCCAAAGTATGCATGTGAATGTAAATTGTGAACACCTCCAACGCACAGGCTGTTTGGATCCATGGCTCTGGCCTTGGCCTCCTTTCATGATGATCAGAACGGGGTGGAAAAATATTTATACTAACAGATTGTGAGCAGCTGTTATAATGAAGCATTTATGTACTATGCAAACTGTAAATTGCCCAAAAATGGGACACATGTGTTTCATAAATACACCATTACGAAGAATTGGGGAGTAAGAGATTCTGGACCCAGAAGGCTAATCCTCCTACACTTATTTATTTTAATAAAGAGTTCATATGTTGGAAAGCAATAGTGTAGAAAATAAGTGTGGGGCTTTCCAGGATGCACCCTGCTTCAAAACTGTCATAGTGGAGAATTATCCTCTCTGGATCCAGCACATTACCTCTTGATTCTGCATATCAGCCTATTTAAAAATGTTTCCACCCCACTTTGAGCAAGAAAAAAACAATTGGGTATGGAGCACCTCCCGTAGGAAGATGGGATTTAGAAGATGGATTTGTTGTAGTTTTGGATCCAAACACAAGCTTTTGAAATACTTTTAGTTCTCTGCTTTCTTAGCAGATAATTAAAGGCAACGAGCCCGATTCATGAAGTCTTGCCATGTGTCAAATCCCAAAGTACATTTCTTCGTCAAAACTGTCAATGGCTCGATGCTGGTGAAAGTCTGCTAGAAAAGAGGTTGAAGAAGGGTTTTGGGGCTAATATTCTCTTTATCTGCATGTCAGCCCTGTGTCAGGTAGGAATGCAAAATGCTGTTTTGGAAAGATTTCCTCTTACCAATACTAGTACCTTCTCCAGATCTTAGGGGTCTTTAATGCATAAAAATGCTGGTGGGAGCTCAGGTGAAATGCCTGCAGAGGTGTACGTGTGCTCACGCTGCCAATTGAAACTGGAGGTCCTGCCTAGAAAGTTGTTGAGAGTTAAACTTACTTATTCAAATAGCATGTGGCCCTGCTGATGTGGGGAGGTTGTCATGGTTATCCCGCATCAGCTGATGTCATCTCCTTTTCTGTAGAAATAAGCGCTTTTCAGCTGACCAGTTCAGGGTAAAGCTGTTTAAAATGCGAAGGCAGCCGGAGCAGCTCGCTGGGGTCTCTGCTATCGGGGAACGTCTAAAAGCTGTGAATCGGATGGCACTGCTAAATTGTGGAGGAATTGATGGGGAAACTAGTATGGACATGCTTGGATGGGGCAGACCCTGAGGTATTGTGGGTACACAATGGTGGCACTGAGGAGAGCGGCAGAGATTGGGATCGCTGGGAAAGCTAATTGAAGCCGTTGAATAGACGGAAGGAGAAAGGCAGTCAGAAACGTACAAAAGCACAGAAAAATGAACCACTAAGTTGTTTGCCTTGTGACTTGGGGATTTTAAACCAGGATAAGGGTGGTGAGTGATAAATGGCTTTGGGATGTTAAATGTCAGGTCTGAGGGTCTGTGGCTGGCATCTGCATGTCCAGTGTTTAAGCCTTGCATGAATAACAGCGCTTTGCTGGTGAGGAGGAGCCCTTTACAGTGCACAGAGCCTGATGCTCTGTGGAGCAGTGCTGCGATGGCTCAGCCCTGCGGCCGCCGGGGAGATAAGGGACCAGCCCACCCATGAGACAAGCAGTGCTTGCTGATGTGCAAAACGTGCCGGGGACCAAAAGTTAATGGTAAGATTCAGGAAAAGATGTGAGCAGGAGTCTTAGGAGCACACTTTTGGGGACAGGATGAAAGCGGTAAAGGATATAAGCATGAAATAGTTGAAGGTGCTACACCAAAAAGCATGTGTTAGGGTGTTTGTGCTCCAGCGTGTGCAAGAAAAGCAGCTGGGTCTGCTTCAGAGGCAGGAGAAGGCCTTGGCCAAACTGTGGCATAAACTGGATCTAGTGGTTCCTAGGTTTTCTTTAGTACCCATATGTAGGTATAGAAATATGTTAAGACACAGTTCACAGCTGGAGCAATGCAGCCAGGAGGATACCAGCTTGACTTCTCTGAGGTCTGATGAGTGTTGAATCACAGAATCACCTAGGTTGGAAGGGGCCTTTTAAGATCATCTAGTCCAACCAATGGAAAAAAAAAACCAAAAAGCCAAAAAACCCCACACAAATGAACAAAAAAAACCCAAAAAACCCCACACCATACCCAAAACCAACACCAGTCCACTACTAATCCATATTCCCGAGCGCCATGTCAACTCGTCTCTTGAACACGTCCAGGGATGGTGCCTCAGCCACCTCCCTGGGCAGCCCATTCCGACGCCTGACAACCCTTTCAGTAAAGAAATATTTCCTAATATCTAACCTGAACCTCCCCTGGTGCAACTTGAAGCCATTACCCCTTGTCTTATCACCTGTGACCTGGGAGAAGAGACCAACCCCTGCCTCTCTACAGCCTCCTTCCAGGGAGTTGGAGAGAACGATAAGGTCTTGAGGACACCTTGCTGCAATTTGGGGCGTTGGAGAGGTTCTGGAAACTACAGAACCGGTAGGGTCTGAGTATCCTTCTGAGGTCTATTCCTTCATCAAATGTGGTTGAAATGGGCCATGAGGTTCAATAGCTTCAAGGGAGGAGTGGTGGGGAGGAAGGAACAAAGAAATAGGCAGCGCTGCTGTGTATGACTCATTTTCTTAGGAATCCTGGCTGTAAAAATAACAACCCTACTCATCATTTTACAAATGCTTTAACAAGCACTTAAACATGGGATGTGAATGCTAAGTGTTGACCAAAATGCTCTGAGCGTGAAAGCTTCATTAATCTGCATGAAAACATGTAAACTGATAAGATAATCTGCACTTGCAGTCACAGCACTGTCAACCAGTCACTTGGTGTCATACCAGTGTAAATGGGAGAAGAATATGCTTTTTCTTTTTTTGGGTTATGGCTGGAGATCTGTGTCCCAGTCTTTCAGGTTGGGAGATTATTTTTATTTTTTTTTTCTAGTAAGGAAAAAAAATGGAGATCCAGCCCCTGGAGGAAACCTGATCAGAGACACGCTGACTTATACACACACTCCAGGTCTATTGATCTCCCCCGTCCCCTCTGCCCTCTCTGTCTGTAGGTTATAGAAACAATGTCTGTCAGCAGCAACTCTGCTTTCTGTGCTGGTTATTAACTCTCTGGCAGAAGGGAGTCTGCTCTCCCCTTATGGGGTCCCAAGACCCACAACGAACTTAACAAACCAGAGGGAATGCCTCCAGGAACAAGCCATTTGTACACAAAGCCCAATGTTTTCTTAAAAAAGAATAAAGTATCAGGACTCTACAGTTGTGCAAAGATTGAACAAATCTAATGAGAAATGCAGAAAAAGTCTATTGTAGTCTGACATTTGGGCGAGTATCAAATGTGTTTTCTTGCAGAAGCACAGAGTGCAACCTGTTGCCTGTCACCCTTTGTTTTATGACTTTGCACAAGAGAAGAGAGTCATAATTTCAGCTACTGGGCAGGCAAATATTGAGAAAACTTTAGCCTACTGGGATGAGTCCTGGAGAAACCAAATTCCTTTGGCTTGCTTTGCCCCTGAAGCTGAAGATTGCTTTAGCACCACTCCAAGGCACTTTCACCAAAATCCTAATCTTATGCCAGTGGAGTCAGTAAGAAATCACAGCAGCTCGCTCTGTGGTTCTTCAAATTCCTGTAGGGAAGATGGGGACATTGTCCTGGGGATTTTAGATAATGGAAGAGCAAACTTTTGATCCATCTCAATTTTCTGTGTGCCCCAAATATAAACTATTAGACATCTTTGCTCTGACTTCTTGCATTGAACTGGGCTGTATCCAAGGGTCTGACAGGGCCTTCTCCAGCACTGCAATCCACTCACACTTGTGTCTCAAAATAGAAGATTATAATTTTGTTTATTTGCAGGCAGTTCATCCTGCCCCTTCAATTCACACGCTTCTGCTATGTATTAAATAACTTAATCTTAGCATAGTTATCATGCTGGTATATCTTCAGAGGGTTCGAGGGTCTTATTTCTGGAATGCTGTTGTGAGTCCTAAAAAGCAATAGATCATAAAACTGAGCTGGATCTAGGATGGCCCTTGGAGAAACGCAGCATAGCTTTTGAGTAACGTAACAAGCTGTTTATTTCCATTCCCCCCCCAGTCACCAAGATGCTTCAGAAGAATGCCTACTCTTTGCTCCCAAATTCTTTGCTTCATCTGTGTCCTTTGTGCTTGTGAACCTTGCGTGTTTGCAGACGTGATGCTCTTGGGGGTTTATTTGCCTTGTGAGAGTCCAGCAGCCAGTGCAGCAGTTGCTGGGATCTAGCTGGTTTCGGCTGTCATCCTTGCTCTCAAGTGTCTTCCACGCTTGTCTTCTTGAAGGACAAGCCAAGGAGAAGTCAGCGGAAAGAAATCTGCAATATGTGGGTCTATGGTAGCTTTTGAACTGTGCAGGGCAGTCTGTCCATATCCATGCTGGACCAGGCTTGTGGCAGCGTTTGCCAGCAGCTCAGGCACTGGGATGAGGATGGAGCGAGGCCGAAGGAGGCTAGCAATGCTTTGCTGAAAGCTGTGAGCCATGTTTCCATTGCCAGGCTCAGGCTCAAGGCTGAATTTCATACAGATTTCCCTGGCTGATGCCTTGAAGGCTGCAAGTCCTCAGAGCAAATCTGGAATCAGTTTGGTGCAGGCCATTTGGTTTTAAGTAGAAACCAGGCGTAACTGTAAGCTGTTGACCAAACTTTTCTGGTTTTTGATCCCACCCAAACAAGCGGGAACTGGGAAAACGTCAATGTGAAACTCTGGGAGCCTAAACCTGAGGACAGCCTGTGTCTTCCCGGCTTTTGACTTCTGACAACAAAGCTGGCATCTTCCCATGGTAAATCATGTGGTGTCTTCACGTTGTAATGGGGGATTCAGCTGGATCACTGAGTTTTAGACAGCATTAAATGGAGATTGGACTGGGAGCTTTGGAAAGGTGAAAGATTCTCTCAGCCTCTATTGAGACCCTTCAAGTCTGTCTCCTGCTGCCAAAAACTGGGTCTATAATGTTATTTTCTCTGGCTCTCCCTTTGGAAAACTGCTCCTGGCTGTCTTTCCTTTGCTACCCCTTCAGATGGAATATACGATCTTCTCCCCGTTCAC
Organism: Gallinago undulata; assembly: GCA_026546715.1. Taxonomy (NCBI): domain Eukaryota; kingdom Metazoa; phylum Chordata; class Aves; order Charadriiformes; family Scolopacidae; genus Gallinago; species Gallinago undulata. The sequence continues at coordinate 27,319,752 of JAOTQQ010000003.1, read as the reverse complement.
TATACACGCTGAAATCCCTGCTAGCGTTTCTGCTTTCATTTGCCTAAAATATTCCAATTAGATACAATCAGTGACTTGGCATAGCCTGGCTTTTTGAAACTCTACTCCCTCTGCCTAGGCTCCTCTTCACAGCATTTCCTAATTGGTGTGAAATCTCCCTCCTTGCCCTGCAGCCTGTGTCAAAGTTGCTCTTCTATGAATTGCTGTGCCGTGTCTCTGGACCTTGTTAAGCCGGAGAGACGTGGGCTCTGTTCGGTCCTTTGGGGGCTCCCATGAGCTTGCAAAGGCATCTCCAGTTTCAGCATCTGGCCTTCCTGTAGGGGAATCGCGTGTATATTCTCCTGACCTACTGCCTTGTTAAGCTGAGGGTTCATTAACCTGTAATAAGAGGTTTTGGTGTGTTTTGCTACTTTGTGATTCTTGTACCTGTTGAAGAAATTCAGTCTTCGATATCTCTTAATCTATCCTATTCTTCCTGTGTGAAAATAAGCTCAGTAACTGTAGGTAGCTCTGTCCTTCGCTGTGCAAATGTTCCTCTGCTCTTTCCTCTGGTTGACTGTAGAGTTTCTCAGTGAGATTTTTCTGATTTCCCATTTACGTGTGTTCTTGGAGCTGTAGAGCAAATGGTTTACTCCTGGTGAAGCTGATGTGTTTCCAGTTGTTTTTTTTTTTTTCCGAATGGATGTGAGCCAAGATCCCAGGCAGGGTTTAGCTGCCTAATTTATCATTGATTTCACCCCGATGACATGGTCCTTAGTGCCTGTGCAACTGGAATCGGAAAGGGGGTGCCAGCAGGTTGCCCTGGGACTGTCCCCCATGCAGAGGTGTGATGTCCCCACTCTGCCACTCCCCAGCTGTGTGACCTTGGGCAAGTCACAGGGCTGGATGGGGAATACTGGAAGTCATTATTTTCCCCTAGAAAACTTTGCCCGCAAAGCTTCAGACATCAAAGACGAGGCCTTGAGGCATGACTATAATCTCAGTAAATAAACAACCACAGAAATAATTTGGGTGTACAGTGTGCTGTTGTGGAGCGGTGGCAGTATGTTTATGCTGCCAGTGAAGGGGAAAATAAATGAAAGTGGGTTTTGTTTGGTTTCTTGTTTTCTGGGCAGATTTTTTTGGTGGTGTTTAAGTGGTTGGCTCCCTCAAGCCTCTGAGTAAGGCAGTGCACGGTCCCATGCCCATCGATCACCACGCTCCTACGTTGACCGGCTGGATATTTTGAAGGAAGAGGAAAGATATCTCTCAGCAGCAAGTGCTGAGGAACCATTTAGGGGAAAGATTTTCCTTAATCTCTTAAAGGTTGGTTTATGGCTTGAAGGTTGAGGGCTTTCTAACCCTGAAAAACATAAGCCTGCCTGGTGTAACATTAGGTGCTGTTGTCTTGACAAACATAAAAATCCTTCTTTGATTTCCGATAAGCAATGAATCTTGAGAAGACCATGCGCCAGTGAGTAATCCAGATTGCCTGGTTGTTGCGCAAGGAGCTGTGTAAGAAGATGTTGTGGCAGCAAGCAGGACGCTGCGTGGATGCAAAGTGGTGTTTAGGACTTGTTTGCTGACAGAAGTGAAGATCGTGATGAGATAGGTGGGTGTTGCAACAGCAATGGCATAAGAGCTGTTTGTCCATGTAAATAATACTCCCGCCTACAGAAGGCGTTCTGGAGCAGCAGATGTGGGGTTTGTTGGAGCTGCTTCATGTGTTCTGTGTAAATTGCTTTACAGAAGCAGCAGGGATGTATTTTCCTAGGCATCTAGGCCAGGGCGTGCTGGACTGCATTGGGGCTCAGTGCAGCAAAAGCAGCAATTTGGTGCTGATGGAGTTAGGGCAGAGATTGGTGCTACAAGTTCAACATGACTCATTAGTCACAAAGTAGACTGGAGATTAAAAAAACCTCATGAGATAGGTACTCTGTAATTAATGTTCCTCCAAGACTCTCTTGTTATCAAGCCAGCCAGTGCTGAGCAAGCGCCTTTACTAGGCTGCCACCTCAAGGATGTGCTCTGCCATGTGTCACCTCTGTCGAGCATCCCTGGATTCAGAGTCATGGGGAGCATTGGGCCTGTGGTCCCCGTCACCTGCAGCTGACCTGTTACTTGTGCAAAGAGGGGTAGAAGGCACACCCAGGCCTTTCTCTTCCCTTACTCCTGCCACAAACCCAGGGTGGGCTCTCTGTCACCACCTTTCAAACAAGCCAGTACAGACCCTGTTAGTCCCACCAGCCTCCAAGGAGGCCAGGTCCCAAAGGAACTCCTTGAGGGAACAAGTGCACTGCTGAGAGTAGGTGTTCGCAGGACAATATTCTAAATAAAACCCAGAGACCACTTCTACTCCTTACTCTAGCCCTTGTCTTCTGCTATAGTTATGTGTCAGACTTCTTTTCAGTGTCTGAGGTTTAATCTTTGCTGTTCTCCCCTCTGTTTTGGGCAGGATCAAACATAAGTAGTAAAAGGCCAACTATTAAAAAGAAAAAATAAAAAATCTGGAGTGTGTTGTTCTCAGAGTATTCACCCTTTTATTTATAATGTGCATCCTTTGAGGGCAGCAGGAGAACCAGTGAACTTTAACAGGGTCACCGTAGGTATGAGGCTCCAGTGTAGAGAAAGAAGATCGTTTTTGGCTTGGAGGAGTTGGTTGCACGGCTGGTTTAACAGCCTTCTATAACCTGCAGAGCAAACGTATTTGCTTTGGCTGCTGAACAATCTAAACACTGCACCGAGAGCTTCGGCTCTACTGCGCGCGGTGGCTTTATCTGCAGTGGTTTCAAAGCCCTGTCCGTCCCGGCCAGCGGCTCCTCTGGCATAGTGGTGTCTGTCCCCATCTGTCCTGACAGGCAGTCAAATACACCGGGGTGCCAGGGCCCCGAGGAGGTGCTGTGCATCCCTTCGGCCATGACTCAGCCTGATTTACACACGCCTCGCCCACTCTCCCTGCTTTGATTGCTCTTGGCTACACCTACAAAGGGATTGAGGGAGGACCGAGATGCTCCGGTCCAAAACTCCTAAAGCCCCCAGAGACACTGCTGGTGTGTCGGTACTCCATATCCAGCACTGAAGTCCTGCCGAAGCTGGAGTTTTGCAGCTGGCGTACACAAAAATTTATTTTCTTGACAATATTGAACTTGAATGGGAAGTACACGCTGGGTAAAGAAGGAGCTCCCACACCTGTGTTGACTGGGAGGCTTGGGCTGGCTGGTGGTCTCTTCCCCTACCCAACGGGAACCCCTCTAGCCCCATAGCATGCTAGTAAAGCTATGCTGTCCTGTGGCGAGTGTTGTTTCTTTGCTCTCTTTCTTCTTAAACAAATCCATATGCCACCCCTTCCTTTTCCCTTTGTTTTTCTGAGTGTGCTGGAAGATGGGTACCGAAGGCACGAGGCTTTCGGAGCAGGGATCAGCGTGCTGGGCTCCCTGCCTGCTGCCGAGGGTGGAAGCAAAATGAAGAGCAGGCTGTGCCGGGTGATGCTTCACGTTGGGTTTGTGTGCAGCTTTCCAAGACAAACAGGAGCCTGCCCCCCTGCTAGCCCTTCTCCCCCCAAATTCCCAGCGCGTGACTCGGAGCTGGGTAGCGGACACCGAAGGAAAGCGCCAAATTCATTATTTAAACTTTGTCGGCGCGGTAAAAGGGTCTGATGTTGGTAGGAGGTGATGTTTTCATAGAGAAAGCCTTGGAGAAAATAAAACAAAACCAACCTCCCCTCCCGTCCCGGGGCCTCGCTGGGTTTCAGGTTGGGGCCAGGGCTGCTGACTCATCAAAGGCGCAGGTGCCGGGGAGCCTCCCCCCGCGGCGAGCACCACCTCGCTGCCGGCCCTCTGCCATGGGTTATAGGCTTTGCCCCCGTTTTCACTGCAGAACCAGACCCTAAATCACCATATTCTGGGCGCAGACCCGCCGGTTTTGCAGCGCGTTGCTTCGCATGGCAGTCGCATGCTTCTACGCTAGCACATAATTTGGCCCCGTGCCTTTCTTCTTTCCTTTTTCTGTACCACAGGAAGCAGCATTTATAAAATCCCTAATGATCCTGTCAGCTTTTATACATTTCCTGTCTTGCTTTTTAAACGAAAGAGGAAAACATAGCGCTTTTGACCTGAATTACTTTGGACTGTGTTTGCTGGATGTGGTGTTAGTCACTGGTCTGCTTTGCTTCTCCCACCCGTGATGCCAGGACGGCCGGGTCTGCTTCCCTGTCCTTATCAAAGTCCTGGCAACTTTAATGATTTCCTCAACACCCCCTCTCCCCTTCTGGGATTCAGAGGGAATTTGAGTTCTGGTTTAAAAAGTTACATGAGAAAATTGTTTTACCTTTTGGAGTCATGGAAAAAACCTGGAAAATGTGAGGCTTTCTCACCCTGCAGACTAAACACCAGAAGGCAAGCAAAAAGAACTTCAACTCTATGACTTAAGATGAAAAAGCTTTAATTTTTATTTTTTTTTTCCAAGCTAAGCTACCTTGGGGGGTGTTTGTTTTTTTTTGTCTCCTGAGTGTCTTATTTGGGACTATGGCACAGGACTGACCACCTGCCCAGTGTACATGCAGGATTGCCTTGCTGCAGGAGACTATCTGATTTGGTGTGTAACTTACAGCATTGTTGAGGCCACAGATGGGTTTATGGGAGGGTATAAGAAGTCCCGAGAGCATTAAGCATGTACCTGACAGTAGGTTTGAATCCTACATGAATGCTGTCCCTATTTTTTGCAGTGCAGCTAAGAGTGAGCAATCTCAGTTTTCTTCTGCCAAGACTCAAGGTTTTTAGGGGTTTCTCTAGGCAGCCCTTAACTGTGAGGCACATGTGCTGGGCAGAAACTCCTCAAGAAACACCTCAAAGCCAAGGGTGGCAGCAGTTTGTCTGTTTTTGATGGGTGATGTTGTATTAGAGCAATCCCTGCTCATCCAAGGGACCATTTCCCACCAGACGACTTCAGGAGGGTGGCTTCCTGCAGCACTTGGCAGGACGTGCAGCAGGAGAGGGCTTTTTCTCCTAGGGAACTCCTTGGTGTGTGTATGAGCAGTAAATTTGGGACCAGTTTCTGACAAAAGATAGGGAAGACTGACTCTTGTATCCTCATTACCTTCAACCTTCCCAACGCGATTTCCTGCATTGGTGGAAAACTTAAAAACCCAGACATTAACTGCTGAGCTGAAAGACATGTTATTCTATCCCCTCTCTTTGCTGCCCTGTTTTTTATTTCAGAAGCCTCCTCTGAATACCGTTCCTACTCATAACTTTGTGAAACGTGGAGGCCAAGTGCCTGGAAACTGTTTAACTAGCATAAGGCCAGCTTCTGAGCTGACTTGCACGCAGCATCGCAAATAAAAGTAACTGCTGGAGCCATTGGAGCATAACAACACTGAAAACTGGTCAAAGCAGAAAAAATACTGCTCTGATTGCTATAAAGAGGCACTACTCTATGGCATTCATGAAATCACAGTGCTATAACCAGGTGTCTCGAGCAAGGAAAAAAGTGGTTGAGTGATACATAAAAAATTTCAGGCTCACTTTCTTCACCTGAAATAGGGAGCAAATGGCCGAGGACATCACCAGTTAAAAGCTATTAAATTAGCTTTGGGGGAGCTGGATACAGCTTTGAAAGGGGAAGAAATCAGGAGGACCAGCTGTGAGCTGGATATTTTGCAGCTGAGATGAGGTAATATGGCCAAATATGTGCCTCTGCGAGTGAAGTGAGTTATTTATTCCCTTCAAAGACTTTCCTGCGTCTATGCAGTCTGAAGATTATTTTTCCAGCCAGCGTCAGCCTGGCATGGGCCAGGCTTGTTCTCCTGCTGCTGGTACCAGTGGGGCAGCAGAGGAGCAGCCAGGTCTGAAGCCCAGCTCCAGGGCCCTTTGATCGGGGTCTGTAGGATTCCTGGCGACCCAGAAGAAGCCACAAGTGCAGATTATCTTCATCAGGCGCTTGAGCTGAGGTTACGTGAAGCCAGTCAGAAAGTAGCTGGACTGATACTGCGACGTGTTACTCTATCGGTGGCCAAGAACAGGAGAGCTCGGAGGAGCCAGGCTGAGTTTACCAGGCACATCTGCACTGCGAGGATGGACCCCAATCTGCTTGTGCTGGGTGCCTGCGTTTGGGGTGGGGTGTCACAGAGCATGATGCAGTCTCTCTGGATCATCATGATCATAGAATCATAGAATCATCTTGGCCAGAAGAGACCTCCAAAGGCCATCTAGTCCGACCCCCCTGCAGTCATAGGGACACCCCCAACTAGACCAGGTTGCCCAGGGCCTCATCCAGCCTCCCCTTGAATGTCTCCAGGGAAGGGGCCTCAACCACCTCCCTGGGCAACCTCTTCCAGTGCTCCACCAC
>JAOTQQ010000003.1:27268245-27313328 GCA_026546715.1 Gallinago undulata | reverse complement strand
ACAGGCTCTCCCCAGCCTTCCTGTAGCCCCCTCAGGTACTGGAAGGCTGCTTTTAGGTCTCCCCAGAGCCTCCTCTTTTCCAGGCTGAACAACCCCAGCTCCCTCAGCCTGTCCTTGGAGCAGAGGGGCTCCAACCCCCCGAGCATTTTTGTGTCCCTCCTCTGGACCCACTCCATCAGGTCTATGTCCTTCTTCTATTGAGGGCTCCAGCCCTGCACACAATGCTCCAGGTAAGGTCTCACCAGAGCAGAGTAAAGTAGTAGAATCACTTCCCTGGACCTGCTGGCAACACTTCTTTGGATGCAGCCCAGGATGCGATAGGCCTTCTAGGCTGCAAGTGCCCACTGCCTGCTTATGGCCAGTTTCTCGTCCATCAGCACCCCCAAGTCCCTTTCCTCAGGGCTGCTTTCTAACCCATCATCACTCAGTCTGTATTGATACTGAGGATTGTCCCAGCCCAGGTGCGGAACCTTGCACTTGCTCCCATTGAACTTCATGAGGTTTACTTGAGCCCACCTCGCCAGCCTGTCCAGGTCCTTCTGGATGACATCCCGTCCCTCAGGTGTATCCACAACACCGCACAGCTTGGTATCATCTGCAAACTTGCTGATGTTGTTCTCAATTGTGTCATTGACAAAAATGTTAAACGGTACCGGTCCCAGCACAGACCCTTGAGGGACACCACTTGTCACAGTTCTCCATCTGGACTTAAAGCCATTGGGTACAACCCTCTGGATGCGACCATCTAGCCAATTTCTTATCCACTGAACAGTCCCCCCATCAAATCCATATCTCTCCAATTTGGCAAACAGGATGTCATGGGGGACCATGTCAAAGGCCTTACAGAAGTCCAGATAGATCACATCCATGGGTCGTCTCTTATCTAGTGACATAGTCACTCCATCATAGAAGGCCACTAGGTTAGTCAGGCAGGACCTGCCCCTAGTAAAGCCATGTTGGCTGTCATGAATCACCCCCCTGTCCTCCATGTGCCTAAGAATGGCATCTAGAAGGATCTGTATGATGTGTATGCATAGTCTGCTCTTTCTTTCAGTGTCTTTAGGTGTGCGTTTTTTTGCCTTCAGAACCAAGTGGAGGACTCTCTTGATGATCCTCCAGCCTGCTCAGCTCCACTTAGCTCGTCCCTGGGTGCCTGGAGCCCCCACAGTGCCCCAACACAGGGAGCCAGAGAGCTCCTGGGCTTGCTGGAGCAGGGGATGTCCCCTGTCCCAGACCATCAGAGCAGTGCCACTCATCTAATTCAAAACCAATACTGGGTTACAGCACAAAACAGAGTGCTGTGAGACCCCCAGACCTTGCAGTGTTAACCCTGGTCTGTTTGGTGGGAGGCAGCTGGGAGATGCTGGGACAGGTTACCTGGTCTCTGCTGAGAGCATGGGCTGTAGTGACCAGTTCCTGTGGGCCAGGAATGACATTGCATGCAGTGCCACACAGAATGGTGTTGGACACCCACTAGTGATGGGGAGGCACCAATGCTGTATTTACAGGGGGATTAACAGCTCTGCTGTCACACATCCCTCTGACTCTGGTGCTGTGCTCTGTGTTGTACCCTGTGTCTTGGGCTGGTTGTGCCTTCCTTTCCAATGAGCTCTACTGCTCTCACTGGTGCTTGGTCCTGCCATCCATCACGTCTGCTCCAGAAATGATCTGCCTCTACCTTCTTTGAAGGGCTGGAGCAGAGCAAAGATAATGCATGTGGTCATTATGGCCATCTTCTGCTCCAAGTGGAGATCAGCTAGTCCAGGTCTAAGCTTGGGTTCGCACTCTGGAAGGTGGAAGATGGAAACAATTGTGCTCCTGTTGCTGCATGCTCTCTGGTGTTGGGAAACACGCTCAGCGCCGGAGAGTTACCCTTTAAGGAGACTTTCAGCAAACTTCAGACTTGAGCGAGATGAAAGGAGACTTCCAAGAAGCATGGCCAAAAAGAAAGAAAAAAATAAAAAAGGGTGAGAGAAATATTTTCTTTGAGATTCTGCTTTGAGAGACTTGGGGTTATCTGGGTTTGGAACATTTAAATTAAGGGAGAAGTCAAAGAAACAGAAGACGTCACCAGGCCATTTGATGCAAGGCGATTTCTTAACATGCACAGATCCCTCCTGACTTTAGGAGACTTACCCATAGTTAGCTTAAAGGCTGGAGTTGGAAAAACCATCAGAGTGCTCAGGTTTCTTACCGGGGGGTTTGGTTTGCACCCCCCATGTTTGGCCAGAGATGGATTTTACTGGTCTTACACAACCCAGTCTTTCCAGTGCCTTTGAGCTTTCCATCGCAGTCAGTGCCCTGCTCCCCTCCTCCTGCCGGGGCTGATGGCTGTGTTACTCAATATTGTGACCTCAAGCACACAGGGATCTATAACTCAATCCCATTTCCAGTTCTTACTGGACTTTTTGAGGTCTTTTTTTTCAAGGGCTCCTTGCATGGGAGTCTCAAACAGGCTGCTCCATGTTTCTGGCACTGCTGGCTGCCATCTCCTGCCAGCCTTGCCCCTTGTCACCATCTCGCTGGCATTTTTGGGCTGCCTGGAACAACACATCAATGCCCTGGAAAGCAGCAGGAAAACAGTAAAAACCATGTTGGAACTTTATTTTTCTTTCTTGTTTTGACAACCTCTGGCAAGCATCTAGATGAAAACAGAGGGCCCACAGGAATTATTGAGGAGGGATTTTTCTTTGTGTTTTTTTTTGTTTTTTTTTTTTTTTTTAAGGTAGGATTTGCCAGGAAAGCCACCCACCTGTTCAGACAAGGCCTCAATTGTGGTAGACGGTGGTGAACAACCGAGTATCTGTGTTCCCCTCCAAGAGCTGCAATTTCTGGGTTATTTTTAGCAGATTTGCACACCTCTGTTTATTTGCTCTCCCGGGTGCGCATTCCTCACTCCCTGTGATTTCCTCCGTAACACGGCCGAAGCCAGAAGCAGAGAGGGGCTTTCTGTGAGTGCTATGGGGACGGATTGAAATGGCTATGGCTAATGGGAACGGATTGAAATACTGAGGTTTAGCCCAGGTCCTGCTCAATATAAATCACAGCTGTGGGCTTTGCCTCCGGGGGTCCCTGAGAGCGGTCCCCTCTCACAGCGACGATGCTCCGCCACCTCTCCTGTGCCTCTCTGGCTGTTTTTGGAGCTTACAGGGGCTGTATCTTCATCTGCTTTTCATTTCCTTGGATGCTGCTGGGCTATCAGCTTGTTTTGTTCTTAATGGCAAATTGCTGCTCTGCGCAGTCTCCAAGATGAGGGAGGTGTTTAGTCTGCTGCGGGTTTTGTCTGTGCTCATAAAATAAGAGAGAGAGTAACTGATGTCTTGGGGGTGGAGGGAAGGGGCTTATCAGTGCAGAAAATCGGACCTATCTGAAGGAATCCCATTAGATGTGGATGAGTCCTTAAGTGGTAAAAATAATCAGTCAGCTGCATAAAACAAAACGCTTGTGGATTTGAGCGTTGCTGTCAGAGCCCGGCTATCGGTGTGGTCTCCTTACCACAGTCCCCGAGAGCCTCGTCAGTGCTGGTGTGCATCTTCTCAATGTGCCTGTGAAGTAGAGAGGGGATTTCTTCTCCTTGTCATTGTAAAGAGCTGAAAAGCGGGGAGATCAGCAGATCACCTCCTGTTTGCCCCGTGGGGCAGGGCCACCCTGGATCCCAGGTTTGCCTTTGTCTCTGTGACCTGCCCAAGCTCGTGCAGGAAAGGCCATCGCGAGGCACAGACTTTGAGTGTAGGAATATTTAATCCCCATGGACCATCCTTCCATTTCCTTCCCATTACTGCTGAGTTGCTCCTTGGGTGGGTCTCTGCTCTTTTTCTCTGTGCTTGGGACATCATTTGCACAGGTAGGAAGGCTGCTGGACAACTCTATTTCCTTTCATTCTGCATTTTCTCTCTGAGTTTGCGTTAACCCTTGATCTAATGCATTTTCAATGTGAGCCTGCATTCCTTACTCCTTATGCCGAGCGCTTTGGCCGTTGCAGCGTGGTCACTTGGGAAGGTTTAGTGGTTCGAGGATCAGCTTTGAAATATTTAGACTCATGAACCACAGCAAAACTGGCTCAGCCCTTCCCTGCTTCCACCAGCGCCAGCTCCACTCGATTACAGGAACGCAGCACGTGGACTGGGTCGGGGAGGGCTGAAACCAGTGTGACTTCTGTCAGGGGTTTCCTTGGTGGCCCCGGATCTGTGACAATCCTGCTGCTCTTCAGGAGATGTCTCTGTTGTCCTCCCTGCAGCTTAATGTTGGCTGCTGTGAAGGAGGACGTGAGAAACCAATGTCTGGCAGCTGTATGTAATGTTAGCCTCTGCGTCACTCTGCACACCTCTGCCTCGATACCCTCAGCTGAGATTTCCCATCTCAGCTGTGCCCCACAGTTGTCTGGGGTGGTACCTGCGCCTGGCAGTTGGGTTGGAGATGTCCATAATGAGCATCTGAGTGATGGACGTAATGTGAATCTGAGTGATGGACAAACTTTGGTGCTTTAGGGTACGGTTAGGATGTAGAGCAGCTGCCTAAGCTCAGCTTTGCTTGCAGGGAGGTTTCTACTGGAAATGCAGCACCGTTACACTGGCTTTGTGTGTGGGAATTCATGGGGAAGAAAACCAGGTCCTTGTAGAGTGCCTCGCTTGTTTCTTGTCCTCCTACCCAAGGCGAAAGCAGCTTTTCTGGGCTGACTGAGTCCTAAGCAGTCTTTGCATGTGGATGGAGACATCTGCTCGTGTTGCACTTGGAGACCGTTGTCTGTTTTCACAGAGGAGCTGATGACCTCTCGCATCTGTCTTAACTGCTGGGTGGTGACTCAGTGATTCAAGGCACAGAACCAGTATCTAAACGTGAAATGATGACAGTGATCCTGGCGGCCCTGGGATTAGCAGCATCTCTCCTCTCCTGCCACCTACCACCAGCAGAATCGCAGCAGTGGAGCTGGAAACAATAGGAACAAACTCCCTATATTGCTTTAATATGGTTTGGCCATGAAACTATGTACACTCTAACCAGCTTGCTGTATGTTAAACAAACAGGGAGACTCCTCCTTGTAGTGAAAGCAGAACCATTAATAATGTTGTTTATAATGTGCTTATTTGCTGATTTGGAGGTCAAGCATGTTTGACATTCCCACTGCTCAAAGGGGGCTCACTTAGCAAGGACCTCTGCTTTACATCGGACACATCTCCTTTTTTTGCAAACCACATCTACATTTTCCTGAGAAATGTTTATGGTTTGGAGGTCGCTGACATAATTTTAAACATCTGCTCGGCTCAGAAAGGGAAAGATAGTAATTGTTTTTGCCGTGGCCCTCTTAAGCCACAGTTCTTTCTTTCATGCGCATGATTCATGTGTCACACTCTTGCTTACTTCGAGCATCTTGAAAAGCACAAGCAGCAACTACTTCAGAGCCCGTGAAAGCAAACAGCTCAGCACCTGCCCCTCACACGCTGGCGCTGCCACTTTTAGAATTAATTTTTCATGTGCAAGGGAAGCCCAGCCTTGACGGTGCAGAGGATGGAGGCTTTGCCTTCACCCTCCTGTGTCAAGCAAGCGAGGAAGACCTGGACATGCACTGCCAAGCTTCATACCTGCTTTAGAAGGACTAGCCAGGAGGCTGGGGAGTCACCCAGCAGATGTTGTCCTTGCTGGCCGTTGTTGGTCCTATGGAGGCCTTCCAGCATTTTATCAATAATGGAGGCACCTTTCAATAGCTAGCGTATGGTTATAGCAGGAGCCCTGATCTGTGCCCATGGTTTGATTGCTGGTTCAACTGTGTGATGAGGTTGAAGGTATCTGCAACTTTGTCCCGGCTCAGCCACACTGTGGATCAATAAGAAGAGCTTGGTTTCTTATGTTGCTCCAGGAGCTGACAGCCAGGATATCTTCTGAAGACTGTGGCTGAGCCAGAAGTGTTAAAAGTATGCCTTTCTCTAATTTTTGTGTGCCGTGCTTCACATTCCTTTATTGCTGTCTGTCTGGTAAATCTTATCTTTCAGAGCCTGAAATGGAGGTAGAGTTTGATGTGATGATGTCTCTGGAAAATGGCTGATGACAATGATGTGATGATTGATTTACAGAAGTAGTTTCTATTATTTGAGAACAACCTATTTCTCTGCAAAGCACACCAATCAGACAAACAAGGCAAGGGAAGCAGATGCATTATCAATCTATGAAACAAACTGGGCTGCTTTTCAAATACGAAAGAGATACCCAAGGGCTGCCAAAATGCATTTTGGTGAGGAAAGCAAGACAAACTGCTTTTACTGTAGAGAGAACAGGCCAGGATTCAGAGTTGTGCATGGGCCACCTCCAGAGAGAAGGACAGTGATTTGTATCACAACGTTTCTATAGTGAGCAAGTAGGGACCCCTGCCCTAAAGGAAGACACAAGTCCCTGTGGGATTACACCAAAACACAGGTCTGGGACTCCTTGTCCTTTGGAAATCAGGCCCCTCTTATGGATTCTGCCCTCTTAAATTCCAGCTATAAAGTCTGCCTTTGGAAATGTCTTAGTAGCAGTGGGCATGGGGCCGTTGGTCAGCCCCATATGTGTGTGCTGGCTGGGCAGGGTGACCAGCTCTGTCTGCCATCATCCAGGGTCTCTCTTCCTTTTACCCAAGTGCTCATTTTCAAAAAACACACAGGGACTCTGTCTTGAAGACTTCCACCCATGTCTCGCACGTGGCTGGTCCTGGCCAACTGCAGGCAAACCTCTTTTGGGGGGGTGTGGGGACTTTCAGAGTGTGTGATCACAGGAGACTTGTTTCTTTCCAAAACTTAGCTAAAAATAGGAAATGATGTAGATTGTCATGGCAGGATTTCAAGTTCTAAATAGTATTTTAATTTTATTTCAATCCTAGCTCCCTAAGGAGAAAAGGATGTTGTGCTCATGTGGAGCTATGTGTATGTGTGTTTGCATGTGTGTGTTTACCCACTCGTATTCGCTCCTGCATTCTAGGTTTTGAATGCCTGGGACAACTTCAGTGAAATCTGACATTTTGATAGCGGTCTTGAAGATTTTACATATCTAAAAATGCGTGGAAATAAGTACCTCAAAAGAGAAAATAATTTTTATTGATAGCTGCCATGAAGAGAAGACTGACATCTAAACTCAGCCCCTAGTAGACAGCAGAGAATCCATATAGGGGGATGCTATAAATGCTCCAACCACAGAAGGAGTTTCAATCACAGCACAGCCTTTATTGTGCACCAGAGAATCCAACCACAATGCAGAAATCCCCAGGAAACTACCCTGTGTTATTTCTGCTGCTTATAGAAAAACTCATCTGGTCTATTTGTTTGTTTATTTGTGTGTTGTGCTTTTTGTTTTATGGGGAAGCCGCGGGGCATGACATTTAAAATTAGGATTAGATTGCTATAGGAAATGGTGAGAAAGGTCACAGAAATATCCCTCACTTGGCAAGGAAAGGCCTTTAAAACCATGTCCAGGCTGTGCTCTGCTGAGCAGGGTGTTTGAAGATGTGCTGAAACGAGGCGTGGGAACGGGGAGCAGAGCGCGGGGCAGCCTCTCGGGAGGCGAGGGCAGTGGCTGGAGGTTAACGTGGCCTCCCTGCACCCAGCTGCCCCGGGTACCTCTGCCCAGCATCACCTCCAGTTGCTGTGCTCTTTCCCATGGGGGTACATCGAGGTTGTAATAACGTAGGATCCGAAGAGGGACTAGACTTTCATACGGTATCAACAGTAGGATTCATCTCGCCAAACCCTAGCCGTCTGCAAGATACCCAAGGCAAAACTATTTTCTGTAATATCTCTTTATAATCAGAATAAATAGGCAAAAATAGAGTAATCTCCCTCCTGGAAGTACCTCATCATAAGGTAGGCGGGTGCTTCTCGTCATGGACTTTAAACAGGTCACCCTGAGTTCTGTTTGATTTGGTCATCTCACTTGTAGAGACCCCGTTAAGAGCCAGTGAATCCCACTGGAGCTGTTCTAGTCTCCAGTGGTGGTTTCTGGAAAAGAGGTGTTTTATTGCAGGGTTTTAGTCCACCTCTACCAACGAGCTCAGCTTGAGACTGAGATCGAGATGATGAGCAGATATTGCCACCGTCCAGCTGCTGTGAAATCCCCACGCTGCTCTGAAGCATCTGACAGTGTTAGGATGCTGCTAGATGGACCTTAGGTCTGACATGCCTCTGAAAACAAAGTGCAGGTAACTTCTTGCAAGGAAATTGTGATTAGGGCTTGCACCCTGTTACGGGGTGTGTGCTCTGAGGATATTCATGTCCTTCTGCTCAGAAAGGGAGACTTAGAGATGTGCTTGATGTTGGCTGACTAATAGCTATGAACGTTTTAGCACTCTTTATAGCGGCAGCAAAGAGCAGAAATTAGAGATGTTGGAAACCCTAATAACTGGTAAGGGCTTTTCTGGTTATGTTGATAAATAACAATGATGTATTTAATTTTTTTTTCTTCTTTGCTCTCTATTTGCTGATGTTCTCAGCGTGATGGGGAGGCAGCTCTGCTGCTGCTGCTAATCGAGCCCAGCTGATTCTTGCAGAGAAAGTTTCTGCTTGGAATTACAATGCTTTTCTTATGATTATAGTAAGAGAACATGGCAGCCTCTAGTTCTCCCTTTGCCGTTTCTATCCATAGCTGCATATCCAAGTGTGGGGGTGTGTGACCATATGTACACTCACTTTTTTATGGATTCTCTGCCCTGGTTGTGTTGTCACTCTTTCTATTATTTCTGCACGCTGTAAAAGTTATGAAACTGGAAGAAAGAAGCCAGCAATGTGGTCTGCTCTAGGCAGAGATGCTCTTTCTATGTGGGGACTGGGATGCTGGAAAGACTGACACTTGTTTTTGTCATAAAAACTGCTTTTGCTAACTGCAGTCTGGCTTAGTAATACCTCCGCAAGATCCTTGGCGGTTCCAAACACCCTTTTGCTCTGCTCTCTGCAATTGTTTATTTTATGGTGTCGACTGCTTTGTATTGTTGGGACATCATTGCAGGCCAATATTTTACTTGGCAAAAATCTATGAGTCACAAGCTTGGTCTCTCAAAATTTCCCACTGTAAGTGATCGGCGAAGCCCAAGCATGCTCTTACATCTGCAGAGGAGTTATGGGTAAGAGAGGGGGATTAGCAAAGAGGAGATCTCAGCCGCTTGCACTTTGCATACAGCATATGGGGTAATTTAACAATCAGAACTTGAAGTGCTGCAAGATGATGCTTGAGACTCCTCCCCAGCGTCTACAGCTGTGAAGTGCTGAAGCACGCCACTCTCTGCTTTATTGGAGGCTAGGGACCAAAACCAGTTGGAGATCTGAAATTAAAACTTATTCCCTTATTGAATTTGTCATCCCTGAGGTGTGACTGCACACCGCTGTGCACACACACACCGAGGCTCACAAACAGCGGTTGGTTATTTTAGGGACGGAGATGGGTGGAGGTGGATCTTGTGATTGTAGATTTGGTCTTGTGAACTTTCTCTTATTAAAAAGTTCTGAAACACGATGGGTCAAGCTCTCCTGACAGGTAAAGGAATGTGTTGTGCAAATTTGGAGAGGGGATTTACTGAATGCTGAGATGGCTCTGTCTGGATGTCTCATCACCATGCCCTTATTTAGAGTTTGATTACTGTTCTATTTTTATTGAAGCCTCCACATATATCTTTTTTGCTGTCAGACTGTTGCATCTCTTTGCTCTGGATGAGCCTCGTGCCTATTGTTTTACAGAGAAGCCACCATGTCCTGGTGAACTGGAGCAGAAACCTGTTGAGATGGGTCACAAGGCAGAGCATACTGCAGTCATGGTAGCCTAAACCCTCATCAAGGGTCCTGTCCACCCCCAAGCAGGCTATACTCCTCACAGTGCTCAGGGTTGTGAGGAGCACAAATGGGCTCTCCTCCAGCT
Organism: Gallinago undulata; assembly: GCA_026546715.1. Classification (NCBI taxonomy): domain Eukaryota; kingdom Metazoa; phylum Chordata; class Aves; order Charadriiformes; family Scolopacidae; genus Gallinago; species Gallinago undulata. The sequence goes on along the minus strand of JAOTQQ010000003.1, from coordinate 27,303,461 downwards.
TGTCTGTTCCACAAGAGCTTCTTCCCCAGTAAATGGTTTCTTCTGTTTTCCCAAAATGGGTCACCAGGGGTAGTGATACCCGTGATGGCACTGGGACAAGGTACTGCTGCTTCCTGATTTGGATAGTCCTCTGGCTGTAGGAGGTCTCACAGATTTAACAGGGCTTGGCCAGGTGGTTATGCTTAAAAGCTCAAGGATGGGGGACAAAACTGATTACTGGCAGATGAGTCCTAATTATGTAGGAACGAACCATCACAGCTCACAGTTTTGTTAGTCAGAAGCAGGATCTAAGCCTGATTGCCCGAGCAGCCGAGAGTGGGTTGTGTTTCATCCCGGGAGGATTTTGAGGGCTATTTTGGCGGAGCACAATGGAAAAAGCATGGCCTGTGGCTGCCTTCGCAACTCTTGGCTGTGTGGATGACAGTGTTTGCCTTCTGGCCTCCCAGGCCTTTTCGCCTTCATTAGCACAAACTTATTTTGGAGCCTTCTTTTCCTCTTTTTTTCCCCTTTTTCTTTCAGTCTCTTTCTGGCTTGGTCTTTGTCCCTGAAGCCCACACTGATGGGAGCATCCAGCAGATAAGAAAATGGTGTGAGTTACGTTTTGCATCATCTATGGTTGGAATTTCAGTGCTGCAGGGTCAGCTTTAAATTATCCCTGGAGGGCTGGTTGTGTTTTATAAGCTGGATGGCTTGGCTCACAGCCGTTTGATTTTTCCAAATATTATAAATCTATAGACATTTGCCTTTGGCGCAAAAAAACTCCCCACTTCGAAGTTAAGAATAATTATTTTCCCAGAGCCAAGGTCAGCAGCTGGAGTCAAATAATGGGATGAAAAAAGCCACTCTTGTTGCTTTTCACATGATTTTTTTAAAAAAGTAATTTAAAAAAAAATAATTTCAGTCCATTAACATCTGCCCCTTGCTCCCATGGCAGCTCAGACAGAGTTCCTCAACCCAGGTACTGCTCCCAGTATCCTCCAACAGGGCAGTAATTTCCTCTAAAGATGAATGCCACTCAAGTAACAACCTGGAAAATCCCCCCCACCTTCTTTCCCAGCTTCCTGAACAGAACTTGGGAAAACCCGAGTTGAATTAGTCATAAAGCAGGTTATACCAAGAAAAAAAGTCCAGCACACTTGTCAATGTGATCAATCTGTGCTGTTGTTGGAATAGATGTTTTGCAACACTTGTTAGTTTTTCACCTTAACCCAAAGCCACAGAAATAGAGAAATGGGGAGAGAGAAGATGAGGGTGGGTTTGGAAATTGCCTTTGGGGTGAGCCTGGGGTTCTGCCATTGTGTGATTACCCATTAAAGAGCTCAAAATCTGCTCCTGCCTCAGCAAGAGAGCATGGTTAGGTCTGAGTATGATGGGTTTGGGAATGTTCATTGTCAACTTCCCTGGGACAGTTTAGTTCTGCTTCTGGGCCCAGAGCTATCACCAAATTGCCGTGGAGCAATGAGCTGGCCAAGCCCACCGAGCTGTGCTGGCTCCCGACGTGCCAGGTCATGAGACTCTGCTCCCCCTGCAGTGACAGATGCACAGAAAGCCATAAGAAATGGCACTCAGGTGGTATTCCCCCTGCCTCAGGGTGGGTGTTTCCCTAAGATTTTCCAAAGTAGTCCAAAACCCTCACAATTTCTTTTTCTTAATTTTTTTTTTTTTGAAAGCTGAAAACAATATAGTTCACATCAATTGAAATCTTTCATTTGGACTCTTAGTTTTTTAGGGAGAAATTCTCTTAGCAACTAATTTGCACTAAAAATGCCAATTTCAACTTTAAGAAAAATTAAATGGAAAAATTGGGGAATAGTAAAATTCCTTTCCAAGGGAATTTGGAGGGGACCAGGTTCTCGCTCTGCTCCTCGGGAGCAGCCAGAACTCCCTTGCTGGTCCCAGTGCTGCGTGATGGGGCTGTCTCATACCCTCCTGCTGTGGGTTTAGCGATGAATTCCTGGACAACCCTTTCCCCCGACTCTGTGGAGAGGACTTGGAGTGGAGGAGGAAAGTCCCCCACCTCTGGCTCAACTGGTGGTTTGGAGGAGAAAAATGTACTCTGTGTCTGTACAGTGTATTATTAGCTGTATCTAGCATGGTTTTTCCTTCTTGAGACTGTTGAATTTATTAAGGATTATTATTTCAGGCATCCTTTCCCTCTGCTACTGAAAGTCCATTAGCATGGAAAACAAACCCTGCTCTCTCTGAGCCGACGGATCTTTTTGGTCTGGACCAGCTTGTGTCAGAGTGACATAACCCAAAAAAACAGTAGGAACCATTTGACTGATATTCTGCTGCCAGAAATATTGAAGGTTAAAACAATTCTTGGCAGGGTCTCCCTCCCCTGTGGATCCCAGGTGTCGGACACGCCGATTCCAGCTCTGCCTTTGCTGCTTTGGCCTCTTGCGTGGCTGTGAAGCAATTCATGGCAGAGAAAGGGAAGGGCGAGGAGCCACGGCCGAGGGGGACAGGCTGGGCTTGGGCCAGCACACGTTTCCCTCCCCAGCTCCAAGGCTCCCCGTGCTCTCGGCTCAGGACAGATTTAGCTGCATCTCGGTTGTGCTGTGGGACCTGGGCTGTGAGGGCTTTTCCTGGGTGGGGGATGGAGGTGCCCCTGGGCTTCACCACGAGCCCTTGCCCCTCGGCCAGGATGGGGCTCCTGGCTGTGCAACATGGGGAAAGTTCAGGCAAGAACCAGATGCATAAAGGTTCTCCATGGGGAAATCACAGGTGATGGACGCGAGGGAGGTGACAGGTATTGCTTTGCAATCATAGGGACACCTTTGGGACTCTTTTTCTTATTTGCATGGCAATATTATTTGCATGCCAATATTGAAGTTGTTACTTGTTATCTTTTCTACGTGGTTAATGTACTTCCCCCTTCAGCTTCCTCAGAACTAGTTGTATTCCCTGGGTAAACACGAGCCGTGTTCTGCCCTCCCTCTGCAGAAGACTGACCCGTGGCGTTGCCTGGGCCATTAGCCACCGAGATGGGCTCGAGGGGAAGGGTAATGGCTGAAGTGGCTGATGTCCCTGGAGACTTCAGTAACACACCCCCCTCCACCCAATATTTAGCATGAATTTGAGTAATTCACTGCTTCTTTCCTTGTTTCATTTCCAAATCTGTTTAATAATGAAAATAGTGATTCTTCCCTTGAAAGATAGGTCAATGCCTGGTTCATTGGTCTTATTAAATATTTTAGAGGAATGGGCCCAATTTGGGATGTAAAATTTTTTTGGTGTATGGCAGGACAGGTTTGTCACAGCCAGAGCAGAGGGTTTTTTTGCACCAGCAGGAGATGCGCACCCAGACATCCACTTTGCAGCTTCATGTACAGGCAGGTCATTGTGTGAAGCACGAATACAGCTTTCAAATGAACTGAATCTCCTTGTGTAGAGATCTTTCAGATCAGTGGATACATCATGTTCCAGTTTAACACAATAAAACTTTCCATCTTCGTAGCAATCTCTGAAGATTGCCTAATCAAGCCTTGAAATACTCCCCTGGGCAGCAAGCAAATTTTTATTATCCTCATTTTACATAGTGACAAATCCATGCTTGGGTTAAGGCTGACATTTTGGAAATGTGCCTCTAATTCTGGGTGCCTTCAGGTTTTATTCCTATCCTCCAACGTGCTGAGGGTGCTGCCACCCTTGCTGCTGTCACGAGACTGTGGTCTGGTGAGTGTCTGATCTTCAGCTCATGCTGAGAAGTGGGAGGGTGATGGCAAAGCTGAGGGAGGAAAGGCAATTCCAGCAATGGATGCTCATGAACCATGTAGTTGCTCTTAGGATTATTGTCTGACTACACTGTGGGTTCCCAGCTCATCCAAAACCTACCAGCTCTGGTGGGGCAGGAGGACCAGATTTGACAATCTTCAAATTTTTTCCATGCTGGGCATTGCCCTTTGGGCTGTTCACTGGAATTCCTGCTATCAGATGAGGAACCATCACCCAAGGGAGCGAGGCCAACTGTTGACCCGCCTGTTTCTCCATTGCTCTGCACCTGGTGTTGCTGTTCCTGCCCATCCCGAGTGGGTGTATAATGGTTCCCACTCACATTTCATGGGTAAACAAGGTGAGGGCTGGGATGGTCTGGCTGCGAGACCTGAGAGGAACATACCTTCCTACACAGCTTATACCAATAATAGATAACCATGGGTCATTCTCTACCCAGATACCCACAGAGTTTCACTATTTGTGTAAGTGGTGTAACCGGGTCATGCAGAAAACACTCAGTAAACACTGTGCAGAAGAGCAGCTCTCCCTCACCAGTCCTAACGCTCAAAGAGACATGGGTTTATTTAAGAGGCTGAGCAGGTTATGGATTTTCCACATAATAAGAAAGGTGTTGACGAGGTTTGTTCAGTTCAGGCTGCCCGAGGTGTGCTTGTTTGCAGGTATGAGCCCCTCCAAACCAAGCAGGGCACCAAAGTCCTCTTGTTTTACATGGTGTGTACTTGGTGTGATCCATCCCTCAGTTTAAGCCTCATAGGTTGGTAATGTTCCTTGGGAAACAAAGTTTGCACCAAGTTTATCTCCTGTGGATGGTCGCTTCTGATTTCATTTGACTTTACACTCACGTTGTACTAACAGAAGTGGAAATGGGAGTAGCTACAGCTCCACCGTGGGCCATAGCTTTGGATGGGTTTTCAAGAGAAACCACTGCAAGGTCTGTGTAAAACCTCAACCCTGATTATGCCATCTTGGTATTGGGTGGTGCTGTGGGTTTTGGTGGTGTAGGTATGGAGCACACCTCCCTGCAGACAGTGTGGTGTGTGGGGAAACTGTTGGTGGTGGGAGAGGAGATAGGGCTGGGGAGACCTTGGCTGCAACAGCAAAACATGGTAGGAGTCCAAACGTTTTTATAAAATGACAAAAATTAAAGACAATTGTTGGAAGAAGGTGTGGATTACTAAAAAAATACTTTGGCAGAGAGAGAGATTGGGCCCAAGAACGGGGTAAATTAGATGGGTCTCCAATCACTAAAGCCACAGATGTCCCCTTGACGTGGGACTTGACATATGGTCCTGATTGAGGTGTCTTGGTATTACCAGCCAGAACAGCCCTGTTTCGAATTAGAGCTGTCAGTCTTTCCTTTTCACGGAGATGCCAGGATCACTTGCGTTGAGTTAGCAAGAATGAGCACTTCTCTGAACAGTAGCTTGATGTGGCATTGGATCTGATATCAGCATCTCTTTGAAACAGAATTTTATTTTTAAAAACTCTTCTCCTCCTGTGCAGTCAGTGGTGAAGCCGGATCAATTTATCTGATAGAATCTTAATTTTAGATACTGGTAAAACTTGACTTCTCCTCCAAGGACCATTGTTTCCACCCTCCTTAATATTGAAATAAATTTTCCTACGACAGAACAGACCAGAGCTGTGTAAGAGGCAAGCACTGGACTGGAAGGACAGGAAGAAATGGTGCCACCCAGAAATTGAGTCCAACAACCTTGGTTGGAGTTCTGGCCCCATTCAAATGAGTGGCAAAATTTGCATCAACTTCAGCTGAGCTGAGATAAACCTCAATCTGTGATAGATCATAACCCTTTGCTGTGTATAATGTGAGTACCATGAATATGGGTTTCTAGGCTTTGGGCAAGTCTGGTCATGGGTTGGTTCGTAGCTGCCTTACCCAGGCCGATTGCAAAAGACACATTGACTTCAATGCGACCAGGTTTGGGCCCCGAGGCCATCCTAACCTTTTAGCCAGTCGAGATCAAGTGTTACATGAATTCAATACCTGATGAATCACCTCTTAGGATAGAATTTTTCCCATTGTAGGGAAAAGGGTGTATTTGACAACTCAATATGATCCTTACCTCTTTAACTGCTAAGAAAACTAATCTAGCTAAATCTTCTGGCAGCAGACATCTGAAAAACTCTGGAAACTGCCATGCCACAAACCTGGCAATATGCTGTAAAAATAGCTTTACACTGAAATGCTATTTTATTGCAGCAGTTGCTATAGTTTCAGGTTCTGGCAGAGATTCCTTCCCCGTAAACCCTGGCTTTAAGGGAGGGGTGTTGTAAGTCAGCTGTTGTGATTCCCATTAGGCTGAAACTTGGCACCGAGACATCCGTACGTTAAACTCATCCCCTGCAGGTCTTCTGAGCTTTCTCAAAGTGCGTGTGCGTGGCTTGTGCACAAGAGAAATATCAGCCCGGGTTTACTGATGGCCCTAAAAGGCTCCTTTTGGGGTTACAGACAGGGGAGCCTTATGGCAAGGCAGGAGCAGCCCCAAGAGCAGCCAAGGGCAGGAGCGACTCGGCGTAGGCGCAGTCGTGTGAGCTGGGACACCGGTGTGAAGGTCAACTTCTGCTTTATTACCAGCTCCCTCTGTTTTGTATATTATTTTTTGCTTTTTCCAAGGTGACAAGGTAGAAAATGAGAAAACCCACATGTGTTCCTGGATCTCTGCTTCTCTGCACAACTTCCATCTGTCCTGAGCAGCGAGACGTGGAAGCTGGAGGGAAAAGGGGAGAGCAGAGAGGACCTTTACCAGTCACGTCTCAACTCAGTTTGAGTGTGCTGCTCGGGGCATGGCAGCACCTGCAGCAGTAGGAGAAGAAGGGGGGTGCAGAGAAATTCCCCACTGACACCCCGAAATTGCCAGGGAGAAACTCAGCATGAAACACCAGGGTATCTTCCACCTCTGGTGAGCCGTGCAGAGGTGTGGAGGACCAGTGCTGGCCTCTCTGCAGATGCTCCCTTGGGGCTTATTCAGGAGGACTGGAGGCCAAACTGTGGACAAGATGGCCAAATTTTTCATTTCCTGACAGTGGTTTGTAGTCATTTTTGGTTAGCCAGAAGTAAGTAGGTTTTTGATGTTTTTTTGTTTGTTTGTTTGTTTTTTTAAATAATTAGCATGAAGCAAGCCCCCACCAGAAATATCCCACCTGGAGGTCTGTGTTTCTTGTAAAGGTGGAGATATGTCACTGCACGCGAATGATTTGTTTGGGGTCGCTGTACAACGGAGCAAAGCAGTAACTTGTGTCATGGGCTGTCCCTGTCAGCGTGGGTCCTGTGCACCACCAGGCTCGGTCTCACACCGAGGACTGGGGTCTGCGCTGCCGCAGGACGCTGTCGGCCATGGGGGGGACCGGGCAGTATCCCTCTGGGGGATGTGCATCCACACTCAGGCCTTGGGAATCCCCAACTCGGGGAGAGTCGGGTCTGACTGGCCGTATCAGAGCTGCAGAGAGGGGAAGGGGTGGAAAGTCATTTTTTAAAAGATGTTTTAAAAGTCCTTTCTGTTCCTGGAGCCTCTGATCCTGTGCTTGCTGTGTCAATGATCAGGAATCGCCCATGTGGCACAGGCAACCCTGTTGTGGGGGGACAGCCCCATTGCAGGCAGGTCACTCAGCAGGTTCTATTTGAAGTTTAAGCAAGGTCTGGATATTCTTTTTCTTTTATTTTTTCTTCTTGCCTTGCTGGGACAAATGCATTCCTGTTGTTTCGGAGCCAGCTGTGCTTTATGCAAACCATATGCCCGTCGCAGACGGCTGTCAGGTGTCACTGCCACCCACCAGTTCATGCCATGACTGATCTGTGATGAAGAGGTCAGTTTGGGAAAGCCAAAGCTCTGCTCCATCCCAGTGCTCTTCCCGTGGCAGCACCAGTGTCCCCTCCAAGGCTGCACAGGACCCACGTTTCTGCAGTATCTCCTAAAGCTCCCCCAGGTGGGACTCGTCCCGATGCAACTGTGCAGCCGCTGCCTTGAGGGAAAGATGCTTTCATAAAAAGAGAGTGTGAGGAGCAGCTATTGAGAGAAATGTGAGTGACCTGGGGAGATCACAGCCTCCCACTTGCTGCTGCAGAGCCCCAGGGCAGCCAGGGGAGATGAGATGCCTTCCTCTCCCTCCTAAGCCAGGGTTTGCTTATGAAAAATGAACCATGTGCCCTGGTCCTCGCCACCAGCTCCTTTCCTTGTGGGTTTCTGTGTGCTGCAGTTGCATTTTGCAGACATCTGGATTCAATAACCCCGTTGATACAGCCCATAAAATTAGAAACCGAACACTGCGGAAGGCAGAGGTCAGCGAGTGATTCATCCCAATATAATGTGCTGGGGCTGGAGCGCTCCGTGACTCAGGATGGGGCTTTGCGGGGTCCTGGGGGGTGTGGTGGGGCAGCCCCCTGCCCACGGCTCCCCATGCTCCGGGAGGAGAGGTGGGAAAGCAGGGGGAGGCGTTCATCTCCTCCGGCGCTTCCCTGACCTTGGAGAGAGAGAGACCTGGCACCTCCCGCCTCCCAGCATCTCTGCAGCTTGCGGAGGAAGCGCCCTGCATCCCGTTATTGGGAGGCTAATTGAGGACTTGGAGAAATTGGGCTCGTTTCCTCTCCACAAAGTTCTTGTGTAACTACAGGCAAATCCCTGCTTTCCTTCTGGCCTGCTGCTGTGGCCATAAAACCAGGACTCGACCCCCATTTTGGGTGGAGAAGTCTCCATGTGTGTGTGAGCTTATCCCCATGGTGTGCTGGGCAGCAAGGCTGAGCTGCAGCCCGCTGCTGGTCTTCCCTGCCTTTGCAAAGCTCTCCAAGCACCCAAGTACCTGTGCCATCATCCCTGAGGAAGATGAGGTGGCTGAGGTGCCCCTTGACTGCTGTCCTGGCTGGACAAGGTCCCAGCTGGAGCCTGGATCTGCCTGGCAGGTCCCTTGCTGCTACCACTGCTGGGTGCCCTGAGCCTTGCTATGGATGGTTTCACCACCCCAAAGTCTTTCCTGTGCCGGTGGCTTTGGGTCACCCCTGTCTCCAGCCAGGTTTGGGGAGGTGAGAAGTCCGATTCCATCTCTGTAGTGCCCTGTTACTCCTCTCTCCCCAGAGAGCAGAGCTGGAGCTGATGTTTTGTTTTGCAACGCGCCAGCCCTGGACCTGAGGAGGGACCAAGGTGGGTTAGACTGCACGTGGAGGTGTAAAGCTCATGCTTTAACATATTAAATGGAGAATAAAAGAGGAGAGGAGAGGGTGGAAAGATCAGAGAGCAGAGCATATGTTCAGACTGGACTGCTGTGCTGCTGGGCAAAACCTCTGGAAGCCCACGGGTACCTTCATGCCTGCAAGCACCACGGTGCGCCCTGGATTTACCTGCTGATTTCTGAGCCTCGGTGGTTCGTGCTCCCTTCATGTTCCCTCTGCATCCAAGAGAGCAAGAAATGTGCATATTTGTGTGGTGACAGCACGAAACCTGCTGTCTCCAGAGCACAAAGGCACTTGGCAGAGGGATGAAGGATTGTTTTCATCGTAACACGTGTGGGCACTGAGTCACGGGGATGCTGGATGGTGGGGGGGATGTCAAAGTCAGGAGGAGAGCCAGAGCCTGAGCCCTGCCAACAGACCTTACCTGCAGGGCTGCAAGGGCTCAGATGGCTCCAGTGAGATGTCCCTGGAGGTCTTGTCTGGAACTCGGTTATCACCCGGTGTGTGTGACCTGGCTCTTGTAGGAGATGCAAGACAAGGATGGTCAGAGCGGGGACCGCTGCTCGGGCTGGTGGCAGTGGCAAGCAGGCAGCACTGTGCACTGGCCAAACTGGGGAGCCGGGCCAGGGCTCGTTGCTCCTCCTTCAGTTCCTGTCGCACTCTGCAGCAATGGTGTCTGGTGATCCTGATCAGAAAGGAAAGGAGGGGTTTAAGCCACACCATGCAGGACCTGGTCTAGACAAGAGGTTTTATTATAACTATTGTTTTTTGCCTTAACAGTTCTTCCACTCTTACTCCCCCTGCTTGACCTCAACACAGTGAGACCACTGGTCCTTTGACGTGGAACCATGTTTTCTTACTACCCTGTAGCCAAGATGACAATCTCTGCAGCCACTTCCTGGACAATTTTTTTTTTTTTTTGGGGGGGGGGTGGGGTGGGGTGGTGGATAATATCTGCAGCTTCCCTTATATTTGCACAAGTATTTGTATCTGCAAACATGTAGAGCAACTCTCAACCCCGGCTATTGCAGGGGAGCATCTTAGATTTCCAAGCCCTGATGACTCAGAGGTTTTTCCCCCCCCTGAGCCTTCAGCCTGGGTGAAGCTGTTAATCTCCCGGTCTGCGACACGCTCCTTCACACCCCCCCTGCCAAATCCCTCGCTTTGCTGGGAGGGGGCCTGCTGAACAACTTGCAGTGTTTATAGCTGCCCAGGTGCTCCAGCACGGAGGGCTTTTGCAGCTCATGTGGCTCCTCAGGGGAGGAGGCACACGCCATGTCGCCTGGGGGGGCTGCCTTCCCCAGCCCAGCCCGTGCCGAGCTTCTTGTAGAAACCAAGCCTTGTGGCATCTCGTGAACGTGGTTTTAGCGGCAGCGGGGGATAATCTGATCCAGGAGGCTGCTGGCTTCACCCCGCTGCATCGATCCTGGAGTGGAGCTGAGGGGGAGACCTTCTGGCTCTCTCGGACTCCCTGAAAGGAGGGTGTAGCCAGGGGGGGTCAGTCTCTTCTCCCAAAGAACAGGTGATGGGACAAGAGGAAATGGCCTTCAGCTGCACCAGGGGAGGTTCAGATTGGATATTAGGAAAATTTTTTACTCTGAAAAGCTTATTAAGCATTGGAATGGGCTGTCCAGGGGAGGGGTTGAGTCACCATCCCTGAAGCTGTTCAAAAGATGGTTAGATGTGGTGCTGAGGGACATGGTTTAGTGACAGTTTTTGTCAGTTTTAGGTTGATGGTTGGACTCATTGATCTGAATTGCCATAGAATGGACAATTCTATGATTCTAAGCCCCAGGGATGCTCCTCACCCTCACTCCTCTCTTGCTGGTGCAAGGGAAATTCCCTAAAATTAAGGTGAAAGATGGGATTTTTTGCAGGAACCTGGGTATCCAGTGCTGGGCAAATGAGTTGCCAAGAGGTCTCCTGGCTTGCCACGAGGGTCTGGGCTGGACTTCAGCAGATTGAGGTGGGCCCTGGGGGCAGAGGGGCTCTGCTTCAAATATCCGATGATGGGTTTCGGTGCTGGATTGGCAGGTGCCCCAGTCGCCAGGAGGTTTGGGTGGGCACAAGGTCTGGCTGCCCTGGCAGAGCGTGCCCAGGAGCCTTCCCGTGGTGCGGGCTGAGCCTGGTCAGTGCCTGCGGCTTCACAGGGATGGCTCGTGGTCACTTCCCCACCCCACTGTGCACCTCGCTCCTTTTAAGGTGAATTTTAATCCCGTCTAACTTCACTGAAGGTAAACTGATATTCCCTGAGGAATCACAGGCAGGATCAAAGACTAGGGAGATTTTTTTTTTTTCTGGAAAGTTTGGCTGGATTAGGCGAGGGTTTTATAAATATGCAGATCGAGTACATGACCTGGGTTTCATTTCAAGGATATTTTATTAACTTTATTTTTTTGACTTGTTATGGCTTGAGTGTGGCTTGGCTGAACGGCTTCAGACTGTTAATAGCTTTGGCCTTGGTGCGAGCTTGTGCTGTTAACTAATTTGCAACAGGTTTCTTTAATTATAAATGCTCTTACTTTTTCACATCAGCGCAGCCTGCGTGGCAGATACCTCTTTTTAGAAACCACGTGCCTGGGCCATGAGGGATTTGTAAAGGCTGTGGCTCAGCTGGGAGCGCAGGCGTGGGCCACACAGGCACCAGGACATCTGCAGGCAGGGGACCAGGCGTGGATTGGGAACACCAAAGAGAAAAGTGGTGTGTGGAGCTCTTAGCAAGAGGGTGGAAGCTCAGCTCTGCTGAAAAATCACACCCAAGTAGTTCCCAATGATGCAGCCAGAGTAGTCAGCTCCAGATGAAAATCCCCCTGTCTCAATCTCTCCCCAGCAGTGTTTCTGCTCTGGGACTGGGGCTGCAAATGTTTGGGGAGCCTGTGGAGCGGTGCGGAGGCTGAAGCACCCTGGCAGCCTGGCGTCTGGGGAGGAAACGCCCAGCCAAAGGAGGAAAAACAAATTAAATAAGAGCTCTTTCTGTTTTCCTAATTGCTGGTGTTTAAAAAAAAAAACCAACAAAACAACCCAGAAAAAAAAAACAACAAACAAAACACAAACAAAAAAACCTCAAAGGAGTTCATGGTGGGACAGGAGCTCACTTTTGGTTGGTTTTGGTAACGATGGTCTCGGTGCCACGGCCGCTCGCTGCTGCTGGAGCCTTTTGGGGGAACTGAAGCAAATTGGGGTGCCCACTGCACAGGGGAAAGGCAAATGTTGAAACGAAAGACTGTGCTACCAGCTCAGTGGGCTGGAGAAGCTCTGGAGTCCTGACTTAGTGCAGAAATTGGCCACAGAGGGAAGGAGAAGTTAATTAGATGGAATAAATCGCGTTACGGGGCTTGCTGGTATCCGGGCGCAGGAGAGCTGCGGTGGCTGAGGAGCGCTGAGGGCAGGGCGTCCTTGTCTGGACACGCTGCCACAAGGTTGGGGCTGACGGGGTGATCTGACTCATTTTCACCGAGGACAGGTTCATCAGAGCCCTGGGGAAGGATCTGGGCTTTGAGGTGCTGCCGGGCAGCCTCAGGGTATCGAGGCGGCGTCGGGATGCAGGAGGCGCTGGATTTGTTAGGTCCAGCTCCCCTCCTCCTGCTGCAGCTTTTGCTTTACATCTACGTCCCAGCACCAAACACCCACTGGGGTGACGTGCATCGTGGTGGTGGCCCATGTGTGACACGCAAGGGCTGCATGGGCTGAGCTCCTGCATGGATGGGCTTCCTCTGCTTCGGTGTCCTGGGTCTGGTCCCACAGAGCAGCCTGGGTGAGGTGGACAGTGGGAGCTGCCGGCTTCTGAATCACAGGTTGGCCAAACCACACATGCTCTGAAGCCATGCAGCTCTGATCCAAAAAAATGAAAAGCTCTTCCAATTTCTCCCCCCTCCCCCCCCACACACCCCCTTCCCTTACCCACAGCTCCGAAAGCAAAAGGAGAGTTCAGGAGTTTCACACAGCATCCAGTTTCAGGCAAATGTTTTCTGTAAAGCTAACTGAAAATATTATTCTGTGCTGTTCCCACTCGCAGGAGACTGTCGGGGAGGTCAGGGCTGCGGGGACATTCCCGCACATCCCTGGACAGGGCTCGGGCGGCCACCGTCCGGCACGTGGTGCCGAGGAAGGTACCGAGTGGTTACAGGGGGAGCCAGGAGGTTTTGTCAGATCCTCATAAACTCTGGGAGCTTAATGGCAACTGCTCAGCCCCGGAGAACAGCCATCCCCAAGAATTTACGATGCAAATGTTCGTCCCAGACTTTTCAGAGGCGAGTGTGAAATGGCTTAAATCATCGGGATTTGCACAGTACGAGCTGATTGGGATGCGTGGCTTCCTCGGAAAGTGGTTTTTAGCAAAGCCTCTCTCCCCCATCTCTCCAACCTTTGATGCCCACCTTGCTCAGCAAGGCCCTGCAACTGCCCGCGGTGGGAGCCGTCCCGGGGGGATCAGCGTGGTACCCGATGAGGGGAGGCTGAAGGTTTGCACATCCCGAGGGACTCTGGACTGTTCGGATGGGGTGGATCCATCCGTAGGCTGTCGAGGAGACACCCTGCCCTGGTGCAACCTCATTATGTTTCTCCTTGATGAGTTTGGGGGTGTGGACGAGGGCTGTGGAGGTGCGAGGCTCCGTGCGAAGGCTCAGGTTTAGGAGCTGGGCATTGACTTTTGGTGAATTACCTTCATATTCTTAGTTCTCCACTCACTCGTGAGTGTCACAACAAGAGAGCCTGGAAAGACGCCCAAACACACCAGAAAGGAATCTAATTTCTTTTCGAGGGAGTTGCTGCAGAAAAACATTTGAGTTATTTGCTAAGCTCTAATAATGATACTTTGCATTTGCATTGCAGCTTCCACCTAAGGGCATCTTGGCACAGCCGGTAATTAAACCTCCAAGTCCTTGTGAGGGAGACAAAGCCCTTTTCTAACATTTGACAGACAGCTAAACTTTGGGCCAGGGTCAGATTAAGTGGCTTGCTCGGAGATGTACATTGAGTGTGCGACAAATCCGAACTCAAACAAGAGCCTCGCTCAGCCCAAAGAGACATTTGGGATTCTGGTCCCTCTGCTCTGCTCCAGTTGGTTTTTTGTAAGCCTCTGTCGTTTGATGGCAGCTCAGAGACATCCCTTCTCCATATTAAATGCAGGAAGGTCTTTTGTCCGGCTTAGGCAACAAGGAGAACTAATTGCAAATTCAATTTTGGTTTAGAAAATGCAGCTTGGTCTCCATTACCTTAGCAGCCAAACAGTTATCTCTTAGGACTTTGCACTAGTGCTATACTCATTTCATGTCTGTTTTCTTTAGAGATTTATGGTCAGTAATTAATGGTATAATTACACATCGACATAATGACGGTTCCTGACACAGCAAAGCTCAGGGCAGGGCACCGAGTGTCACTCATTGTTTGTTCCTGTTTCTTTATTTTGGAGCATGAAAGCAGGCGGCTTCAGGGTTTGCTCAGAGCTGGCTGCCCAGTTCCCGGTGGGGGGAGCCCTGTGCTGGGGTGGGAAGGCACCAGCACCCCACAGAATCCCACATGTCTCTTGGCTCTGCTGGGAAATCTCCTGATGTTTCTTATTACCCATCCTGCTCACCAGCTGCCTTCATCCGCTGGGCACATCCTGAGGGCAATGAGATGGTGGGAATTCAGCTCTGCTGGTCACCCATCAATGGGGCAGAACTGAGCCCGGCGGAGCTGTTTGAGCTGAAGGAGTTTTCTCTGTGTTTCTGGGCTGTTTCTGGACTTTCCAAATTATTTCCCCTCCATGCAGTGCCTTGGCTTGAACAAGAGTGGATCTGGTTGGTGGGGGCTGAGGGTGCTCTGGGGGCATGTGGGGGCATGTGATGGGCTCTTTGGGTTCTGTTTCCCATAAGGAGCCACACTTGGCTGGACAGTTTCATTGGGTAATGGTGCTACAGGCAGGACGAGGTCTTGGATCTGCTCTCTGGTCCCCTTCAACCTCCCCAGCAGGCAGTGGGGGCATCCATGGTGAGGACAGGTCTCCTCGTTCTGGACTTTCAGGGGACAGGCAGACCCTAGGGTCACCTGCTGGAGTTATTTTAGAGTATGTCACCTACACTGGCTCCCCTAGGGAATGGGGACTTAAGCTCTCAGGTGTATTCTCTGCTTCGGAGTCATGCACCCCCTACCTCAGTCCCTGTCTCTGCCCTGCCCCGAGCACAGCCAGCACAGCAGCCAGTGCCACCTGAGCCCCGACAGCCATCAGGACACAGCCAGGCTGGAGGGACACGGTTGCCCGTGGAGCAGACCTTGGCTGCTCTTCCATCCCCATCTACTGGCCGGCCTGGAAAAAAAGCTTTCTGGGGAAATTTCAAGCAGCTGCAGAGTTTGTGGACAGTTGAGTTGGGAAGAGCTGAGTCGCATCGACCCTGTGATCCTTGTGCCGTCCCTCCTTGGCCATGGTCAGGAAGGTGGAACCAAGAGTGGACCTGGAAGAAGGAGTTCACTCTGATTTTGAGGAGGACCTTTGCAAGACCCTGTGGAATCTATATGCACAGAGGGAAGCTGCTTTGTGCTCAGCTTGGATTGCTGTTGGGTCTCTAATGATGTTTTGGAGTTTGTTTTCCTCCTTCCTGTGCTGGGTCTTAGAGTAGAACGTACTGCTGGAGGGCCAGGAGCGGGACTGCTGTTCCACTGCCTTGGACCCCGGCAAACTCTGCACATCCTTGGGCAAATTCTCAGCTTTCTGCTTTCTCAGTGTATTTTTCCAAAAAGCAGGAGCAGCAAAACCTTCATCCCTCACTGGGAGGTTGCCAGGCGTGCGTGGTGTTCCCAGGTGAAGCTGGTTCACTCCTGTTTTCAGGCCCCTGTGCAAAGGGAGAAGAAAACCCCAGCGAGCTGGGATGGGGGCTGGGTGCAGGGCATGGGCAGGTGGGTCCCGATGGCTTTTCTGCCCTGGTTTTGAGCTGCTTCTGGTGTCCTGGTTTGCCCTGGCTGTAATCAAAGCCATGCAAACTGATGGCAGCAATGTTGTGAGGGTGCTTTACTGGTGGAGCTGGTTCCCAGAGGTGAGAATGGGAGAGTGACACCGCGGGCACACTGGGTGTGCTGCTGCCAGGCTGGAAGCGCCATGGTGGATGATCTCTCCTTTGCAGGCAGTGGGTAGAGGGGTTGGGTCAGGGTGATGAAAACAGGGCAGTGGCCACACTGGTACTCCCTGCAGAGAAATCGGCTTGGAGATGCCTTGGGGAGTTGCAGCCATCAGGTTTTGCAGGTTCCTGGTTGTGGTGGCTGAACCCCAGCCCTCCCTTGGAGCACCTGGCTTCCTGGAGCACAGCACTGACCTCTGGTTTGAATTGATTTTTCAATTTGGTTGGTCTTTCCATCTCAGCACTTGGAGAGAGACAACTTCAAGGTGGGGGAAAGCCCTACGCAGAGACCTGGCCCATGCCCAAAGCAATAAAGCACCAGAACAGGGAAGAAAATAAAGGGAAGACAATAAAGCCTCAGAAAGCCCAGCCTTGCTAGGAGGTTTACTCTGCCTTCTAGGCAACTCTAAGGTCACATTGTCTGATTATCCTACAGCACTAACAAATTAGTCTGTGATTTAAATGAGGGGGTGTAATTGCCAGCCATCAGACCTGGGTGTCCCCTCTCCTCCCCAGCGAGGCGGGCGCTCGCACCTTCGTGCCCAAGCAGGCACTGAGTTTTCTTGCTCCTTGTGATGCTGGCCGAGCTGCTGGTCACACAATTCTCAATTTCTACCTAGGAATCTTATGTGTCTAGGGATGAATGTTTTGAGGAGATTGTGAGAGGAGGACCATTCCCCTGGTCGCACACTCAAAGGGTGACAGTGGTCAGGGTGGCTCCTGCTGGCACTAGGGACGTGGGGTCAGGAGAGGCAAAGCAAGGCTGGGTACCCCGTGCTCCCCAAGGGCGTTATCAAAGAGGGGATGATGCATGCTCAAGGGAAGGGATTTTGCCTCCCACTCAGTCTCAGTGACATGTTAATTTTCCCTGTGAATTTTTTATAAAACCTTTAGGAAAGAAAATGGCATGGAAGTCCCCAAAAACATTCTGGTGTACAAATGTAACACTCAGAAAACCCTCTGCTGTTTTCTTTTGTTTGTTTCTGCTTTAGATCAGATGCTCATCCTGTGTTTGGGATGTGGGTGGGAGGAATCGTGGACTGGACAGGAATGGGTTTCCCCGTGTCCCGGGGAGTTGGATGTGCTCGTCTGGCAGCCTGGGGCACAGGGGACAGAGGACCCACTGGCACCTCTGAGTTCTGCTCAGCCCTTTCTCCTGATGTTTTCCTTTCAGATGCATCGACTGGGCAATTTCTGCCTCCTTCAGACACAGATCGGGAAGGAGGAGGAATCCCTACAGCTCTGAGCAAAGAGGACCGATGGGTTGCTCCAGCCGGTGCTGAACAGCAGATGCCTTTAATAATTCTGAGCTCAAAATGCCACCGCCTGTGCTTGCAGCGAGGTCAGCTTGTCCCTGTGCTGATTAGGAGAAATCGAGGGCTGCGGTGAGAGGAGCCATCCCAAACCCCAAACCAGCCGTAGCCACCCCCTGCTCCGGGACGAGCCGCAGCCCAGGCTGGGTTTGTTCCGAGACGTGTCTCTGCTTTTGCTGTCAGGGCCCGTTCAGCCTCAGCAAACCCCAACGATTGCACAGCTAAAGCACAGCCCCTCTGATCTCGGATCCAAGTGCAGCCTTTCATGTTTAAGAGGGAAAAAAAAAAAAAAAAGGAAAGTCCTCCTAAAGACGCAGCCAAAGCGGTGGTGATGCAGGACCAGGGGATGGGTTTGTGGGATCATGGAAACTGGCTGCAAAGTCTTCATGGATTATCCTGAAAGGATGAGGTGCGGTTGCAGATGGACTACTAAGTGTCTGCTTCCTGCATCTACTGCTACCAGAAAAAATGATCAGAAAGTTGTATTGGCAGCTAAAAGCAGAATTTCTTCTAAATCTCAGGTGAGCAATCGAGCCTGGGTTTTGCTCCAGTAGCTGCTAGGGGTGGCTCCAGCGTCACGCCCCCTCCTGAGACTGGGAATACACCGAAGCATCAAATATAGTGAAAAGCGGAACGCTTGAATCTTGGGGAGAATATATTTATGCTTTAGCACGATGGCTGGCACAGCGTACACATCCCATGTATTCATTATCTCACGGGACACGGAGAGGGCTGCCCTCGGTAGCTGATGTGTGCAGACAGACCCCAGAGCTCCCCAGCTGCGAAGGCGGTGGCAAACTGGAAGCACTGGACTGCTGGGGAGAGCATCGCAAAGTGCAAACTCGTTTGGATCTAATTACTTTGGTGCAACAAGTTATATTGTGTGGGAAGCTCATGTACTGTTCCTCTTGCCATCTGCTGGCAATTAAAAATCTGGCCACTAGCTTTACTGCAAGGAAACAACAAGGCCCCTGAGTAGCACCAGTGGGACACTGGATGACAAGAGATCCTTGAAATCACCGTACTGCCCAAGCCCTGACACCGGGGCTCTGGGCTGGGGACAGCTCTGTGCAGGAGGGCAGGGTTTATATTTATTGTACCACTTTGTGTCTATGCAAAAAGAACACTCGAACTCTGAAGCCCTCTACTTTCCAGGCCCATCTGGATGGCTTTTTTTCCTCTGGCAAATTTAGCAAGATTTTACTGATGACCAGGGAGACCTGTTTTGGTGAGCGGCACCGGGAGCTGGAAGATGGCTCTTGGGGTTATTTCAACGGGTTTGAACTGAGGGTGGGAATCCTGCCTTTGCCTCAGCAAAAAGAAACAGGAGGAAGAGGGATGAAGGTGGGTAAGGAGAAGGATGATACTTTGCTTCTCTGAACAGGATGGGGGCTTTTCAGCCACATGAGCTGTGTCTGTCCCACCAAAGCCACGGCCTTTGCAGTGTGATACAGGGCCGTTTTCTCAGGCAGGTTGGTGGCACAGGGCAGGGTCTGAGGTCCTGTAGGAAGGTGCAGGATTATTTCCCAAGGACAACCTTTCTCTTGTTTATGAACCTAATTGCTGTCCTCAAGCTGTGAGGACGAGTGTCTCAGGCACTTGGCACTGGAGATGAGGAGTGAGATCTTTGCAGTGTCCAATGATGGTGCTGGGCTCCAACTGTGGTTCCTCCAAGTTTCCTGGGCTCACTGAAAACAACAAGCCCAACAGCACGGTGAGTTCCTGTTTCTACCTTCCCATCCTGGCTCTTGATGGCCTTCCAGGATTAAACTGCTTCATGCTGCTTGAAAATCTTTTTCCTGACAAGGCTCTTTGGAAGGGTGGTGGCTGTGTTCAGCTCACATTCATTATGCAAACGCTTCATCATCTGTGGTCTACTCTTCTTCAAGGACATTCTTTCTTCCATTTCTAAGATTGTGCTGCTCTCCACAGGTGGCCAAACAACTCAACTCTTCAGTGTCCACCTCCAGAGGATCTCCTATGTAGCATCAACATGCAAAGAAGCAAGCATTGCTCCTCTATCACAACACGGGGATTTTTATGAGCTCCCTCAGATTGGCTTGAAGCAGGTGCTGGGGGCTTAATAAAAGGTGTCACATAATATGGCTTCCAAGCTTTTTCACTGCCACTTAGGCTTTGGGAGAAATCAGCTTAATCAGAGCCTTAATCCATAGGGATCTGTGATGAAGGATTTGGATGGCAAAAAAACTGGTGGCTGTTGACTTAGTTCCAAAGAAGCCTGACTGCAGCAATGTTGGGCTGGGGCTGGTTTTTATAAACCATATATACATATGGATGGATGGATGGATGGATGGATGGATGGATGGATGGATGGATGGATGGATGGATGGCATCAGTGGAAGCTCCTGAATCAGTCTGGAAGGAGGTAAATGACCCTCCAGAGGCCTTCAGAAGGTGCCCCCGTCTGATGAACTGGCAGACCCTCAGGGGCACAGCCAGAGAGTGGCAGCAAGAGGGACCTGGTCCCCAGGGACCACTGCTGGAGGAGGTGAGTAGCTGAGGAACTCCCCTGTCCCACTCTGAGCATTCATCTCACTGGGACCAGAGATGGGCTGGTGCTCAGACCCTTTGAAACTGCCTTTTTCCTTCTCAGGAGGGTGGCTGTGTCCACATGCTCCTCTGGGGTGGCTGCCCAAAGTATGCCCACCTCATCTGCCTGCCCCCAGCAGGATGGGGAGCCCTGCAAACCAAATGTGGGGTGCGTGTGTGTTTGTGAGTGCTCCAGCAGCGGTGGGGAATCACCACGGTGAGACCACGGTGAATCCCAAGGTGTGAACGTGACTATCTCTCCCTTGATCTCTTCTAAACACGCACCGAGACTGCCTGCCAATTTTGGGAAGGAGTCTATCATTGCAATTACCCGTGATCCCCAGTGATACGAGATGTTTAATCAGCCTCTCCTGACTTCTTGTCAGATTAATTACCACCAGCATATGTCTTTTCTGCTGTTTTCAGGGGAATCTGGTCATGGGAAAGTGAAGAAACAGCTCTGCCTGTTTCAGCGGGGCTTGCAGGAGGAGGAAGGGCACGGAGGGTCTTGGGGCTTTATGGTGGGGGTGTCCATGTCCAGTGTTGCTTCTGCTGGTCTCTGTCAGCCTGGCTTTGCAGTGGGAGCATCCCCCTCTTACAAACATACATCCTGCTCTGCAGGACTCCTTCCCCTGACCGCTCGGCGTGGGTGAGCCGCCCCCTTGGCTGGGGGGGGGGGGGGGACCGGGGATGTGGGGGAAGAGAGGGGAAAGGGAATGGGAAAAAGGGTTTGGGGAACGGCACGAGGCTCCTCTTCTTCCCCTTCAGTCCGTGGGCAGCAGTAATTTTGGCAGCTGCTCTGCTGCTGGCCTGGGGGGCTTTCGTGTGCGCGTACCCCCTCCCGCTTTCTCAGGCTGCGGCCCCCGCTCGGCGGCCTGGAAACCCAACCCCGCGCGTGGGCGGCGTGCCGGTCCCCGGACGCTCTTGGGATGGCGGCCGCCCCGGTTTTTCTCCTCCGCAAGTCCGATGTGATGCTGAGCCCTGTCCTTCCTCCCACGCTGGGGCCCTCTGGGGGATGCTGCGCGAGTGCTGCTCCCCATGTGGTACCCATTAAGGATCCTGGTGTACAAATGAGTGGGCAACACTGGGGGAGGGGGGGGGGGAAGCAGTGGGCAGGGCTGCCAAGCCCCAGTTCCCCCAGCTGTCCCCAATTAGAGCCCAGCATCCTCCCACCAAACGGTAGCAGAGGTTCTTTTCCATTGGACTGAGGTCCCCCCGTGCCCCGGCGAGTGGCACTTTCTCCGCTGTGTTTTGAGAGGGTGGTGTGACGAGGTGCTGCTGGGTTCCACCACCTCCTCCTCCCGGCAGCATCGCCCCGGGAAGGAAAAACCCTGGTGGAGTCAGGGTCCTTCTCGTGGCATCAACCTCCTGCCTGTTCCCACCTGGCTGAGAGCAGGTCTGGGAGGGTGCGCTAAGGAGGATAAACTGCAGCTCCCAAAAGACATATCTAAAAATCACTCTTTTTCTTAAAAAGTAGTCTCCCTTGAACACATCCATGAGGATACTGAGGGGAACAGCGCGGGAAATGCCTGGCTGGAAGCGTGGCAGGTACCTGCTCCCCACTTCAGCAGCTTTTAATGGCCAATGTGGTTGGAATTGCTGTGGTTTTGTTCTTCTTTTCCAAAAAACCAGATAAAATCTGAGATATTTTCCCAGAAATCTCCCTGTCTCTTCCCTCTCTCCCTGACAGAGGTTGCGGAGCAGAAATGTGTTTGGAGCCCCTTGGGCTTTTCCCATAGAGCACTTGGCTTGTTAAAATATTTGACATCAGGGTTCTTTATTACCTGCAATAAAATGCCTCTGCTAATCTTTAACGTGCAGCGTGTCAGAAAAAAGGGATCGCATTAAAAACCTGTTTATGGGAGTGTTACTAAAACTCGTAAAAAGGAGTAAAAGTGAATGATGACAGAAAAAAACCCTTCACTTCTGTGACAGCAAAGGTCGTGCCCGGCCAGACGGTGCCTGGCAAAAGCACCAAAGTCCAGAGCAAGGCTCAGTGCGAGGATGAACTCGCTCCCTCCCCACCTTTGATTTGCAGAGATTTCCAAGCCTGCTGCTTTTCCCCCCTCTGGTCTTTATTTAAAACTTCTCCTTCAGCAAGCCAGTCTGGAAACACCCCGGCTCAGCCTTCCCCGGGGGCACGGCCAGAGCCGCGGCAATGCCCCGTCCACCTGGCACTCGGGTTCAAACACTGTTTTACCACAGCTTTCCCTCTTTTGTGCAGTTTGGATAGCGTTTGAATATTACAAAGCTAGTCTTTCCCCCAGCATTTAGGTTTTTATAAGGCTGCTGTTTGCTGCGATACGTTAATGCCTTGTGGCTTTTGGGATCTTCATCTGTTCTTCCCGTTGCACGGGCAGGGAAGGGAGTGAGGTGGCTGCGGTCCCTGGGGGAGGGACAGCACCATACCTGCTGCTTCGGGAACGAAACGTGCCTAACGAGAACGTTTCAGCCTTTTAGAAGTCTAATTTGGTCTCGGCTCCTGTTTGAGTCAAGGTCTGGGAGTGTCTGCGCTGTAATCGCACGGACATGCCTGTTCCCAGAGCTGAGTTATTGGATTGCAGACAACGGAGAGGAACAGCATCAGGTGTCGATTTTTTTTTTTTTTCCGCTGCTTCTACTCCACAGTCTATTTTTAATATAATTTTTATTGCATTCAAGATAAACAGCAAGTGGACGAGTTCCCATGGGAATCAGGGTCCATCCACCATCCCGCCAGTTCAGCTGAGGGGAAGTACAGTCGTGTGGGAGTCGCCAGCGCTTTTGGTGCCGGAGTGCTAAGATTTCCCCTCTTTTTATGATTTCATTATATTTACCAAAGCTGGTTCGTATTAAGCCGTGAAGCGGCTGCCGCGTTGCCCCGTGGTGGGGGGAGGAAGGGGAAAGGGCTGTTTCTCCGTGTCTGGCGTCATGCTCTGATCCTCACCTCCCTCCCAGGGCAGGGCAGGAGCAGAGACACCGTCGGTGTCACCCCAACTGCTGCTGACAGCAGCTCTGAGCAGGGCAGGGGGGTGGAAGGGGCTGCAGGACCCTCTTCTGACCCACCCTACATCATCCTAGAGTGGCAACCACGCATCCCTGCTGTCCACAGCTTCTTCACAGCTGCTTTGATCTGGAGAGGGTGTTTGAGTTGGTCCAACAAAGTGTATTTACGTAGCATTGCCCTGACTTAGGCTCTGTGTCCCACCAGCCTTGGGGAAGTATCTCCAGGGCATTGGGTGGGCTGGCTGCCCCCTATCTGGGAGAGAAATACCAGCTGCCTCTGATGCTGAGAGAGTCATTGGACAGGTCTGTTGGTCTCGGTGTGATCCCATCATTATGGTCACGAAGCCGGTGCAGCCAGTAGGTCAAATGACCTGCAAACACTGAGGACACGCTGACCTGAGTCCATGTATAGTGAATGCCAGAGGGTCCCAGGTGGATACACATCTGAAGGACAGATGCTATTGAGTGCTGGGACAGCGTGTGTTGAGACGGGGAGGCCTAGTGTGAGGCTGTCAATAGGATCTTTGTGACCCACAGGAAATCTCCATCCATGTGTGATGGTGATGGATTTGGTGACAGACTCAGAAAATGGCAGCGTAAGGAGTGGGAAAGAGAAGTGAGAAAAGGCTGGCGGATGCAAAATGCAGGGGAGAGTTGGAGCATCTTCTGCAACTGCAGTCAGGAAAGTATCTGGAGTGTTCAGGAGGTGGGATTGGTGCCATCTGGGGAGATGGGTGGTGGCAGATGGAGCCAGAGGGGACCTTTGCATGTGCCCACTTCGTGCCACATCTGCCCCTGGGAGTTACAGCCTTAGATCTGGAAGAATTTCTTGCTTTTATGCTGGAAGCTGAGACCTCAGAGCGAGGACCCCGCCAGATGAGGCCTGGAGAGAAAAATTCTTTTCTGCGGTTGCGTATTTTGAGAAGCCAAAAGCCAGAGCGAGGTTCTTCAAAGGCGGCGGTGCCGGCCCTGCTCCGCAGATGGGCTGCCTTGCACCCGCTCCCATGCGTCCCCGGCCCACACCGCTCAGATCTGAACCGCCTCGTGTAAATCAGATGCGGAGCAGCTGGAGGAACTCAGTAGGTGAGGGACTGGAAGCGGGGTTGGGATCTCAGCGAGGGTGTCATTAAGGCGTTTAGTTCAGCCTGTGGAGGCTGAGGGTCTGGTTTGTGTCCTGGCGGGGTGTCACTCGTCCCCTGTGTCCCTGGTGGGGGAGGCACAGCTCCTGATCTCCAGGGAATCAGTGGTTCAGCTCTGTAGCACCTCTTAATGGGATACCATCAAGGGAGGGGTGGTGTTGGCCAGGATGCTGTGCTGACCCCATGGTCATGGAGATGCTCACACCTGCCTCCTCTGTGCCTTCTTCCAGGTCTCAACTCGGCCAATGTGTCACCCTTCCACATGACCCAGGAATGACAGACGGGCCGGGTCCCCTCCCTGGGCGCTGCCCTATTCTGTCCTGGGTGGACCAGCTAATGACCTGTGGACAAGCAGAGCCACGAACCTGCTCAGCAGGAAACGCAGCCTCCTCTATCTCATGGAAATCTGCTCCCCACCTCTTGGCCTGAGGCCGGGGCTGGGCCAGGGGGAGATTAAGAGGCGGCAAATGCTGGGATCAAGGGAGCCAGGAGGTGAGACATGGGCGGTCCTGGTGCTCCGCATGGTGACAGACCTCTTGCAGGAGGAGTTTCCAAACTTCTGCCTAACCGCAGCGTGGTGCCTCACCTGCTGGATGGAGCAGAGTGGACGACCCTGCATTTGGGTTCCTCCTCATCCCGTACCAGAGCCAGAAGCTGCTGGTGGTGGTACCATGCTCTCCATTTACACGCCGGGGACGTGCCCGAGCTCCCCGTGCTGCCCCGTCAACGCCATGGCGCTGGAGGCCATCCCAGTGCTGCAGACACCGAGGCTCCATCCTTCCCAAATATCGCTGCCCTGCGTGGGCTGAGTCACCATCTCCTGGCTGGAAACCCAGCAGACGGTTTCGTCTCACACCCCGCAGCCTGGCGGTGTTTGCTCGCTGCTCCCTTGGCGGCCGGGAGATGCTTAATGGGCTCCGGTCCCTCCCTGGGGTGTGCTGAGTCACACACCGGGGGGGGGCAAAAATATCTCCCCCTGCTTTTTGTGTTTTCCCCAATTAAAACATGGAGTTTGCCTCCCAGAGCGGGGCAGGGTGGCGGTGCCCCCAAACCTGCTCCAACAGGGATTTATGGCACCGGCGGGGAGCTCCCCGATGCGGGGCCACACCTGAACGTGGTTCAGGTGGTTGTCCACCCTCGGGGGCCTCCCCACATCTGCTGAGGGGGACCTGGCGGCGCGCAGGGCCCACAAGTGGAGGCAGAGGTGAATATCTCCTTTGACACCAAGAACTAGACCGAAACTATGTACACGGAGAGAGCTGGGGTGGCTTTTCCTGTTTTTCCTGTTGGAGGCTTTGAACTGTGTCCTGCAGGGTCAGCGCATGGGGAGACACCTCGGGCTGGGATGGGGAGGGTCTGAAATCCTAGACCCTGGGAAAGGGGAGCCCGATTGCCTGGGAGAGGTATCGGTGGGGGAGCCCGCAGAGCCCACCCGTCTCCAGGGCATCAGTCAGGAGGAGGAATTTGGGAACGAGTAGTGACCCATGTTTTCCAGAGCGACAGAGGTGGCTTGAGGCCAAGGAGGAGACCAGATTTGATGTTGGGGTGCTCTGTGTTTGAAAGGGTACCTCGCCCCTGCACGCAGCGCCCTTGAGGCTGGTTTAGCTGCTGTTGGTAAGAGCGTGGTCTAGAAGGACCAGTGAATGCCCCAAAGCATTTGGGATCTCAGAGCACCCGCGTAACTTGAAGTGGACCCTTTGGCTGTGACCCACCTCTGGGTTTAGGAACCCCCAGAGGGATATTTTGGGGTAATATTCTTGCTGCCCAGACTGGGCAGGTGGCCCAAAGTCAAGAAGAAGGGAGCAATGAATGTGCACAGCTGAATCTGTAGGGTGTGAGGGCAGGTTTTTAGGGGCAGAGGTTTGCCCAGGTGTCTGTGACCCTTTCTCCTGCTCTTGTACAAAGAGGCCAGCACAGATCTCAAACCTCTCAGCTCTCAGTCCTGGCCAGAAGGTGGGTAAAAGCTGCTGGGAGAGGGTAACGCTGCAACGGGAAAGGCAGGTAAAGCCTTGGGGCCACCCATCAGGGAGATTCAATCCCCTTCCCTGTGAGGGCTGCAGCCTGACTTTATTGCTACAACTATAAAGATAGAAAAGCTGATAACACGGGACCGTTTCTCCTGGAGTACAGAAAGGTGTTTTATACTGCAGTTTGTTGTTCTGCTGGTGGAGCAAGGGACAGGTCCTACCTGTGGGCCACGTTGTGCAATCCCAACTTCAAAGGGGTGTCTGCAGGAGAGCAGGGGAGCAGTGCTGGTCGGTTAAATCTGCTGTACTGGAGAAGCTGGGCCAGCAGCACATCCCCCTCCCATCAAACCCCCATCACCGAAAACATACACGCAAAATAAAAGCTGTTTTGCTGTGAGTATCTCAGGGTTCTCCTCACAGGAATGGGTCAATCTGGGCTTGGACCTTGTCCCATCCAGGACTCGTGCAGGGGCTCCAAGAGGGACCGTGTCTCCTCGGGGTGGCTTATCTCTGCCACCCTCCGCCCAGTCTGGTTATTGCTGCAGCAAATGGTTTAATTAGTGTCAGGTTGTACGAGCGTGAGTTTTACTGGTCCAGTGGAAATCACTGCCACGTTCAGGCTGGTGCACCAGACAGCTCTCCGCGTTATTTTTATTCTTCTGCTGACATCTAGTGTGTGAAAACCTGTAGCACAGTCATGAAGTGGGTTGGGGAATTTGGGTATGGGATAAATGGGACCATTTCTTGCTCTGTTCGTGGCCAAACAGGCGCCAACATCTTCCACACGTTCTTCTGTGGGAACCTCGGTGACCCAGGTGACCACCAGTAAGGGGGAAGGGACTCTGCAGGTTGGTGCTGACTGGTGTAGAAGAGCTGGAAATTAATCCTAACTGGAGCAGGGGAATGAATTTCAAGTGGATTATTATCCAAGCCTCCTGCTCAATGCACCCTGTTTTGATGGGTGCTGAATGTGCCAGTGGAAACAGGGAGCCGCTGCATCATCGTGGAGATGTGTCCTCCATTCAGGGTCCACCTCTGGGATGGCAGCTCTCCAAGGAAGTTCGGTGTTGTCCATCTGTGCTGGATGGGGAGGACAGGGGGGGTTGGGGAACAGCAGCTCCCTGGGATTGTGACTCTCATCCTTATTCTGCTTCTGGTCAGAGCTTATACTCTGGTCTCCAAACATTGTCTCAGGTCAGTGAGTTCTGGTGTTGAAATAAGTATTTTTTGATGTCTGCTGGGGAATAACCCTTATTAATGTCAACTTAGATCCTGGCCTAGTATTTGTACCATAGAATCATGGAATCATAGAATAGTTTGGGTTGGAAGGGACCTTAAAGATCATCTAGTTTCACGCCCCCTGCCCTGGGCAGGGACACCTCTCACTAGAGGTTGCTCAAAGCCCCATCCAGCCTGGCCATCTGCCTGGATGCACAAGTGTCAGGAGCTGCAGGGTGTGATGATGCCCCAGATGTGGGGTTGGTAACTGTGGCTCCATCTCCCAATGCTGCACTGAACCCATGAGCTGGAGGAGGCTCCTTGGGGAGCACAGAGGAAAGCTCTGGAGGTGACAGGTGACACTGGCTGACCTTAGCATTGCTCCCTGTACATTTCCCTCCCTGGTAGGTTTTTTTTTCTTTTTCATTTCATTGTATTTCTCCTATGTCATGATAAGAGTATAGCTTTGGCATGTAGGGCCGTTATCATTTTATCACCCCTCCAGCGTTCCATGGGCTGGAATGTCCCCAAAATGTCCCAAGCTCAGGCTGTTGCTGTAGGATGAGGTGGGAAAGCTCTGCACACCCCAAAGTATCATGGAGGACAGAGGGGACCACGACTCAAAACAGGTCTTGTCCCCGCGGTCATTGTCACCGAGCACAGCACCCACAGGTGGTGGTACCCAGGGACTGGGCACACCAACACCCACCTGGGACATCTGCTCCTGCCCTGTGGGAGGGTGCTGGTCCCTCATTCCAGCCCAGTCACCGTAAATCCTCCTAATGCTACTATGGGATGTCCTGTGGCTTCAGGGCTCTCGTGCCACATGGGAGGATGGAGATGGGCAGGTGCTCCTCCATCTTCGCACGTAAAATGTGCTTTAACATAATAAGGGCTGTGGGAAATTTCATGCAGAACCATTTACATCGCTGTTCGCATGACTCTGTTTTGTAAAAAACCCTCTCAAATCTTGCCAGAAGTCAAGGTTTATTTCCCCACCCTAAGGGTGTTTAATCCTCATCTCATTAACTTTCATTTTAATGTACAATTGCCAAGGAGAGAAAATAACTGAAGTATTCTGTCTTAGGGAAAAGATCAGATATAAATTTATCCCGAAGCCATCAGAGATGCTTATCAGCATGTTTTTCTCTCTTCCCTAGCTGCACGAGCTTGCAGAAGAACCAGTTTTGCTCAGCTTTGGCTTTCTGGGAGAAGAAATGGCTGCTGGAGAAATTCAGCTGGGCAGCAAGTCCCTGCTTGGGACGGGTTGATGGTTGGAGCATGGGATAGGAAGCAGAAAGCATCACTGCGTGGGATCACATTTGGGCGCCCTGGGCAACGGAAGGACTTGGCTCTAAAAAACAAAGAGAGATTTTTTTTTTTCCCCAACAATTAATGCAGAAAAACATCCTCTGAGTGGGCTGTGCTGTATTTTTGCAGTGGAAACCATCTGCTTCTCGCTTTTAGCCCAAGTTTACAGAATCAAAAAAAAAAGTGTTAAGTGTGATTATTAAGCCAAATCTCACCTTCTTTTTCAGACTTTCTGAGGCCGGACCCAGGCACCGGGGCAGCTGGAGGAAGAGGACATCAGGGCATTTGACCAGTCCCATCCACAAGCCCTGCTCTGGGTGATGGGTGAAAACTAATACTGATAAATACACTTTTTGCAAAGCTGGAATGAACTTTGCTTAAAACCTGCTTGAAAACTGAATTTCTGCCAAAACGAACTTTTGCCAAACATCATGTCAGCGAAAAACAATAGGAAAGGGAGGTTATTTTTTCCTATTTTGGTACTTCCCAGCCATCTCATGTGTCCTACCTTCTGTATGAGGTTAAAACAGGAGGGAAAAGCTCCAGTTGCTGCAGGTAGAAACACAGAGAGTGGTGGAGGTGGAAGTGGGAAGACTGAGATGGTTTGGGGGAATCAGGTGGGGCTGAGCAGGCAGATTCCTGGCAGAGCCACCCTGCTGTGGCGAGGACAGAGTTAAGCTCCTGCTGGAGGAGCTCAGGTGTGGCTCTGCTTTTTCCTTCCTGGCCTCCAGGATAACAGCACCCGTTGCCAGGTTTTGGAGAGAGGTGAAGAAATGCTTGTCCTAGGAGATCTGCCCCCAAAACTGGGGCTGGAGGGTCCCGTCCCTGCAGCGTGGGGCCGTGAGGGCAGCACCTTCCCTGGGGACAAAGCTGGCCTGGAGGACGTCATCGGTGGGGAAGGAGAAGCAGATGGTGCACCCAGATTTGCCCTGTGCAGGCGGGTTTTGAACAGCTCTGAGAAAGCAGCCAGAGCTCAGGAGAGCAAAAAAGGTGAGTTTTACTGTGACTGCTGCTTGGCTGAGGAGGAGGTGGCGGGGGTGACAACCTGCCTCGCCTGCCCGGAGCATCGCCAGGCTCTCATGCAGTCCCTCCAAGGACACCCAGCTGCTGACCTGCAGGTTAGAGCACTTTATAACCAGAAACCTGGTCGTGAGTGAACATCCCGGGTAAGTGAAGAGTAAATATTTTTAGGTGTAACCCCAGAAGCAAGTTTTATAGGGAAAGAGTGAGGTTTGAAAAACGATGCTCTTTCTCCTTTCTCTCTATGATTTACTTTCTCCCCCTGGGAGGAGGAAGGCTCTGCTTCCAAGACAAGTGGCTTTGGAAAGTTCAATAGAGCTCTTGGTCCTGTGAGTTTGCCAGGTGCTGTGGCTGGTGCTGTGCGAAGGGCTGCCTGGAGAGCTCTGCTGATGTGTGAGCATCAAACAGCCTGAGGTGTGAGTCCAGGTCTTCAGAGGCTCCACTGACCTCACCCCAGCAGGGATCCCTCTCGCCTAGGTTTAGGTGCCTGGCCTGAGATGCTCTAGAGTAATTGGCAGGGCTGGACCACACACCAGTTTCCTGAGGCTGGACACTGACTATCTGGCAGGTCTTCTTCCATCCCTCTCCAGTTCTTAGGCTGGAAGGTGGGTTTGAATCCCCCCCTCCAGGTGAACTCCTCTTGCAGCACTTTTAAAAATCATGGATGGCAGGATTGCATTCCTATGGGCACATCGCCTGCCTTCACTTATTAACAAATGTTTTATTTCTTGCTGCTGGCAGAGAGCTTTCTCAGGCTTTGAGAGAAGACAAAGCTGGACAATATGGGGTGATGAGTTCTGGTGTTTGTTGAAAAAGTGCAGTCATACAAGTTGGATGGTGACCTGGTCCTTTCTGCTGGAGAGGACTCCACGCCAGCTCCAGGCATCCAACACCTACCACAGGGCTCAGAGATTTTCTTTTTCTTGATCTCTGACCCCAGAGAAGGTAGTTCAGTGGTGGCTCTGTTTTTTTTTTTTCACAGAATGAACGTCTTCAGACCCACCTGGAGTACAACTGGAAGCTGAAGTCTCTTGGGAAAGCAA
Organism: Gallinago undulata; assembly: GCA_026546715.1. Lineage (NCBI taxonomy): Eukaryota > Metazoa > Chordata > Aves > Charadriiformes > Scolopacidae > Gallinago > Gallinago undulata. The sequence goes on along the minus strand of JAOTQQ010000003.1, from coordinate 27,272,904 downwards.
TTCTCAGACTCCAGAACAGCCTATGGTAAGGCAGAACAGAGCTGCCTTTGGTCCCAGCTTCTGTTGGTGCCACAGATGATCTGTCTCTCTGTAAAATTATGATATTCACAATCCTGCCCGATTTCTATCCACGGGAGCATCAACAGAGAATCACAGGTAGAGCTCCTAACAATGTTACTTGTCGTCTCCAGCAAAGCGTGAGCCACAGCAGAAGTTACAAGGACCAAAACAGTCTCAGTAGCTGCCAAGCGTGACCAGTTTTGTAAAAAGCTGCCTTGAAAAACGGCCTCAGTCCCTTGTTTCAAAGCTGCTGCAGCCACAGCTGCCTCTGTGCTGTTGAGTTTTCCAGTCCAAAAAGACTATGGATGTGCTGGTGGAGAGGGGACAATGGCAGCAGGAGACAATGTGAAGGATGGTACAGGTGACTTCTGTCCCATAGGTGTCTGTCTCAGGGGTGGAAACCTGTGGGTTTAGGCTGCTGCTGGTGGCAGTGGGGACAGCCCAGTGGGAGGTGGTGGCCTTTCTGGAGGAGGAGAACGTGGCTGTGAACAGGGTAAAGACCCACTTAGAGCACAGTTGAGCCTCCATTGAGAATAACCTCCATCTGGAGAAGATGCTGGTTCACACCAAGTGCCTCTTCTTAAAAGTGGGGTAGCTTGAGATGTGTCCCAGCTGGAGGGATGTGGATTTGGGAGAGCAGTGCCTGCCCTGGCCCCCGCAGGGTGCCATACCCACCTACAAAACGCCTCCAAGGTGCAGTGTCACAGCCTGAAACGGGGGAACCGTTTAGTTTGTGTCTGGGAGTGCTGTGAGGTCAGGAAGAGGTCTGGGGTGGCCAGCGCTGGCATCAGGGCTGAAGGACAAACTGTCTGGAATTGGGTGGGTCGTCATGGAGACCGATATCTGCTTGTACTTGTTTTTGCAAAGCTGCACCTGAGGGCATGTGCTTATGAGCATGAACAGCTCGGTGCTATCACCCAGTGGGAAAAGCAAAGGCCCAGAAAATTGCGTGTGAGCCAAGGTAGAGCCCACTGGACTGAGCTCTGTGATAAGATCATCCCTTCGGATTCTCAACGTTACCCTGGCCGCTGTGACAGCAAGCGCAACACGCCGGGAACTTCTTGAATGTTTTCCATTTGCTGAAACGGGAGATTTTCAGTGGTCCTGATAAAACTTCCCTTAAGAACATGTTTCAAATCCAGGAGGGACTTTCTTGTCAGACCTAGAGAAAATGAGCAACAGCCAGATAAAAAGGGCATGAACTCTCAGTGTGAGCAACAGAGACCAAACTCCCTGCTCATCAAATCGCTCGAGACAAGACGCGTCAACTCACCGTCCCGCTGGGTCCCTGGAGACTGGGGTCAGGCCGGGAGCTAGCTCTGCTTTATCTTCTGGTGAAAAACCTCAGGTCTCATCCTGACAGGGAATGGGAAAACGCTGGTGATTACACGGTGTTTTCGGAGCTGACAGCTCTGTTTCTTGCCTGGCTCCAGCGGCGGGTTGTGACGAGGCGTTAGCAGGTTGTGGGAAGATCAAAGGGAGAGGGAAAGGATGCCCCAGCCCAGGAGGGACGCTGGGTCTCACTCCAACCCCACCTTAGAGCAGAGGGCAAGAAAGACCAGAGATTCCTGCCTCCCCCCTTTTGACTTTGTCCTGCTTTTTCTTTAAAATGATAAACAGTAGCAGTCAGCCCACGATGATTTAGTACGTGGAAAGCCTGAGCCTTATCGGCATCACTATCCCGGCTCCTTTTAAGTCCCCCGTAGAGATCTCAGGAGGGGCAATATATAAACTGGCTGCGTTTGTACCCACACAAGGTGACCTGGCTGAGCCTCATAAATCCCACCGGTTTATACACATCAGCCCAGCGTCCCCAGCAAAGGGGAAACTGCTGGGTGCCAGCGGCGATGAAGAGAAGGGCTTGTGCTGGCTGGGGTCCATCTTGAAAAGATTTTGGGGGTGATTTTTCACCCCAAATATCAGCGGCGACAGGGGCTCAAGCACCAGCACTGCAGCGAGTTTGGGATGCTCAACCTCCCTCTCTCCTGTTCTCAGGCAGGAAAAATCTCATAAAACCGGCGGTGGAGGCAGCTCTGCAGAACAGCTCGAATGCCTCTCGGCGGCACGAGAGCGTGTCCCATCACAGCGGGACATGCAGCCCCTCGCTGCTTCTCTGGCTCTGCATGAGCTGCTCCCGGATCCCTGGGTCGGGGGGTCCTTTCTGGTCTCTCTCCCCTGTCGCTGAATGGGGTCGTGGGTTGGAGGCAGCACAGGGTGCTGTGCAGGGCACCCCCAGCCCCAGGTTTCGTTCCCAGTGTGAAACTGGAATCAGGCCCTACTTCTGCATGTGGTCACAAAGTTCACCGTTTGGATGAAACCTCTGGCAGGTCCTTCTCCCTTGGACAGTGTGAGGAGATGGTCCTGCACAGCCAGGGACCATTGCCCCACGGGGTGTGAGCCCCAGGAACCACGGCCCGTGGTCAATGCTGGGGCAGTAACATTTCTTTCTTTCCTTCTATTGCTGGATCAATAGGGTGGTGCCTGCAATTGGACCACCCAACCATCACATCTCTGCCCCCTCAACCGAAGACAAGGAGTGATTTCCTCAAGTGTAAGGCCTGGGTTTAATCCGGACCTGCCCTTCAGGGGGAGGTGGGGTTAGGTTAGGGATTTCTGGAGGTACGGAGCGAAATCGATCTCACCTGGCTCGGACACACACCTCCTCCAGCAGCGGGGCACCACGTTCTGGAGGTGTCTGTCTCCTTCCACTGGTGGCAGAGAGAGCCTCAGGGACTGGCTTACACTCATAAGGACACTTAGGGAAGAAAATCCAAATTAAATAAAGGTTTATGGATTAAACTCCCCGGTAGCAGACTCGTACAAGGAATTCAGTTTACTTTCATTCATTTAAGAACTAAACAGAGTCATGGTCATTTTAATTCTTCTAAAAACAGTACAAAGAAGTTTAATGTGGCTTATCTTAATCCACTTGAAAAATCAATTCGGATTAATTTTCTTGAGTGGCTTGCATAGTTTGCCTTTGATTTTTCACATGTTAATTACTATTATTGTGCGTGGCTGAAGCCTAGCATGACGGGAGCTCCCATCAGTCACAGAAAATGCTGCTGTGGTTGTGTGCAGACTTTAAATACAAAGCTCATATGTTGGACAATCAGGATGGAGAATGTCCCTGGATGGGTCATGTAAACCATTTCACAAAATCACTGTGGTTGGTGGTGGACCTCTAGAGGTATTGAGTCCAGCCCCCCCCTGCTTGGAGAAGGGTCTATAGGGCAGGCTGCTCAGGGCCACGTCCAGTTGGGTTTGAATACTTCCAAGGATGGAGAATCCAAAACCTCTCTGGGCAACTTTTTCCAATGCCTGACCACCTTCACAGTAAAAAATAGGTTTCTCTTATATTTCAAAACCACTTTTTCTATTTTTCTGTGTCCCTTAGCATGTGGTGCAGAGCCAGTGACAACAACAAAGTGACCAATAGTGCTCCATGGGAACAGCGGTACCCAGATCATCCCAAAGGATTTGGACACAGACACCAGGTGGTGTCTGACAAGAGGGAGAGATATCTGGGGCTGACCTTTACCTTGGCGTGACGTACAGAAGCATTGAGCAGCATATTCAGAAAGCAGCAGCTGGACCTCAGGGAAAACTTCTCCTGGAGCACCCTGTGGAATGGGAAAGGGTTTTCTGCATGGCACAGTGGAGATGCCTCTCAAAATGGATGTGTTTGGTAGGACAGAGGTCTGCCTGAACTACCCCAACAGGACCTTGTCCTTTTAAGGTGTCACCTGTGATGTCGTGACATTGATGCATCATTTTGGGAATGATTTTGTCAAGTCCCTCTACCACAACTTGTGGCTTTTAAGGAAAGAAAACTCCCAGGATAATGTGACTGGGGAAAGATGCTGAGAAGATCCCAGCCTCCTTGCCTTCCTTTGGGGAGCTGCTCCCTTGAACGCATCTGAGTTGGAAGAACTGGTCAGTGCTCAGGTTATGCTGGGATGCCAATGCTTTTGCCCAGGCAGGTGGGTGAAGAAGGGAGAGATGTTTCAATAAAGACTCTAGTAAAAAATGTGGTTCTGAGCATCCCACATTTTAGGGGTGGACAAGGCCTGAGAGTTCATGTAGTTGCTTGTGCAGGGGTCAGTGCAGATTGCTCCCAGGAGTGTATCCATTAATATTCTGTTTAGTATGAGTTAAAGATTATTTTTTTTTTAATTTTCTTTCCCCCCTCCAAGGATGCTGTTGTGTCACTGCCCGGCCACATTGGCCTTACCGAGCCAGTGTACCTGAGCAGACAGAAGCCAGGCAGATCAAGGTTGTTTTGCCATTTTCCCTTCTGCCCCTGGATGAAAGGTGCCAGCCCCCAGCTCAGTTCAGAGCTGGCTTGAGGATCAGGGTGGCACTGGGACAGTGAAAGGTCCCTCCTGGTCCCCCCACCCCCAGCTCTGCTCTGAGAACAAGGAGCTGTGAGTGAGGCTGGTGGATTGCTCCCAGCAGGAGAGAGTCCTCGCGGTGTCCCCCAGGAACAGATGTCCCCAAGTCACAGGTGACAGGACAAGGAGTAATGGCTTCAAGTTGCGCCAGGGGAGGTTCAGGTTAGATATTAGGAAATATTTCTTTCCTGAAAGGGTTGTCAGG
>JAOTQQ010000003.1:27222296-27267906 GCA_026546715.1 Gallinago undulata | reverse complement strand
CCCACGGTACCCGTCGCCCCCCAAACCCCCCCCCCCCCCCCCCCCCCCGGGCGGCTTCCACATCTTTGGGAGCCCGGAGGTGGCAGAGGGGACTTCTCTAAGAGGGTCCCATCGTGGGTTAATTTAGCCATGCACTCTGCAGAGTGAGCACTGGGGACCCAAAGCGACCTTTGCAGGCCCCTTGCACCCAGGGCCAGGGCACAAACGGGTGGGAAACAGAAAATTCCCTGCACACACCGTTGCCCTTTAGCAGGACGGGCCGAGCTGCAGGGACTGCTGAGAAGCTAAAGATTTCCACCCTCCAGGAGTCAGCAGAGCCAGAAGAAGAAGAGAAAGAAGCTTTTACAAAGCAGTCTGCAGAGGAGGTGAGGATTCCATCATAACCCCGTTCTGCAAGTGGGGAAACTGAGGCAGGGGTTGGAGAAACCATTTGCCAGCGGTCCCCCACCAAAGAAATTCATTTAGGTCTCAGGGTGCCTGGTCAGCGCTGGGCCAAGAGCAGTGTTAGTACCAAATTTCTGCCTTTATTCCAGGTGCTTTCGGCCTTGGGGCAGTGATGGATAGAACGATTATTGTGCTCTCTGTGTGACACAAAGCCAGAAGTGGCAAGGCAGGGTAGAGGGAAAGAAAAGGCACCAAGGCATGGGAATCTGAGCAGGCTTCTGCTGCTGCTGCTGCTCACCAAAGGCCTGGCCAGAAGCCAGGTTTTAATTTTTGAAAGTTTCCCTGGGGAGAAAAAGACAAATAAAACCCCGAATCAAAGCCATTGGCTGTTGAAATCCAAATGTTTAAAGTTTATTCTCATTTAACCTCTATAAAAAAAAAAATCATGAAATGGAAAAAGAAATCTGTTTTCTCATGACCCAATAAGCCAAGAGTTAGTGTTTCACAAAATGGTCCAACAAGACCCAGTGTCTCTGAGATGAAGATGGACAGTGGCATCTGGACAGGAGATGGCCTTTTCCATAGTGAGGGCAGTAACAACCGGGTCCCCTCAGCAGGTCCAGGGTGGCTTCTCCCCTGCCAAAGTGCCAAAATGGCACTTTCTTCTCCAAAAGAAAAGTTGCTCTGGTGACGGGTATGTAACAGCTGGCTCTTAGAGAGGCTCTTTGGTCTGTGTTACGAGAAATGCCAAATTACACAATTAAATCAGTCCCTGTTGGATTTAAGCCTTACGGATCTGCAATCCTAAGGGTGCACTGATGGATTTACTGCCATTTCTCCCGCACTTGTTACAGGAGCATTTCTCTCCACGACACTAACTGGAGCAAAGGGGCTGTGAATCGCACCCGGCAGAAGGGGATCTGATGCTGTCGAGGGCCCAAAGGGGATGACATGGCTGAAGCAGAGGCTGTGTGGCCTCAGGGGTGGTAGGGCAGGGCCTTTGAAATGAGGATATGAGTGGGTCTCCAGCAGACCCAGGGACAGGGGAGAGCGTTGCTTCTCCTCTCTTTCCAGGCCGGAGTTTCCTTTCGCCTGGTAACATGGTGCACCTACTCCTGGAATCTCCTTGGCTGCGTCCATGCCTGTACTTGTCCTCCCAGAGATAAGTTTAAATGTAGTTCCACTTCAAACTGGCATGGACAGAAAGGAGAAACAGTCACAAAACTTGCTCACCTTGAGCTGTTGCAGGTGTGGGACCAGCCGTGGACCCATGTCCCATGTTCAGCTGCAAAACCAGCTCCTGCACCCAGGCTCAGTTCCTGCTCCCCCTTCATCCCCAGCACAGCCCCACCAAATCCCACCACATCCCACCACGTAGTGGGTGCCCCTGGCTGCAGGCAGGGGTCACGGTGGTGGCACTGTGTAGCCCCATGCCCCAGTGCCACAGCTAAGGACAGAGCTGGAGAAACCTCCCCCCCAAAGCTGGCTCTGCTCAGCTCTCATTTCAGCTTGGCAGCCCATGCCCAGGAGTTATATATTTTATCCCCGGAATGCCAAGCTGCTCCCTCCCCGGGCTGCGTTCAGGGATTGGCATGCAAATAAGCCCACTGCTGCCTCAGACTGCGATAATTAAAAGTGAAGTTGTAAAACAAGCAGCATCAATTTTTGGTGCACGTCCCCAGCAACACATGGTGATTGGACTGAGTCAGGAGACATTTCCAGCTACGCAGCAAACTCTAAATAGCCTGGAGAGAATACATGGGAATTTAGCTTGTGCAGCAATTTCAGATGTCAAAACAAGTTTCCTTGTTAATATGAAACTATTTGGACTTTGCATTTTTAATTAAAGCTTTTAATTATCCAACTGTATTTTATTAGCTTTTATGAAGACAGCTGCTTTAAATGCTATAAGCCAAATCTGTGCTCTGAAGCACTGCTTGTCCGAGACAGGGTTTCGTCTGTGAACAGCCTTCATTGTGAGCAAATGGGGCTGTTTAATTTAAACTAGAATTTACTGTCCCAGCTTGATTGAAAGTCTTTTATGGCTGAGACAACAAATAGCCTTGGTGGGAGGGTTCCTGTGCCCACGGCTGGGAGGGGATGCTGTGCTGGCAGCTGGGGGACTCAACCATCAGCCCTTGGGGTGAGCATCAACTGCTTCTGAACAGGGTTCCTCTGCCCGCCTCACCTCCCCTCTCCCTCGTTATGTCTTTGAGCAATAGACTGAATGGTCCTGGGTGGAAGCCTCTCAGACCCTTGTGATGGGTTGGTGTTACTGGTGGTTCCCCGTGGAGCAGTGGAATCACTCTCTCCAGCACAGGGGTCAGGGAACTCACTGGGCTCCGGTTTGCAGGAGGTGAGGCTTCACAACTGGTCTTCTCCTGTACCTTCGCTTCAGTACTGTGACCACAGACTACCTTTACCTGTGGTCCTGCTCATAACATGCATTACTTATTCATTGGGATAATGTTATGTACAACTGCAGAGTGCCCTCTCTGGGTTTACAGCACAGCCCAGAGTTTAACAGGTCGTAGAAGCCTTTGTGTTCTGCCTGTGCAGGGGAAGAGGCAAAGAACAGAGTATCTAAAACAATTGCAAGGCAAGAGCTGACAATCAGAAGAGGGGCTCTGGCTGGAGCGCAGCCCTGTGCTGAGCTCAGCGCCAGCTTCCACCGAGAGCGCTCCGGCTCGAGACCTTACCCTTCATCACTGTCAAGAATCAGCAAAGCGTACTAAATCAGCTGTAATTTGCTGAGAAGAAAGGCAAAGTGGGCAGCTTTTAAGCACTGATGCAGGTCAATCCATAGCTGCCAAGCCCTAGCAGCATCATGGGCTGAAGAGATGAGCGAATCATAGAATCGTCTAGGTGGGAAAGGTCCTTTCAGATCATGGAGTCCAACCTAACACTGACAAAACCCGTCACAAAACCGTATCACCAAGCACTGCATCTACCCATCTTTTAAATATATCCTGTGCATGGAGCTGAAAGGGCAGCTCAAGACCCTATGGATGCGTTCCCACGTTAGAGGATGGATCAACAGCCTCGGTGATGGGAAGGACTGTTCTCTCCACACCTGCGTGGAGCTGCTGGAACCTCTTTCTGTCCTTTTTTGTGTTTCAGGGGAGCTTAAACTGGGATCGATACAGGTGGAATATTGTTCAAAGGAGACATTACCACCTACAATGGCACGTGGGGGGCCAAAAGGACAGCAAGGCAGACATCAAGGCTGTGATGGAGAACCCAGGGGTAGCGATACCCTCGCCAGCAAGTATTTGTGTCTCAGGTGCCATAGGTTTTCCTTCTCTCTTTAACTATCTCTTTTTTTCTTCTTTTTTTTTTTTTTTTTCCCCCCGTGGGATATTTAAGGGGATGTTTCCAAAAAAAGATGCAGTACTCTGTGGCAGTATCCAGGCCTTGCTGCAGCTGAGAGCTCGTAACGATGAAGATTTAATGCAAATCAAATGGACTTTTCATCTTAGCAGAAAAGTATTTACAGCCCATTAAGTAGATGGGAAAACTGGTCATTTTTTTTGGAGGGGAGCAGAGAAAAAAAAATAGTGCTGTGTAAAAAAAAGTGGCCACAAAAGGCTCTTAGCTTGAGAAATTTAGCCTGAGAAATTTATCAGCTTTGGGGAATGGAAAACTCATCATTTATATATAAAAATATATCACTTTTAATTACACAGCCAACTTCAGCTTTACTCATTAGCTACTTACGCTGCCCTGCCAAGTTACACAGTGGCAAACTGGCTGGAATATTTTACATGGCATTTTATCCTGGATCAGAAAAGTCAGCATATGGCTCCATCAGCCTTTGTTTTCCTCAGTCATAGGGTAGGGAAATGAATGCAAAAAAAAATGGAGAAAGGCTGGAAGACAGGAAGGAAAGAGGAAGGTGAGTGCCTGGGAATGCTCTAACCCATTTGTCTGGGATGACCTGGTCCATGTGGGTGCCTTTGGGTCTGCAGCTCTTTGGGGTGGGTGCTTTGCCCCGAGGCCGCGCAGGCAGAGCTGATGGTGAGGTGTCAGAGACGGGACCATCCTGGGTGAGAGGGCTCCAAACTGCTTTTTTTATGTCTAACCTCTCTTCCTCACCTGGGTCACATCCACATCTCCTCCCGACTTACGCTTACGCCGCCTTCAAATACCTCTGATAAAGGACTGACTCGTTGCCGGGACAGCCAATTTCTGCACCTAATCACTCTCCCTTCTAAGACAGTTTTTCTTAATGCCTTGCCTGAAATATTTCCATTTGTAGCTTCAGGCCCCAGCACTCCTTGTTTTACTGTTTCCAGATCATTTGAATAATCCCCCTTTCTCCTTTGATGGTATTTCCCTGGAGGTATTTATAGCATTATCACACTCCCCATTTAATCTGCTTTCTTACAGACTGTATAAAATTAAACTCCCCCATCTCTTCTCCGTTGCCTGCTGTGCCCTCTCAGCTGTGTGTGTTTGTGGCAGCTTGTTTTGAGCTGTCTCCAGTTTTTTGGGGGAACCCTTTGATACACCACGGGAAACCATAGTGAAGGGCAGGGGCTGTGCAGAGCCTGGGGGTTTGCAAAGGACCCCATGTAATATAGGGCATCTGGCACCCTTTCCCTGGGTCAGGAGGGCTTTGCTGGGAAGCCCAGTGTGGTCTCAGCAGTGTGTCCATGTTGTTTGGTATGAATAGTGCTAAGATGACCCTAAAATGTAGGGTCATCATTTGGCAGGGCAGCAGCAGGAGAAGTGCACCCCAACCAGCTGGATTTGCAGATTGATGAGATGTGATGGGTCCTGCTTGTTCCCTTCAGAGAACCACCAGCAGCAGGGGAATGTGGAGAGGATCTTCCTTGGAGATTTGGGGTGTCTTCTGAGCACAAAAGTCCCTGCAATGTGAGCTGCTCTGAGCATGGGGGACACTGGAAGGGCACCCCGACTCCTGCTGTGAAACCACACAAACCAAATGAGCCAAACAATTATCTGCCCTTTTTACCCATGGAAAAGGTCAAGCAGAGCACAGGGTATTTCAGAGAAGACCTGTTTGATCTCCTACTCCATCCCTTCCACCTGGCTACTGCTGGCTCCTTCTCCCCTCCCTTCCTGTCCCTGGTGGCAGAAGAGCTCAATCTCCTGTCACTGAGCTGGGGGAGAGCAGGGGGTGTCACGAGCAGCCCCAGTGGGAAAATTTAAATTTAAGCTCTTTTTCAGGGCCAACCACATCTCTGGAAATGAAAGTCTTACAGGAAATATCCGCTTTGCCTTTTTTTTTTTTTCTCTTCCCCAATCAGAAACTGAAATGTACATTTTGGCATTCTGGAAGAGAAGTAAAAAATTTCCAGTGCAAATGGAAAATAGCTGATGTCTGATGTTTTTAGAAATTGCCCCAAAGGAGAGAGTGCTTCACTGTTTTTCTTTACCTAGAGCATCCCCGGCCAAGCTGGATGATTGCACAAAGCTGCTGGAAGTCTGTAGACCCTGGGTCAGAGATATGTGGCTTCACCTCTGCAATATGCCAGCTACAGAGGACTTGTTTCCTCCTGGTCCAGCTGTGATTGACATTATACCCCCAGAGATGGCCTCAAGCAGAGGGAACAGCAGAGAGCAGGGCTCTAGCCATAAATAGTTCCTTTGCAGTTTGGGGAAGCTGAAGCCATGGGCAGCAGCGGGGAATGGGGGGGCTGCTCAGTGGAAAATGCCTGCACCAAGGTGGATGTAATGGGCAAAACCAGATTACCTGGGAGAGGGAAAATAAACCTTTGAAATGCTTGTATCTCACCAGTAGCTTTGAAAAGATACCAGCCTGGCAGCAGGGTACTGACTGACAGGAGGCTTTGAAACCTGGGCCAGGGAACATGGATAGATGAACACAGTTTTTCCCCTCAAATGGGAAATATTGCCTTCAAATAAAAAAAAAAAAAAACCACCATCAAACAAACTATTTCCCTTCCCCACTTTCTGGGAAAGGAATTGGGAACGGGAACCTGTGGAGAGGGTCCAGTGTAAATGTGCAAACTGAACCTTCCTGCCGAAACAGAGAAGCTGCCACTTTGTGGCTCCCATGGCCAAGTTTTGGGTGGGAGCTGCCTGGTTTTGTAGAAGATGTCCCTGCTGCTGTGGTTGTATTTTTCCCCCACTGCGGACAGTACTCGCCGTGCACGGCCGCGCAGGGCTGCCACGGCACCGGTGGCTGCAGGACAGGAGGCTGGGAGCCCTGCCTCACGTTCCTTTCTGGCTCATAGCACCCAACACCTTGTGTCACCCAGTAAACTGGAATTAATGGGCAAAGTTCACAGTAGCATCATTGTTTTGCATGTGTGGGATATTGAAGGCAGCCCTCCCCTTTTGCAGTTACCTAACTGGCAAGAAATCAAGGGACGCTCAAAGCAAAAAGAAAAAAAAACACCAAAAAACAACAAAACCCCCTAAAAACCTCAAGTCTTATGTCAAACCTTAAGTCATCTGACAGAGCAGTAAATAATGGATCTGGTGACCTAGACCTGAAAATATTTACATTCCCTTGGCTTGGCTGATAGCAGGGGTTCGTCTTACCATGTCTCACCTAATTAGCAGAGGGCTGCAAGAATCCAGCGGTGGGTTCTGGTTTCTTTTTCACCTCGTTTGTAATGCATGCCGCTCTCTGGCTTGCCATGGAGTCTGCACATGGGTCCACGTCAGCAGGAACGTACGGGCAAGGTGTGTGGTTACGCCAGGGACTGGCAGGACTCAAACGCAGCAGCAGCTCGGAGGCCGAGAACAAGTTCCTGCAGCCACCCAAGAAGGTGCTGGCCTCGAACCCCTCTTAGTCTCCATTGCAAAACCTGTCTGAGGGCTGCCAGAGACACAAAATTCACAGTGGGCTGTGAGCTCCCTGATTTTAGGACTCTTCCAGCCCAGGGGCTCAGCTGGCTGTGTCTGTGCTCCTAATAAAACCGTGCCTGGGAACGGTTCCTGGCCCATGCTCTGCCCTGGTCCGTGCCCAGGCACGGTGTGGGAGGGTGATGGTTGGCACAGGTCAAAACCTGTGGTCAGAAGTGTGAGAAACAATCAAACTCTGTAGATAGCAAGTTCATGTTCAGGCCTGTGCCCTGGCTCGGTTTAGTTTACATGTAGAGAAGGTACGTGCTGGGAGCAGGACTGTTTTGTGCAGACGTAGGAACGTGTGGTAGGAGATGTGCACAGCTGAGATGATTAGAAAAAAAAAGCCAAAACAACGGTGGAACAGTAACTGTTGATCAAACTGCAGTGTGGTGAGTGGGCAGAGGATGTCCAAGTGAGCTCCAACCCAGCGTGTCTAGGCATGGGTGCAGAGGAGCTGGACCTGTGTGGGGCTTGCTGTGGGATGGCATCTCCTGGGGGTTGCAGCTGAGATGTCCATAGGGAGGGGACATGATTGCCTGATGCTGCCTGACCTGGCAGCAGAGAAGCAAAGGCAGAGCTAGCTCCAGGTCAGGGCACCCAGTGAATGGAAACTATTCTTTGTTTTGAAAAATTCAATTTAATACTCTCCTTTTGATGGAAGCCTGACTATATTCCTCAAACAGCTTTTAGAGCAAATGGTTCAGAAATAGTTCTGTGATGAAACTGGTAAGGACCAACAATGGCAGTTTGGAAGTAAAGTCTTCTTCACACCAATAGACAAGGGTTTTTTTTGCAACACAAGCCCCCCAGGGCAGAGGTAGGAAATGCTAAAGCAGGAAAGAGGAATTTTCTTGATAGGGTTGTTTTTTTTTTTCCATGGCATATCCTTACCCCTCTTTCACCTATGTCTTTACTCCAGGCAGTGCCCCAGAACTTTTCAACTTTGTAAAGGATTTAGAAAAAACCCCAAACATCCACTTTCTAACCCAAATAATGGGTTGGAAATGGGGTGCTAAAGCACTTAACACTTAGGTAAATAAGTTTCCATTGTTCTATTAAATCATAGTTTACTCTTTATAATTGCAGACATTTTAACTTGGCAGGAAAAGCAACTAGGAGCAGACCCTCCCTTTCCATTGCACAGAACTGGAAATATGTGGCTTTGTAATTGGGTTTGTTTTGTGGACCAGCTGACACCCATGGACCATCAGTGGTCTGCAGATCCACAGCTGAGCAGCTCTCCCAGCCCACACACAGATAAAGCGCTGCTGTCCGGGAGGCTGTCTGGCTCATGAAATGTAAACTATGAGTACTTGGACCTGCGAGGGGATCTCTCCCCTGCCCGCTCTCAGCTCCTGTATGAGATATGAAGAGACATCAGAGCGTGTGTGCCTTCAGGGCAGGCTGGAAAATCACCCCCAGTGACTGGGCTGCGGGGTGGAGGGCTTTGGCTCCACATCTTGCAGTAAGGTAGGGAGTAGAGAGGGAGCCAGGGGCTCCCAAAACAGAGCCTGGGTTTGGTGACCACTCTTAGTTGGAGAGCTTGCTGCTTCCCCTCAGCTCTTGATGTGTTTTAAATGTTATGAGGGCTGTTTAAAAATTATCTTTGTTAATTAGACCATTTTACCCGGCAGATGCACAGACCCAGCTTTGCTGACAGCCATGCTGGTGGGGCTTCTACTTTCATAGCCTTGCTCCCACCAAGTAAGTAATCAATCAAACCCGTCTCCTCTCCATCTGTGGGTCACTTCACCTCCAGCAACACTACCCAAGGGAAGCAGGATGCATGGAGCATCCCATGGAGCATCCCCGTGCGGCTGTGCGTGTGCCTTCACACAGGGGTCCGCTTGTCACCGATCCAAAACAACTCCTCCTGGTTTTAGCTTCCTTCGTTTTCCTCACTCTCTCGCCAGAAATGCTGAGTGCAACCCTGAGATCAAAGGTGGACAGTTTTTATCTCCTGAAAACAAACCTCCTGTGGGTTTTTTTGGTGATTTTTTTTTCTGGATTTTTTTTTTGTTTTTTTTTTGGTGACCTTCTCTTGGCCAGGTGCCTGCAAATGGGAAGTAAAGCATTGCTCTGTGTTGGATGGGTATTGCCCAGTGTGAGAAAGAAGGACCTCCTGTTCTTTTGATCACCTTTGATACCTGCACGGCTCTGGCCAGGTGATGGGCAAAGTCTGGGTCCTCTGTGCAAAAGCCATTCTTCCTCTGAGCTGCAGGTATTGCTTAAAAATGCATTTTTTCTTGCCTTTCTTAGGCATTTCAGCAGAATCCAGCACTGCAGAACCCACTAGCTCCATTTCTTGACTGAACAGCCTTTGCTTCTGCTGGGGCACTCAGCTGGCTCTTCCCAGAATCCAAATAAAACTTTAAATGAAAGGAAAACAGCCCAGGAATGCAGAGTTGTGTAACGTGCAGGCCCAGCTTGGAGAAGCTCTGCTGCACAGGGATGGCCTTATTTTACTCCCTCTTGATCCTGGTGTGCAATGATGCAAAGCCCCTTTGAATTAAATTATTAAGCTGGTGATAAGAACATCATGCTCAATTTGTTGGCGTTCCGCTAAAATGTCACATACATGATTTATTCGGAGGAAGGGATAAAAAGAGGGGTACAATTATGAGGTTGACCCTACATAAATTAAGGAGAACTACCTCTCCTCCCCCACTTCCCCCCCCCAAAGCCAAGTTGTTTTTGCTGGGATGGCTTGGGTTACAGAACCACGCTGCGTGTGGAAATGCTGAGGGAAGGGGGAGCAGAGGGCTGGATGTGAAGGGGGAGGCTGGGTGTGTGGGGTGGCAGCATGAACCCATGGACTGGGTTGGGGAGGGAAGAAAATAAAGGGTGGGGGTTCGCACAGTTCCCGAACAGCAGCAGCAGCTCTTGGCAGTAAGCAGTAAGGGAAACCAGCCCCTACACTGCGCTGTGTGTGGTGGTGTTGGGCTTTTGATTTGCCAAAATGCAGCCTCCAAAATGTCTACCCTGAAATATCTCAGTGGAGGGAGGGAAAAGCTGCTTCTCTCTCCTCTGCTTATTGTGAATTACAGGCAGGACAACTGGTACCTGATGTAGGCTCCTGGCTGAAAGCTGTAATAAGCCCACCCTCATATCTGTCTTCAGTGACCTTTTCTCCCTGGGCTGCTTGATGCCAAGGAAAGAAGTAACGAGGAGGTGCCCATGAGCAGCTGAGGACCTAGAGAGCCAAGGAGCAGGCTGTGAAGATGGACTGGTGGTGGAGCAGAGCCTGGTCCCTTCAAAGAGGCTGTGAAGGTGAGGCAGCAGATGTGGGAGGACACGCTGAAGCACAAGACATGTCTATGGGTGGCTAGGGCTTGAGAGAAGCTTTAGCTGTTCTCCCTGCCACGTGTAGCATGTGATGTCTTCGGGTCTCTTCTCCTTAAGTAATGCTCATTGTCTGTGCTGGGCCAATGCGGTCTCGCTCTGGCTCTCAAAGGTGATTCGATAATGACATTATGTGCAGCCCAAAAAGAGCCGCGTTTCCCCATGGGCAGCCCCAAGAACGTGCATTGAAATGGTGACCTACTGGGCCTTCAGCTACCGTGCACTGGACCCCACACAGCCCTCTGAATGCCTCTTTATCTTGCCTCGCCATGCTCCCTGCTTGCCTGGGCTGGGGGTCTTGCATCATTCTTACAACACTTCTCAGCCTGACCTGTTTTGCCCTCGGTTGTACAAACAGTCACATGAGTGAATGTTATTCATGTCTCGTACAGAGCTTGCACTATGTCTTGGGCAGCGTATTACAAACTTTTTAAAAAGAAAAGCAACTGAATAAAACCCAGTCAGCTTTGCTGAAGGGCCAGCATCCTCCCTTCTTGTGCTGCGGCCAAGGAGGCTCTGACGGGGCTGTAATTTGTAGCTCACAATAGCTCTCTGTGGCAGGCAGGGGACGGAGAAAGCTTCCCTTCATACGGCAGCGACCGCAGGCAAGTGCATCCATGAGGGGCTGCAGCAGCTGGATGCGGCAGCCAGTCTAATGGCTCCTTCCCCATCTCCCAGGCCTGAGATGTCCAGGTCTTCAGAGCTCCTCAGGTTTTGCACCCAAAGGCCAGGTGCCAGGGAGCCTGAACCCCCAAGTGACCCATCCCAACCGTTCAGCCTGGCCCAAAGCTCCCAAATCCCCCAGCACAGACACGTCAGCATCAGGCACATTAAAATATTAATTGTGGCTGAAGCTCTTCTTCCCAAATTTGCAAGGCCGGGTTTATGTCTTTTAATATTGAGGAAATTAAGCTTGATTCTAAGACATACTGGCTTGGTGATAAATGGTGTGTGGAGAGATGTTTTATGGGGCCATCACGGGGCACTTTATCCATTGCTACTTCCAAACTGCCAATTCATTCCTTATTTATTTTCAGAATTGTTTTTTATTGATTCCCTCCCCTTCCATTCCCCCAGCCATGCAAAATGAGGGAAGAACAAACAAAAGGAGGTGCAGGGGGACAGGACATGGGCTGGCTTGAGGGATTGTGGTGGGACTCGGTGTGTCACCTCAGGTCACTGGTTGAACTGGGAGGGGTGTTGGGCATCATTACCCGCCTGAGTCCCTGTCAATTTGTGTGTCATGAGCTGTGGGTTCAAGTGCTCCTGCTGTATAAGTCATCACCGAAGCCAGGATGCTTGTCAGCAAAAATGAGGGTTGAATAAATAAGGGAGAGGGAGAAGAAGGAGCTCAGAGGTGGCGTGGGGTGGGAGCGGGACCCATTAGTCTTGTCAGGGGTTGGGGGTGACCATGCAGCCCCACAGCTGCCATCCAGCCTGGCCTGGAGCAAGCCCTGCTTTAATGTGGGTTCAAAATGTTGGTTTAGAGAGGGGAAAGATGTTTTGTAGGAAAAAAAAAAAACAAAAACAGAAGGAAAAAAGGCCCAAATGGAGCAGACACCGGTGGCAGTGCTGGTGAATGGGTGAAGGAACCCAGCAGGTCCCCATGGGGCTGGTGGGGTGAGGGCTGGGCTCAGTGCCCAGGCCTGGTGGCAGGGGTCACCCCAGGCCCCCGTGGGGCAGCGGGGAGGTCCTGAGCTGGGTCAGCCAGTGGGTTTGGGGCGTCATGGCTCCCCAGGCCAGGCCCAGCACTGACACCAGCTTCCCCCTGAGGGAGGGAGGCCCTGGAGGCGGTGAGGGTATGGGGCTGGGCGTTGCACAGGAGTCAGGGCCGGGCAGGGGGTTGGTGCTGGGAGGCCCTGGGGCCAGGTATGGGGAACGGTCTGTGGAGCCATGGCACCCCCTGGGGTGGACCATATGGGGACCCAGTGCCACAGCGATGGTGGGAAGGCCGCGGCAGAGCTGTGGAGTTGCCTGCAAGGTGTCCCTCCATGCTGGGGCAAGGAGGACTGCACAGGCCTGTCCCAGAGGACTTCTGCCCCCGAATAGCCAGGCTGTGGTGGTGGCCATGCTGCTCAGCTGCTGTATTGCCTCACAGTCGCCCAGAAACCCCTCAGTGGTGGTTGCTATCTTGCCTGAAGGTGATCCCAACCCCTGCAGACAAGGGGGAAGATGGTGTGGGTGGGTGCCTGTGACCACAGATGCCACCTCCTCCCCATGCAAGTGCCACTCACTCTGCAAAACCTATGGGAGGGCACAGGAGGAACCGCTGCAATTAACCTCAGATGCCCAGACTAATCAGCTGGCGCAGCGTCCAAACACAGCTCCTTTGAGCCTGGTGAGCAAAAGTGGTGAGGAAAGTGGGCACTTGAGAGCACTGAGTGCCCCCTTCTCTCCCCTCCCCATGGGCATGCACTTTCATTAGAGGGGCTGAGTGCTTTTATTTTGCTGTACCACTTTGAAGTGGAAACCAAATTGCTTGTCTCCCTCTTCCTCCCAGCTCCCCTGAGCCCTCCTGGTTTTAATTAGTTCCATCTGATGTTCAGAGGCTTACAAGAAATAGATGTGCTTTAAGACAAGTTGAAAAAAAATGGTGGTGGCAGAGCGCTGGGAGCTCTCACCGACGCACAGGCTGACAAGGGACATGCGATGAGCACAGTGCTCTGCCTGCAGCCAGGCTTCATTTCCCCCTTTGCCCACGGAGACAGCCCTGCTGTGCACGTTTTCCGTGCCCATCAGCTGAAGTTTGCAGCCAGGTACCTTTAAGCAGGGTGCTGAGGTAAAGGATCACGGAGAAAGATGTGTTAGCCTGATTGCTCTACAGGCTTCAGTTCTTCCTTCTGATCCTCCACCCGCTTATGCTTTTCACTCTGCGCTTTGTTTTTGTATTTCAGCTTCTCAGACTAGGTTGAAAGAAACAATAATGGAAAAGAAACAATATCTCATAGGCATTTCCTCTCATTGCTTAGAGACACCTTGCTGGATAGAAACCTTTGCTGAGAAAGACTGCATCATCCCAGTTATTATGTTAAATAACTTTAACATAAAGTCCTAGCTCAGCACAGACACTGGGTAAGCAGAAAAAGGGGCCACAGTCTCACAGGAATGGTGCTAGTCAGAGTCCTTTGGGACAACTTCTGTGCTTGCACTGCACATCTTCCCTCCTCTTTCCCTCTGTCCCCTCTCCATTCCTATGCCACATAGGGTCCTCAGGCCAGGCTGTGGGAGGAGGGTTTTATTTCCACACAGGTTAACTTTTACCGTGGTTTCCCTTGTTCTTCTGCCAGTAATCTTAGCAATGTTTGCTCTTTTGATTTGGGGAACAGTGAGTTGGAGCATAACCCTCTTATCTTGTCGTAATTAATCTGCTGTCTTCTGTTCTGGTTGTCAGGTATTAAGCTGCAGTGTGGCTGTGACTGTGGATTAGGTGAATGAGCTGATTGCGACTGCACCTCCTGGTCCTGCCAGTGTCCCAGTAAAATTCCAGGTTCTATTGCTGCAGCCTGGGCTCATCTCCCAGGGAAGGACCAGCAGCCTTCTTCAGACAGCCTGTCTTATGAGCATCCTATTCGAGCACCTCAAAACCACTTAAAAGAGCCAGACATGGAGGGGTAAGTCTTATCCTGCCAACATGAAATGTGTGCATTTCCCATCTACCTCCCCCGCACAGGACACCCCGGGGTCTTTCTTCCCCAGGAGGCCCCGATGCTGCAGAAAGCTGCCACTGCTCTGCAGCTGGGGTGGCAATTCCCTGGGGGGGGGCTGTCTCCTGCCTCAGTGATGTAGGGTTTGGGCACCAGCTTAGTGTTGGTTTGTCCCCTTGTCACATGCCCTGTGTCTGTCCATCTCATGTTCAGGGACACAGTGACCCTCTGGGTCTGTTGCACCCAAGAGGTACCTCTTGTTATGTCCCCAAGCTGTGGGGTGTCACACACTGACTGTTCAGGTGCTCCAGGAGTCATGCTGGTTGCTCCATATGTGTGTAGTGCTATAAACTACTTGTGCCTGCCTGGGCCCTGACTTTGTCCTTGGCTCCTGGCTTTGCAGTTGCTTACATTTTTATAGATAGTTTTAGAAATGTTAGGCTGGTCCTCAGACATCTGCTTATTAAAATCCTCCCGCTCTTGCAGTGAGGCAGCATCATGCATAACCCCAGCCAGCCTGAGCTTTGGGGAGAATACAGCTCAAACCCCCATCTTGCAGCAGACAGACCTCAGTATTTGGGCTATACCAGCCAGGACCACACCCCAAAGAGTGCAATAATGGAGGATCTGCCTTTACTTGCTCCTTGGGAGCATCCCTAACTGAGATGGCAAGGGCTGTCGACCAGCCAGGAAGGGGTTAAGGGTCCTCCTGACCCGCAGAGGGCTCTGCAGGATATAAAGGAATGGGCGGGATCAGGTCTTCTTCCTTCCCAAAATGGTTGGAAGAGTTGGGAGCTGCCTGAAGCACTGTAGAGCTGGAGGTAGCCCTGTGTTTGACCAGACCAGGGCTGGCAGTGGCTTTTTCCATGCTGAAGTTCCAGCAAAGTGCTGGTAAGAGAGCTGTGAAGCCCTGGCCTGAGACCCAGGTACTGCTGTCCCCCTTTTCCCCCTTCCTGAAGGTCAAATTTGCAAAGAGCCTGGTTTTCTCCGTTTTTTTTTTTTTTTTTTTTTTTTCTCAGGGAGGCTGGTTGCAGGTAAATGCAGAGATTGTGTCTCTTTGGGGTAAATACACCTAGGTAACCTGTTGCAAATTGTTTTCCCTGAGGACTCAGGGAAGGTGTTGGTGCAGGTGGCAAGGTTTGGGCATGGGTCTGGGTGAAAATAACTTGGCTTAGTTTTGGTGGGTTTTGTGTGTAAGGGGCTGGCACACAAACCTAGGAGTGGGCCAGCTTAGTTCCTGGTGAAAAGGGGTAAATCTGCTTTGGAGACTGGGTAGTAACTCCACTTAGTCTTGAAAGAACACATTTACTGCTAGTCTTTCTGTGTACATACCTGTATGTATTTTATTTTAATTTTTTTATTTAAAATACCTCTGTCAGTTCAGTGCATTTGTCTGGGGAGAATATTTTGTGTTCTGCTCTCAACAAAAGCTTGCCAAGCACAAAAATCCTCAAATGCCAGAAGGCTGGTGGAGCCCCACTCAATTACAGCACATCTCCTGAAGTGATTTCCTCCTCCAAAGAACTCTTCTGTTATCAAGTGTGATTATGTAGTGTCACATTAGTAAGAGCTTTGCAGCTGTGATTCCAGCTGCTCTTTCCTGGACAGTGTCCTGTATGTGAATGATTAAAAAAAATAATGAAGCAACAAGCAGACTTGATCACTTGGTCTGTGCTGTATCTGCAGACAACAGACTGGGAGGAGGAGAGGAGGCTTTAAGGGGAGTATTTTAGAGTGTGTTTCAGTGCTCTATAATCTACAATCTATGGAAAAGATGAAAATGAGTTATATTCATATGCTGTTGCAGAATGTTGTGTATCAGATTATTATGAAAACAAACAAACAAAACCCCAAACCCCTGGAAAGCTTAATTCTTTACAACTAGACACTCTAATTTTGTTTCCAGATCTGGTTCAAGACCTGGAATTTGTTTTCTGAAGCCCTGGATGATCTAGGGTCAAGGCAAAAGGAATGTGTTGGGGGTAGCATAGATTTTTCTCTGAATGAGGGCTGGTACTGACGACTTGCAAATTATGGCTCAGTGCAATCATAGTTAATTAAAGGCAGTCTGTGCTGGTATTGAAAATGCAGTCACCTAATGAGGAAATAGGAAACACCATTCTCTCTCAACTCCTTGATGACTGTGCTTGTTTCTGTTTTGCACTTCATTAGCCCTTCCTCCACAGACCTTGAAGTTTGATTTTAAGAAAGAGCAGTGTTTCTTGCCATTTGGTCTTGGATTTCTTTTTTTTATTTTGGATTTGGGAGTAGACAGAATAATCTGGATGATACTGAGTCATGTTCGTTTGCATGTCTTTAGGCTGTCACAGGATGGAGGTTCTCAGCCTGTGGTTGTCTTGGCTCTTGGCATGTGGCTGAAGAGGAAAGGTGGTGCCTGAGTACCTGATGATGTGTGTTGCTGTGCCAGCTGAATGCGAGGAAAAATGTGCAGGAGCACTCAGTGGAAAACATCATTTACCATCCACCTGTTTAGTTGCTCTTCATGTAGAAATGTTTGGGTGTTTCAGGGACCCCAAAGGACTTCTTGCAGTTCTATATGTCCTGGTACTCACAGGTGATGGGTATTGCAACACTCAGACCACCAAATGAGGGCCAAGGGTCTAAAGCCTCCTCTCCTTTGTGTTAGCCATTTAACCAGGATGGACAGACTCTGTGATATGCCATTGATGTAATTCTCCCTTTAAACATATATATTTATATAATCTGTCTGTAAAAAGGCTGGAAACTCTGGACAGGTGTTGTAATTTCTGGCATTGCTTAGGACAAGGTGAGTCTGTCAGAATCAGTCATACCAGTACTTTGAAATGGCTGTGTGGGGGATTAAAAGGTGCAAGAGAAGACTAAGGCACCGCAGTGCTTAGCTGGAGGCTGCTGACTTCAAACTCATCCTGTGCCAGTGAAATGTGCTGGGTAACCAATATAGATGAGGTAAGAGTGAGGAGAGCTGAGACACAGAGCTTTGAAATGTTACTTTCTGCAGAAGACTAGATGGTGAGTGGGGTTTTTGGAGGCCACATATGCTTTGTGCCGTGTGGCTGGTCCTGGAGATGTGTCTTCAGGCTCCATCTCAGTCCCTCATTGTTTTCTGTTCTGCCTGTGCTGTGTACCTTCCTCCTCATAGAATTGCAGAATGGTTTAGTTTGGAAGGGACCTCCCACAGTTCTGGGCTTTTTCCCCCAGCAGTGCATCAGGCACTAAAATGTATTGGTTTTTGTAAATATATTAACAATATCACAGGAATTTAGTGTTTAGTAGTTTGGAGAGTGCTCTTGTGTGGGCCCAATCCTGCTAAATGCACAGCATCCAAGGGGACAGTGAGTGCCCTTTTCTCTCATCAGCTTCTGCACCAGGGTCAAGCCCAATCTGATTTGTACCAGGAATTGAAAATGAAATGTTTGTGATGCTCTGCAGCTCTCAGTACTTCTCTTGCATGTGCTGTGGTCTGGTCAACCCCAGATGCTGATGGAGACATCTGGTCTCCCTGGACTTCTTCCTCACCTGCTGGTTCTGCCCCCGTGTCTGTCTCTACCCTCCTGGCCCTTCAAGCTCTCGCAGCCTGTTTTATTCCATCTTTGTTTCTCCTTTAATTTGGAACTTCCCACCATGCAGATTCTCTTTTCCTGCTCTTCATGCTAAACAGCCTTGGTACAACATATCCTTCTGAGAGCTGTCTGGGAGCTTCCCTTCAAGCTATCTGGGAAAGTAATTTGACCGGAGAAACGTGAAATTTCCGGTAAAAGATGACTCTGTGGAATTGTGCTGTTTCAGGTATCAGGTCTTGAATGCGAAGTTATCTATGGCATTGCAGTTTAGTCAGAATGTTTTATTTGAGCTTTGATTTCAGCTGCTTTGATTATAGTGAAAATGCTGGCAAGATAATGCTGAGTCTTCAGAGAAGAACAGAGCCAAATTTAGAAATCTGTTTCACGGAGGATGAGATTTGTTTTTCCAGCAGCTGTGGGATTTCTCCAAGCTTTTGCCTAATTTCATTTTCTGGGTATGGTGAGATGCCCTAGCAAATCAGTACTATATCTTACTGAAGTTTGCAAAATCACATCATTGTTATAATTAAGTTAACTTAAGGCAAGACTTTGGTCTTAAAAGCTAGTCAAATTAATTAACAAGTAGAGTTGAATTCTTTGAATACCACTGCCAACTCTCTGCATGTTTGTAGTCACATTTTCTTTTCTTAAAAAGTACTTTCTCCTTGGAAAAGGCACACCGTCCTCATTGGTTAGGGGAGGGGGAATTGCCACTTGGGAAAACATTCTCTAATAGATTTTCATAGGATGCTGGCTTTACTTTCAGATTCCTTTCAGTTGCAATAATATTTTAACAGTTGTTTCTGACAATTGTGGGCAAATATTTGTAGATCTGTATGCTCTCTGTAGTGGATGTTGTCTCTAATCCTAAACAAAGCTCTTAAGACTGCGGGCTTTGGGTTTTCATGGAAGTTGCTTTTCATCATATCTTATATAGCTATAATTTAAGAGCAAAACCGTGTGAATACATACTTATAAAATTGATGCTCTATCCTATTATAAATAAATACCTGATTGCTGTGATAGAGCATCCTGAGCAGTTAAGTGACAGCAGAACAGTGCTCTGGGTTTCCCAAGATACAGCCTGGTACAGGACAGCATTGAGGCACGTGCTTAACTTCAAACATATGAGTAGTTGCGGTGACCTCAATGCATCTACTACAGGTTTGAAGTAAAGCACTGGCTTAACTGCTTTGTGTGGTTGGAACATATAAGATTTCCATAAATCAGAAATGACTGCATTCCACCTTTCAGCCCTGCAGAAATCCATTTTAAGTCCTTTAACATGCGCATTTTGCCACATCGTGTGACCCAGCGAGCTGTCCTGAAGGCAGCCTTGCAGAGAGTGTCTCATAATTGTCTTCACCAGAGTATGGGGAAGCTGAAGAAGTTCAGATTTCAATTAGTCCTCCGTTATGCTGCTTCCACATGGTGTTGTCCATGAGCCCTCATTGAGGACCAGCTGTGGGGAGAGGAAGGAGCTGGTCTTCAAAGCCCTTCTGTGGGGGGAAAAAAAACCCGTGTTCTCTTGACTCAAAGCAATGTTGCGTTGTACTGTTTATAAAAACATCTTTCACGTATTCCTGCACATTGCACTGGGAGATGTGAAACCCTTTTCCTTTTCCTTTCATGAAGAGCAGCGGCGCGGGGGGAGCAGGAGGTAACTGGTTAGCTTTGCGGCTCAGCTGGTAGACTGTCTGGAAGGGAGCCAGGGGGCCTGGGTTCAGTCCTCTGATAAGTCATCAATTTCTTTCTCACCAAAAACATCTGGTTTGGGATGCTGAGTTATGAGCTAATATTAAATACAAAAGTTTATAGCATCACATATATAATATTGTTGATTAGAAGCATCAAGTAAAGTAATTGACCAGAGGGGACTTGGTGTGAGCAGCTGGTAGAGCATCTGGAGGGGAGCCAAGGGGCCTGGGTTTAATTCTCAGGTCATCTATTTCTTTCTCACCAGAAACATCTGGATTTGGATGCTGCAAAGCTACGGCCTATTGTCTCGTGCAAATGTTTCTGGGATCACACTTTTTTTTTTGTGGTAACGTGATTCCAGGAACATTTCCATTAAGTATTTACACCCAGAGAATCCTGTAAGAGGGACGAGGAAAAGGTGTGTTCCTGCACCCTGCTAAAATCAAAAGCAAGGATCGCTTCTGCGGAGTCGTGATTTTTTTCAACCAGATTGTGTACGGAGGCGGTTGTGAGAAATCTGAAGCACATGCTTAGGTTGACTTTGCAAACCTGACGCTGCCCTGAAACACAGCAAATTTAAGTGCTGTCGTTTGCTGGGGTCTACTGGGCGCTGGGGTGCTGTGCAAGGGCCGTGTCCCAGCCTGGTGCTGGTTGGAGCTGCCCAGGCTCTGAGCTCTCTGGACACTAGGTGTCACAAGAGGCTCACGCTTCTGCTGGCTGAAGCCTGGTGGCGGTCCCCTGCCTCCCCCCAGCTGTCACCAACCCCAGGGGTGGCACTGCCTGGAGTGTGGGGAGACCCTGCTAAGGGGACCTGTGATCTTTGCAGGAGATGCACTTCTCTGCTTTCTGAAAATGCTTCCATAGAAGCTGTAATGCTCAATAAGCAAAAAAGGAGCTCGGGTTTATAGCAGGTTGTCACTGCTCTCTGCTTGTCCTTGTCCTCGCTCCGTTGCAGCGGGAGGGTGGAGGCCTCTGGTCAGTCTGGGGAAACAGAGGGTAAATGCCCCCAGAGGGAAAAGAGGCCAATTCCTAAAAACGGCCTTCTGCTGGTGCTACAAAGCCCTGCCTGAATTTCCCAGACAATGGTTGCTGTTGGCAAGTGGTGGGTTGGATCTCACCTGTGGCGAGCTTGATCCCCACTGGTAAGTGCAGTAAAGTGGCACCGACTGGTAGGAGCTGGAGATCTGCCCTCTGTGAATTACATCAAGGAGTTATTAATAACTTAGCAGTGAGTGTGGTTTGCAGAGGAGCAACCAGGATGGAGGTATGGCACACAGCTCAGAAAGCTATGGTTTCACACCATTCTGCTGTCTGTCAACCTCAGCTGTTGCTTTTTGGTGGCCTTATTGCCTGTGTAGTTTGCCAGAGTCTCTCTGTTCTGAGCTAGTGGAGAGATGGCTCTGGACTGAGCTCTTCCCTGAAGGAGCCTGTGGTTGTGATCCTCTGTCTGGCTCGCTCACGTACTGGAGTTCAGATGTCCAATGTCTTATTTAGCTACCCTCAGTTAGCTATTGAGCAGTGCTAATGTGAGAAGATACTGAGGAGTGAGCCTTGCTTCAGTTGTTTGGTGTTTTTGCCTTTAATTTATTAGGAAGAGGTACAGCCATCTCTAATTATTCTGCCAGATTTCTCACAAGGGTCTCATCTTGGTTTTTGTTAAAGTAGTAAGTGGCCAAATGGAAATAAAATGTTAGTCTACCTGAGTTTACCACCTGAAATGGTTTAGAATGTCATTACTGGGCTAATTCCACCATTCCTGCCCCTTCCCCTGAATAAAAATACCATTTAAAAAAAAAAATCAGAATGGGACATTTCCAGAGGAATATTACATTTCTAAGTATGGATTTTAACAGCCAATCTCAACCAAACAATGTACTATATGGTGCCAGAAATAATAAATCAGTGCAGTCCTCAGGACTGAAATGGAGAATTCCCTCTCCCCTTGTAACTCCTTGGAACTTTAATCTGAAATATGCCACGAATCAAAGGATGACTTATTGGTACACAGGAATTCCCATGCTTGGTCAAATCTGATTTCCACAGAGTCTAGCACTCTGCTGCTAGTGGTGGCCAGAACCAGATGCTGGAGAGAAAAGACCAAAAAAGAGTTGTTAGTGGAGGAATGTTTGCAGTAACGTGTCTGTAGAGAACACTTAATTTTACTAACTTTCATCATTTAGGAGGGACTTTAGTGCACCTGATCTTTGCCATGCAGAAATTGCTGCCTGGTCCTGCAGACTTCCTTACTGGAGAGAGACACAGGGTCTCCAGAAGGCAGTTCACCCCGTTCTAAGATAAATTAAGGCTTGTTATTGATTTGATTAGAGAAAGCCTTATGTTATCTAAAGGTAAGTGCCTCAGCTAAGGCATGAGGAATCCTAGTGACCTTTTTCCGCCCATGAAGGCGGACACTTCTGTCATAGCATCCTCTGAGATATGGAGGGACATGCTCACCCCCAGATGATTTCATTCTTACTGTGAGGGCTTTAAGAGTGGGAGGGGAAGTTGTTACCCAGGACTTTTGCTTAGCTTCTGGATGTCTTCTATAATTTGGGGCAAATCTGACAGCTTCAAGGCTGTTGGGAACTCCCTTCCCATTTATTGCATGGAGACAGTGAAATGGTTGCAAACAAGAAAATTCTTTTTCATGAAGGTGTTGCAGGGTTGGAAATGGTCCTTCTTGTGTCTGGTCCATTTGCCTTGCCCTTGAGAGGGATGTTTTAAGGGCTTTTTCAGTGGCATTTTATCTGTAAAACCCTAATCCAACCCTGTCTGTATTTTTGGGTTTGATCAGTAGGGATAGTTGTTGAATTTGGTTTCAGAGCTGCTTTTGTAGATGTATCATTCCTTAGTTTGTCTAGAAGGCCCGTTTTTTTTGGATGATGAGAATTCAAATAAGATACAGGATTCACCTTTGCTATACATCATTCTGTCTACTGCTTTTAAGCTGTTTCATTGCTGTAGGAATTTGAAAGACTCATGATTTTTTGTCATCTCTCCTTGTGTGATGATCTCACCAGAACTAAAATCACTGATGCTGTTAGCCAGGACTTGTTTCTCAATCTGCCTGTTCCCTTTCTGCTTTGGCTGAAATGGTGTAGATGGGGTATTGCACCAGGGCAGGGTGTAAACAGAGTTCATCTTATGGTTTAGTGCTGCTTTCACTTGGTTTTCACAGTATTCACCTTGAGTTTGCTTATTTTGATCTCTGGGCAGTGATTTTTTTTTTTTTTTTCCAGAGCTGTCCTCAATGACTGCGCTTTCTCTGATACATATAATTCATTCAGAACTTGTTTACTTCCTCTGTTTTTCACTGAACTGTATTTGTCAGGGTGAAATTTGCTCTGTATGAAAGAGAGACGTTGTTATTTTCTCCTGACTCACCTTCCTGTATAATTATCTAGCTCCGATGTGCCCCAGGCTATGTAAGATCTCAGTATTATTGTTATTAATAGCACTCCCCCATCCCAAGCATGTACATTTGCAGCGACTTCCCAGCATGTGCAAGCGAGGCCAACCACAGAGTCAACAGGAGGACGCTGTTATACGTGTGCTTAAGTGTTTGCAGGCACCGAAGCTTAGATTTTCACAAGCAATTAGTGATGTTGTGTGCCTCGGCTTTGATGCCTCATTCAGCACATTTCAGACGGGGCTGTTTATTGCAAAGCGCTGAGCTCTCGCCCTTTGAGCATCGGGCCCCTTTCAGGTGTCTGGCTGGGCAATCAGAAGTGGTCAAAAACTGGAATTTTTTAGTCAGTCAGCTCTTGGATTAATTGTCAAATGGTGTATATCTCTAAATGCCTTGAATGCTCATCCACATCCTCAGCTCTTTTCTGTATCTATATTAATGCTGATCTCTTATATGATCACATGTGCTTTCATGGGATATATTTGTCATTTAGCATACACTGCAGTGTGCTAGCCAATTTCTGTCCTTCTCTAGGCAATATATTATATCTGTAGATATTTATCCCTATTTGCAAAAAAAAAAAAAGTATTTTAAAAGCAGTCATGTGGAAATAAAGCACTGAGTTTATTCTTTTCAGTTATCGTATAAAAGTACCACCTAATCTATCCTTACAAAACGCTGCTTGCTTGTTGGCCTGGAGACAATAACTGTTTGGACAACTGAATAAAATACGTTTTCTTTCAGTGTATATCCTGCAGGTATGTCTTAACAGAGGAAATTCCATGACAGTGTTGCCAGGCTTGTCTAAGCTCATGTTCAGGGCTGGGTGCCTGAACGGTTTTGAGGTAGGCACATCCTTTTTCAGTTAGTATGAGTTTTATACTACTTTAATTCTTTTACGTGAAGAAATCCTGGGTTAAGCTTAGAATTGGAGAAGAATTAAATGACTTTTGAAGAGAGTACTGGCTGTCTGCTGGGAAAGGCAACATGAAAGTGAGACCTGGGTTTGAGTTGCGTTTTGATCAAGAGCCAGTTTCAGGTGCTG
Source organism: Gallinago undulata (assembly GCA_026546715.1). NCBI lineage: Eukaryota > Metazoa > Chordata > Aves > Charadriiformes > Scolopacidae > Gallinago > Gallinago undulata. The sequence continues at coordinate 27,243,978 of JAOTQQ010000003.1, read as the reverse complement.
GTGAATAGGATTTGAGAGTGGGACTTGTACAGCTGATCGTACAGTCTGTGCAGCTTAAGCTGAAATAATAAAGCCCAGGATTGTGCAAATATTTCAGTGGGAGCTGGAAACCTGGGCTGGATCCGGGCCCAGGGTTGCGGTGAGGAGCTGGGGCTGTCTTGTGGCCCTCATGGAGGGAACCCATCAGGGGATTGCATTAGGAATATAATGAGCTCTGTTTGATTCTGGATTAGCTTTGTCTGGCAGTTAACACGTGAGGCATTTTGGCAATGGTGAATCCTGTTCCTTTTCTCCAGTCCTCCTTAGGGCGGATTTCAACAAAAAGTGAATTATTTGTATGTGCTGAACTCTCTGGAAGACTTAAGGGCCTGTGGTTCAGATGCAAATTTCCCATCAGTGCCCAACAGATGTGTTATAAAGTGCTCACGAACTAAGTAGAAGTGCTGCTGTTTTGAACTCCTGCAGACAGTCAACAGATTCACATGGGAAATTAAATGAGTGTAATTTTGTGGAGAGATACTGCACACGGCTGCTAAACGAGCACCACAAAAAATAAAACACAACCAACAAGGGCTGTTTGCTGGAGCAGCTGGGGAGGGGCATAAATGACAACTGAAGGATATGATGACTTGTAAATGGGCTCCTCTGATTGTTTAAAAACTTGTCTTCATTTTAGAGAAGCCTTGGCATTTGGTGGGAGCCTGCAGGGATGCCTTTGGGGTGGAAGAAAGCCCTGTAGAGGAGGGATTTGAAGGGCTGGTGGAGGAACAGCATGGGCCAGGGAGATGTAAAGGGACTGTGAGTCGGGGGAAGCTAGAGAGGGTTGGAAGTCCTGAAGCATGCTGGGCTGCATCAAAAGGAGTGTGGCCAGCAGGTTGAAGGAGGTGATTATGCCCCTCTGCTCTGCTCTTGGGAGACCCCATGTGTGTCCAGCTTTGGACCCCTTAGCACAGGAAGGACATGGACCTGTTGGAGCAGGTCCAGAGGAGGCCACCAAGATGATCACAGGGCTGGAGCACTTCTGCTGTGAGGACAGGCTGAGAGTCAGAGTTGTTCGGCCTGGAGAAGAGAAGGTCTTAGAGCCCCTTCCAGTCCCTAAAGGGGCTCCAGGAGAGATGGGGAGAGACTCTTGATCAGGGAGCGAAGCCACAGGACAAGGGGGCACAGCTTTAAACTGAAAGAGGGAAGAATTTGATATCTTGGGAAGAAATTCTTTGCTGCGAGGGTGGTGAGAGCCTGGCCCAGGTTGCCCAGAGAAGCTGTGGCTGCCCCATCCCTGGAAGGGTTCAAGGCCAGGTTGGAGGGGGCTTTGAGCAACCTGGTCTGGTGGGAGGTATCCCTGCCCAGGGTATGGGCTTGGAACTGGGTGATCTTTAAGGTCCCTTCCCACCCAAACCATTCTATGATAAAGGGAGACTATGAGGATAATTGATATGATAATCAGAGGTATGGTATGACTCCAGGTCATGGGGTCATGGCATCTGTTAGAGCCCCATTCAGCACATGTAGAAATCCAAGCATGTCCTTCACTGCTCCTTGCTGAGCCCAACCCTGTTTCCTTGGAAGGACAAATCAACATTTGATCAAGGGCTCCAAATCTTGGTCTTGTTTCTGTTACTGAAGCTTCTATCATGATCTCTTATTCCCTTGGGTAACTGTTAACAAAACCACAAATTTCTATGGATTTCAGTATAGTTCCCCTGACTTTGGTCAGTGAGTGGGAGAGCAGAGACGTGTCCGTGGAGCACGGGGTATTTCCTGAGAACACAGAAACCATTCCCTGGCCTATGTGTTATGGGCTCCTTCTCATCCACATCCGATGCGAGTGTGTTCCCCTCCTTGCTGGGAATACCCGCTTGACCATCTGGTTTATGTTTGCTTTGCTCCTGCTGACAAGGAGGAGAACACTTGGGAAGGGCTGGGGAGGAAGGGTCTTGCAGGAGTCCCGTTCCCTGTGTAAGCTAAGCCCCATCAGCAACGTGCCGGGGGCCCTGTGGGTGCTCCCCCCCGACCTTGCGTGGCCTCTATTAGCAGAAGCAACCTGGCACCCCGAGCGGGGAGGACTGCGGTATGTGCTGGCCCGACATCTGTTGATAGTATGGGCTGGGTCGTAACAAGGAGCTCTTTAATCACGTAATGAAAGCCACATTCCTGTAATTGTATAATATACGGACCCAGCTTTGTAACATCACTTGTCTGAATGTGATACAAATTGGATGCAGAAGCTTAGCCTCTTTGGCAACAGTTTATTTGAGGATTATTATTTTTATTTATAATATAATTTCAGTTGACTCCCTCATTTGATGCCCTTGTATTTACCTTGATACTGCATTGGGATTAACCCCTTAAAGCTCTGCTCACCTTGACTCTGCCTGATAACCAGGTGACTGCACAGCTAATGGGCAGGCTGAGTCCTGGTTCAGTAGTTTTCACATCTGGGTGGATAATAAACGTATTCCCAGGTTGAGCAGTTATAAATGGCACAAACCCTTGTTCTGCAGAGCATGAAGCAGCCACTGGTTGACTGGGATTTGGAAGGAGTGTTGTACAGGCATTCTTGCTCCCTTTCCATAAATAAATATGGCCAGAAGGAAGAGATGGGAGAGCTGGTGTATCTGGGACATGACGGACTACAAGCAGATTGGCAGTGGACCTGCAGAGGACTTGTTCTGCTGGGAATAGAGCCATTGCTGCTCTCTGCTCACTGGGAGAGCAAGACACAAAAACCTTGTCCAAAGCAACAGGAGCTTTCCCCTTAGTATTGTCATGGAGCAAAATGGGATAGAAATCTCTTCATCTAGCAGCTGATGCTTAAACTCTGGTGTTCTGATGTTGAGTTGCTTTGATGCCCCTTCTTGGGAAGAAGGGTTTGATTTCAAACTGAATCTTTCTCTACCTTCTATGAACTGACTTTTCTTGCTGCTGTCCTCAATCCAATCCAATTGGACAATACAAACTGGGTTGTGGGAGCCCAGTCTGCTGAGAGGTTTTACAAGCTGCAGTGAACGTGAATTACAAAAAAAAAAAATCCATACTTGAGGAGGGAAGTGGAGGAAGGAAGACACTTGATTGCAATAAGAATCAATTTCCTCCACTTGCATTCCCCAGCTATTTTTTTTCTCCCCTGATGATTATGGGTACTGTGTTTCTGGTTTAATTGGGGATTTTCCCACCCAGTGCTGAAGCAGGCTGAAAATTGTGCAGCCTTTTCCCCTTCCTCACGTAATCACCACTGGGCTTTTCCAAGGTGCTTTGGCTGACTTCTTGCATTGTCATCCCTTTTGAAGTGCAACAAAATATTAATTTCTTGAACTGTACTGAGGTGTGCACTTGCGTTTCCTGTTCCATAGCTGAAAACTTGAGGTCACATAAGCTCTGGTTTTGACCTGCTGAATTTGTAGGTTTGAGCAGCTCTTAACTTCACACCAGAGACCATAGAAGGGCAGAGCTGCACATCCTGCTGTGTTTCGCTTGTGCTGGCAGTGGTATTTTAGGGCAGCCTTTCCTTTAGATCTCAAAAATTAAATGCTGTAGGCTGTATTTCACAGACTCTAACTAGGGACACGGGAAGGTACTTTGCAGAGGCCAGAGGGTGAATCCTTAGAGAGTGGGGAAGAGTCTTCCCGTGTCCTTGATTGTCTATCCACTGGGCTGTGCTGCTCAGCCTCCCGCCAGCCTGCCGTGGCACAGGGATGCAAATAGTTTTGCTCGTGCTTGTACCAATGTAACTAGTAAAACTGCTGGAGTGTGTAAATCTCTGCTGGATAGAAACCACCTGAAATGAGGAAAGATCTGTGGAAGAACCTCTCAAAAAGCCTAGGATCCCTGTGGGTCTGAGCTCTTTGATGGCATCCTAAACTGGGTTTCAGCAGCCCTGCAGTTTGGAGGACACTGGCTGAATGACCTTGAGAAACTTGTTTCATCTTCCTTGGTTTCTGGAACTATTGAAGTGAAAGCTCTTTTAAAAAAGTATAAATGATAAGCAAGTGCCCGAAATGAGCGGTGTTAGAGATTAGTGTTTCCTCTAGCAAAAATCCTTCTCTGAGGGGGACTTGAAGAAGAGGGTGGACTTAGCTGACCTCTTTTGGAGCAGACCAATACAGCCAAAAGCCTGAAGATGTTACTTAAACCCACCTCCTGGTGTAGGTGCATGCACACCTGTACGCATCTGAACATGTGTCCACATGCTGCACGCATATACGTCTGGTGGACCATATGGATGCGTGTCCAGGCACCTGCATGTGTGTAGCTGCAAAACTGCTTCTTTTATAGCTGTGCTTCTTTCTGGGGAGCCAAGGGTGTTAAATGAGAGAGAAGAAAGTTGTTGAGGAGTATAGAAATGGTAAGAAGGAGACAATGTATTAGCGTCAAGTGACCTGAAGGTGAAATTTCACTCTTCAGGGAAAGCTATGGGCAGAGAAAAAACAGGATTGGCACAGGGAATACTTCCACTGCAGGCTCAGAAAGCCTCCACCTAGCACTGATGGTGTGATATCTGTTGAATCTGAATAGATTCCCTTTCATAATGCTGTAAATTAGTGAGGTCACGCAGTGTCTGTTGTTCAGTGGCTTCAGGGAGAAGTTAGATCTGATCTCCCTCTGGTCCTCGTGTGGGCCTTGCAGATGTTTGGAAGTGGCAGAGATGCCTGGGTGACGCTGGGCAGAGCGATGTCTGCTGAGGGCTGGGTGTTTGCTGTGCTTGCTGGACCCTGAACAGGGAAAGGAGGACAGACTGGCTAAGGGCAGCTTGTGTCTGCTGCAGCTGTGGTATCTTGTGTGCAGGAAGACACCCTCCTGTGTAAGGACCCCTCCATTTCCTCCCCTCCCCCCCCCCTTCTCCCTGTTTCTTCCTGTGTGAGTTCCAGCAGTTAAATGGGCTCCAGTAACAGATCCCACCAGCAGATGAAGTTTCTCCCCTGGCTCGCAGTGAGGGCTGTCACCTGAGCAGGCTTGTTTCATGTCAATGCCTCATTCACTGGTCTGCTCAGTTTCACATCTCATCTGTTAGTACATCCTTTGAAGGTTCTTCTGCCACCTCATTAAGCAGTGTGACCAATCTGGTTGTGTCTTTGTCTTGTTCTCTTTTTTACTGAGAACTCCTGGATCCATCCTGGAGAACCACTGTGCCTCATGCAGAGGAGTCCCTCGCTCAGGATTGTGAGTGCAGCCAATCCCACTGCTGTTAAATTGGTGTGTAATGAAGACAGGTCCAGGAAACTTTGCCTTTTCCTCTGCTGCTTATATTCCCCCCATCTTCTGGATACTCTTTCAGATGGCAGTGACATGTGTGAGGACACTTGTGCTGCCAACTTCTGTGCTGTCGTGATCAGCCATGGAACGTTAGTCTCATACCCTCATCACTTCCAAACTTTGAATTCTCTCAAGCCCAGCAAACTCTTGCAATATTGCTTCAGCAGACCTGCTGTGCTGCATCTAGCTAATGCTTGGGATCCCTCACACCATCGCAGCTTCCCAAGGGGATGCACCACGTGCTAAGGGATCTCAGCATCCCTTGGACCTTTCACGGGCTTCAGTTGGACTGAGGGTGGGTCCCAGGGGACCTCTGGTTTGCATACCAGAAGGGAGATGAGCTGGTGTATGTTAAGACCAGACACGTATGTAGGGTCAGTGCCTTCATACATAAATGGGGATATGGTTTGTGATTTGTAAAATATATTTTTGTGCTAGTGATGGCACCAAAATATGGGGAAACCTCTGTTTGGTTTGGTCTGACCCCTGATGCTCTTTCATCCCTATCAAAAAAGTAAATGTTCTTGCTAAATATGTTTTAATTTAACTCCTGGCTTAAACACTTTGGTTTAAAAAAAAATAAAAATTTAAAGAATGAAGTTGCCTCTGGAAAACTTAGCATAGTTCAACTCTGGGGCACCTGCCCCTCATCTAAAAGTGAATTACCATTCAAAATTTAATTTCAGGTTTTTCCCTTGATGGAAGCATTAGAGGAATTTGACCTAAACTTGTGAAGGGCTTAAGTCAACCCAAAACACTAAACTGTTAATGAGTAAGATTTCATTCTTAGCTAATGCTTTCTTGGTTTCTATCTCAGCTTATCCAGTGATGTAGCAAGAGGTCTGAATCTGGACCACAGGTCAATTTTACTTGGGTAAAATCTCCATTTCTCCAAGGACATCTCCTATTCTGTGTCATTATCCCAGTGTTTCAGGACAGTGCCTGGAAGGAGGTGTGCTCTGTCTGGCTGCACTGGTGGCGGGCCACTGTGCTTCCTAATTATCCAAAAAAATCCCCAAACTGTATAGCGGCCAGGCAACTCATGGCTTTTGAGATACTACCTGGGATTATTTGCAGTATTTGGAGATCCCTATCTTATCCGTCAGCCCCCGAGGGCGTGTTAAATCTCAGCCGAAGTTCACTGTCTTGCTCCTGAAATAATTCATATTGTTTCTGCCAGGGGAAGGCGAAAGGGAGGAAGGGAAGGGAGCCCGCTTGTGAAGGAGACAATGTGAATTTATATTCTAATGGGGGGAATTTGGCTGTGGGACATCTGAGTGAATACAATCTGATGAGTTTCATTAAGGCTACACCTCATTCTTTTAATTAACTTCTTGTTCTTGTCCTTGGTGAAGTAGTAATTATTTTTTAATTAGCCCAACGCTGCATTGCAGAGCTAGCCAACCCTAGCCTCATCTCAGAGAGGTGTCATAAGAATTAAGTTAATTAGCTTGTCACCATCCCTGTAAAATATGGCTGTGTTTGGCAAAAAGGAAAAAAAAAAAAAAGACCCTTTGCTGTTCCAAGGTTAATTAAAAAACATGGTGCACAAGAGTGTCAGGTTGGGGAGAGGCAGATCCTGGGGTTTGGCAGGTGCTGTGATTTGCATCTGATGTGGACTCGGAGGCAGAAAATCTATGTATTGCTGGCATAATTCACCGATTCCTAGTGGTGCCCTCGCAGCCCAGGGTGAGCTCTGCAGCCGGGCTGTGGGATGGTGCATGAACAGCAGCACAGGGCTTGTGGTTCTGGATGGCAAGAGCAAGTCCAGAATCTGTGGTCAGTGTGGGCTTCAAAGTAGAGCTCTCCTGCCCTGGTAGCTGTGGTTGTGGAGGTGGGAAGGGATCCGAGATCTGAGCCTGTCACTGGACTCTTTTTTTTTTTTTTCTCTGCAATTTCTGCAGTTTTCACCGGTGAACAAGTATTTTTCAGGTTTCAGCATCTCAGTGAATCTATCTGACCAGAGGAACAAAAATCCCACAGACATTTAAGGATTTATAGAACTGATCCATCCCTTCCCAGTTGTTTTGATTAAACTGACGGAAGTTCTGTAAAAACGAACTTTAGGATTGAAAAAGCTATTTTCTTTGGCAAAAAGTCCATCTTGGTGAGAGATTTCCCACTAGCTTTAACAGCAGCAAGCCCTGGTCCCTGCACACCTGAGTCTCTGCAGGAAGCATGTCCACAGGTGTTCAGCTGTGGTGTGGCAGCTTCTCGGAGAGCCCAAAGAAATTAGGCTTTTTCTTCGAGCCTCATCTCATGGTTATTTGACAACTCAGCATTAATTTTTTTAATTTTTTTAAAAGGTGATTTCCAGCTTTCCTGATTAGAGATGCACTTGAATGTATGATTCCTATGGGATTTAGAGCTGTCTCCTAAATCTCCCCAGATGATGATGGCTCTGCTTTCTTTGCTCCAAGGGAATCCTTTTATTCTGTGTTGCCAATTGCTGTTTCTCCTGGATGGACTCAGACTATTTGTTAATACTTTTCTCTGTGCAGTGTCCCAGGAAGGATGGTCCTGACATCTCTCCTGCTTGCCAGGGATGGGCTGAGGGTTAAATTCATACCACTACTTATCAGAGGCAATTCATTTGTCTGTGTGACATTTAATCAAGGGTGAAGGAACTCCAGCAGCTGAAGGAGCAACTACAAGGGTTGGGTGGACTGGACATGCTACCTGTTGGTTTGGGGTTCACGTCAGAGTGATGTGGCTGATGCTATAGGAGGGTTTTTTTTTTGTGATTTACACCAGCTTAAAGGACGCCAGATTTTTGGCACAGTCTGATTCTAATTCTGGCTTCCCAAAAGTTGTGTGTGAAGAGTGGGAAGGGAAGGCAAGAAGCTCTTGAGGAGCTCTTGGCACTGGATGGAGATGCTCTGTGGGTAGAATGGCTTCAAAACAGCAGTTTGTTGGTTTCGAGTTACTTCATGATGGTTTGCGGGATCAGTCTGTGGCACAGGGATGAACAGGGCAGGATGGGACATGGGACTCAGAAGCAGCAGTCCTGCCGTGAGTGGAGATGGGGAAGGGAAGTATGAAAGGAGCAGGGTGAAAGCTCTGAAAATGGCATGGAAGAAGTAGAGCTTTAGCCCTGAATGGACATCAGGAGCCGCCTGTGAGAGCGCAGTAACTCTGGGCCACTGTTAGTCACAGGCTAGTGCAAAACTGTCCAGGGGATGGTCTGTGGCAGAGATATTAACTCTCTCCTTCGCTGTCTCTAGTAGGTATCCCCTGGCTTGGCCAACAGCACCTCGCTGGGTCTTGTGATGTTTTTGAATGACAATGAGTCAGTTTAGAAAAGGCCAATACAAACCCCCTTCATTCCTTGATGTATCGTAGCCATTGGCTTTGTGGGGTTTAGAAGAAACTTCTGTGGAGAAGCTTGTACCATAAATGTCTGTCCGACAATTCTTGAGGATTTCTTCAGATCAGAACTGAAGATATTTTTGTAAAGAGACTTTTAGAATATTTCATAAACTGGAAATATTTTAATTGAAAATTTTGATGCATATGAATATTGTTTCATATAACTTCTTTTCCCCAGAAAATTCTACTTCTTCACTGCAAAGCAATTATCTTTGATCAGGAAATGGAAAGCTTTATGTCCCAAATAGAAAATCATTCAGGTTATAGACCTCTGCTTTTTTCATTGCAAAGTCAACATTTTCTGTAGGCAGCAGGCTGCTTTTTTTTTGGTGAAGAATGCTATATAATGAAAAAAAAAATGTATCTATCAGTAAAGCTTTGAGAGAAAACTTATGACCAGCCCTGCTCTGGAGCAGCTGGCCACCATCAGAGACAGGATACTGGGTAGACAGGCCCCATGCCTGATCCAGCAGAGTGATTTTTATATTCCAATGTAAATAATCATTTAAGAGGTAACTGTTTGGGGCTCCCTTAAGCTTTCGGCTGGGGGTCTGCTGGCTCTGTGTTTCTAGCTCAGCTGAGAAGGCTCTTAGAAAAAACTGAAGGGGAAAAAATAATTCCAACAACCCCAGCGGTCTCCTTCAGAGAATAAGGATATTAACTTCGGCTTTAATAAAAACATAATGTTAACTAATCTACTGTGAAGAGCTTCAACTGCAAACCGTAGCAATTCACCAGTGAAAATTTGGAAAGGGATTGAGGATTGGAGGGAACCTGCAGTCATTAGCTGCAGATTAAACATGAATTAAACTGCTTCTGATTGTGTCAATCCATCCATCCCGAGGATTGTGTCTTTCCAGCATTCCTCTGCTGAAGGGAAGAAAAGGAAGCTTTGGCTGGATTTGATGCCTTGCTGTGATGGAGATAACAGGAGGAGGTAGGATGTGGGGTGGTCACGAGTGCACAGATATTCTGCAGTGTTTGAACTGGCCAAGGCTTCTGGTATTCCCGTCAGCCACTGCAAATACTGCTTTTAAAAAAGTAACACTTCTGTTTCTATATCCCAGAACATAAATCATGGCCACGTATCTCCAGGACTGAAGTGTGAAATGAGAAGGGTTTCCAGCAGTAAATTGGGATAATGCTGCATTCCTAGGCTGGAGAGCAGAGACATCCACTCCAGCTAAACTTCTAGAATAAGGTAAAGGTTGGTTGAGGAGCAGTGCTGGGATCAGGTCTGCTCAATGCTTGTGTATTTGTTTGTTTCCAGGCATTTCTCACTGGTGTGGGGAAGTCAGAGTCACACAGGTACCTTGGTGGTGTGTCAGGGAATGGCTGACTGTGGATTCCTCAGGTCTCTGCTCAAGTAAGAGTCACTGGAACAGCCTCCTGAAAAAAGACCTGTTCCTCTAACATCTCATAAAGTATATGCATTTTATTTGGTACAACTGGTTACATTTATTATCCACATGGATCCTGTTGCAATGCAGATGAACACTCAGTCAGAAATGACTAGAAAGTCTGAACCAAAAGACTGTGTCACATCTTTTGAGGGCATCTGGACCTTGTGAATCACCTTTGCCTGGAACTGTGCTGTAGTAATGGATAACCTAATTCTGAAAAATTTTCCTGCTTAAATTGAAGGGAAGTTTGGATTTGTCATCCATTCCCCTTGGTTCTAAGGTTTTCCTTCCCCCTTCAGGATGTTTACTCCTAATCACACAGTCTTGCCTGAAGAGACAGAAAAATGTCAGCAACCTGCAAACATCCAAAAGACCGTTCCAAATTGTGTGAACAATAAGCAGAAATGAAATCCTAATTGCATGGCATATGGCTCATCCCTACAAACCTTGGTACTCAAAGAGCTGAGGGGTAATAACCACTCAAACAAAGTGGAGGATGTATTAAGGCGATGCCTGTCTGAGCTATCAAGCCGCTTGCAAGAAACACATAATCCCTTTTAATCTCATTCCTTGCATTCCGTGTAGCTGTAAGGCTGCGTTTCAGTAAAACTGATTTTCTAGTTGATGAGCAGAATGTAAAGGAGCTGGGAAGATGCTCCCAGCTCTCTGTAGAGCACAGCAGGTTGGTTCCCATATTTGCTGCATCAACAGGGGAGAGGAGTCGGGCTGTAGCCCCAGCCCAACCTGCTGTAGGTTTTTAAACAGAAGGATCAGGAGTAGTCTTTTTCTTGTGGGGTTAGAGCGAAGGGCCATGTGAAATTGGTGGTGTCTTCTCTAACTGCAGTCCCCCAACGTTTTGCCAAATCCTCCATCAGATTTATCTCTGACATCATCCCTGTTGTTCCTATAGCTTTTGGACTGGTCAGTAGTCAGCTGGGGTTGTGCCTTCTGTACAGGAATAGGACTCCAGGTGATAATTTTACTTTAGCATGGCAAGGCATAAGGCTTTTTCTCTGAGGAGCGAAAACAGAAAAACTGAAGTCATCCCCAACCTGAACATTTCCAGTTCCTGAGATCTTCACAGTTGAGTGAGCTGACATGGCAAATGCTGACCCTCTCGATTGAGAGCGGTCAGTGTGTGAGTGGCACTGTACAATATAATAAGCCAACTGTGGTAGAGTTGTTTTCCCATTGGAAAAAAAAAATAGGTTGTACCTTTGAGTGCTTTACTACACACCCAGATTTATGAGAATGAGCGGTGTGGGCTCCAGGGAGGATGTTGTGTTGGTGGATTAGCCTAGACTTGACCAGGCAGCATGTTAAATCCTGATGTATAGCTGCTGATGTCCAAGTTGGTTTTCATTTAGGAGTGGGGCGGAGGCTGCAGTGAAGTCTGCCCTGTTGAGCAGAACCAGCTCCTACGTTGTGGTTCAGATGAAACCCACGTAAGTTTAACATGTAGAAGCAAACACTGGTGCTTCTATCCCGACACTTGTAAGGGTGATGTCGTGTGAATGCTTCAAAGATAGCAATTGTAATAAAAAATAAATCCACCTCCACCTCTCAGCATTTCCCTGGAGACTAGTGGGTTTTTTGGCTCGGCTTCAATCCTAATCAGTGTTCTTCTCTTTAATAATCCTAAAGCGACCCCATTGTAGCTGTTTCATCTCAGTGAAATGAATAGGTTCTTTGAGCAATTCCACGTTTAGAAGAGCTCTTCCACAATTGGATCAGTCTGCAGGACTTAGTCTGAGGTGTTCAGAAGAGCTTGGGAGGTGTGGGAAAGACTCGTGGCAAGTCCTCTTCTTGTAGTATCTTCACCTCATGCTCTAAGCAGCAGCTTGAGGTTTATTTTTGCTTGCATGGCAGAATGAAAAATTGAATTATGTGAGAATTGTCACTGGAGGAACAAATTGAAGCTTGTATGGGAGTTACTTCCTCTTCTTCATTAGAAGTAGGTTAATCTCCAACTGAAAATATAATTTGGCAAAAAGAGCAGAAACATTCATTCTGGATAATGTTGAGATTCAACATAGTGAGCTTCTTGGCTCTTCTCCAAACTGATTCACCTTTTTAATATACTATTTGCTTAAAGTTTATCTTTTTGGTCTGTCCTGCCCTGTTGGTTGCTGAGCCCTGCAGATGGAATCTAGTTGAGCCAAGTGCTTTGGCTCTCACTGAGATCCAGCACACGATAATGGGCTGAGCTTAATAAGGAGAGTTTTATTGGAGAGGGCTTCATTTGCTAAAGCTTTAATCTGATCACTGGAGTTGTTAAAGGTGTTTTCTTTTTGGTGGGCTTCATAGTCTGTGAGCCAAAGCTGAAAAGAGCAAAGCAGCCCGGGGGAGAAGCTGAGGGTTGATCCATCATGGGATGGGCTGTGCTCTGGAGGGACCCGAGTGCTGGTCTACACTGGGACATTTCTCCTGGTTCTCCATCCCAGTCTGCCTTTAGCTGTGCTTTGGCCTCCCAGTCCCGGTAAAGGAACCCACCTGTTTCAAGCTTTAGAGAAGGATTATTATTTTTTTTTGCCATGGGCAGCAGACTGGAATGAGGAGCCAAGGCCAACGAGGCAGACGGTGACCTCTGCTCGGGGAGAGCAGCAGAGCCAGGTGAGCAATTTCCTGCTGGAGGAGCAAATGGGGCCGGGTCTCCGATGGGGATAATTCCACTGATTTCCCCCCCCCCAGGAGCTGGCTCCGCAGTGGATGTTGTACCTTTAGATGGAACGAAGTCTGGGGTGTGTAAATCATAGCCATGGAATATTGTTTTTGCAAGTCTCCTGGTCTGTTTTCATGGACAGGGGAAAGGAGGAGTGTGTCCCCCCCACCATAAAATATGTCAGCAGACGTCACTGATGGGGCTGGATGGGGAGAACAACACAAAGATAATGACACTTCCCTCTTTCCCCCCCCCCAAACACCTCCCTCCCTTTCGTTATTCTCTTCCCTCTTTGTCTCGTGTTTCTGAGTTAAGAGGATTTTTTAGGCACAGTAACGAGCGCTTGCTTTGAACTTGGAATATGTATGCTGCAAAGAAAGCCCCTGGACCGTCCTTACTTAATATGCCCAAATATGATTAGTGTCAGACTGTGAAATATCGCTTCCTTATCTCTAGGAGCCAGCAGACAGGAACATTTTGAGGGATCAGGGTCTTTTTATTTTTTTGGCAAAGCGCAGACTTTGAGAAGGAGATGGCTTGTGTGCACAGTCTCCTCACTGGCATCGTTTTCGTAAGCCTCTGGAGAATCTCCTTGTTTCTCTCTCTCCATTTCCCTGCTCTCTTTTGCTCGTTCATTCCTTGCTCCATCCCTCATCTGCCTTGACACTAATTCATGATCAAGGGACATCATTTTCAAAATGGCAGGTGATTTGAAGTTGAATTCTGTTCTCAGCCATGTCACTGTCTCGCCTACAGCAGAGCAGCAGCCCCTTCACTCTTGCTCCCCATCAGAGATAGACTTGCAGAGGTGCTTTGGGAAGATGCCCTGATTGCAGAAACTAATTATTTGAGCCATCACGCAGGCTGCATTGTTGCTGTTTATCTGCTGAGCAATGCTGCTTTGACAAGAGAGGAAAAAAAAATGCCCAGCCCTATTTATTTACATATTAAGGGTCTTGCATGTCAACAACTGCAAACTGTGGATAAAGGATTTGTATCTCCTGTAATTTCATGGATCTGTTCAGCGGTTTTGTTGAGCAGAAGGTGGGAGAGGAGGGAAAGAAATTAGTATTAAAATGTGTTAAAATGTGTTTCCATCCTCCTTGCTTCTTAACTGGCTGCCAAAATCTTCTTCCCTCTGAAAAATCCTGGCTGTGTGGAATAAAAGGAGAAACTCATTACAAATGTATCACTTCAATGCCTTGGAATGCTTTTGTTTCCGATTCTCTTTGATCTTCAGATGGGCTAAAGATAAGGACTGAGGCTGCTATTTAATATCTTCAGTCCAGATCTGGAACTCGCGGTGTATGGAGAAGAATTCTGCTGAAATCAGACCCTGGATTTTGAGCTCATTCAAGTAAGCATATTTGAATTGCAGGCTTTGATTGTGATCTGTATCTGCTTGCAACTTGGAAATGTTTAGGATTTAATGTATACCAAGTTTAATACTCTTACATGCACCATTGGCCCCTACTGGAAAGGATTAAAGCTCCTCAGTTATAAGTCCTAAAGCTTAATACTGCTCTGAAAGAATCTTCCATTTAAGTAACAGCGTACAGCACGAGGCTATAAGCTGCAGGAGCACTGATCCTGCTGCCACTGCACGTTTCCAGGCTTTGTGCTGACCAAAAAGTTTCATGCAATCATGTGAGATGTTCAAATTGCATCAGAAATGTCCTTGCTATTGTAGATGCAAGCATGAAACTGCAGGTACTGCTCTAGACGGACCCATCCGCTTTGAAACAGCTCAAGGAGCAGATGTCCTAGCTGTAGGTGAAACTGAGGGAGAAAACTGAGATCACCGAGAGAGGGATCATGCAGAGATTTTACCTCAAAGATTCAGCTGATCCCTTAAAACCAAGGGAAATGCTAGTGTAAGGAGTTTGTTGACTTTAAACACTACAACAGGGTTTTTTCAGTAAGGGTTGATGATCAGGGGTTCAGACAAGGCCTGGTCCTTCAGAAGAGTCTGCAGGTGAGTTCTCTGAAAGACGAGGGAAAATGTGAACTATAGAAGAGGCAAAATTCTGGTGTTTTAATTTGCAGGAGAGAGGAGGAACAGACTTAATGAGTGCAAAAGCCATTGTAAAGAGGATCAGGAGGAATTCTTAATCATGTCACCCTAGGTTTGCATTACAGGAGGGGCCTTAGCTGGTAAGAGTGTCCAGCCACAAAGGTAGCAAAGCTCTGGAGGAGTTTTTCTGGAAGAAGCATGGGGCAAGTGTAGGTGTTTAATAGTTGCTTGGGAAACATCTAGCAGGAGAGACATAGGCAGAATTGAGGGTGCTTTAGGGTACAAGCAGGAGACTGTGACAGCCTTATGGCATCCCTTTCATCCTCCTTCTGTAGATATTCAGAAATACTGCTTTAATTCTTGATTCACGTAACAGGCACTTCAAACTACCAAATTCATCACAATGAACTGCCACAGGCAGTAGGGAATATGTTACATTAGAGTATCATTTTTTCTTTTTTTTCTTTTCCCCTCTTTGGGGTCATTTACTAGCCTGCTTTGTTCATAATAGGTCTCTTGTTTGACATATTCATTGATAACCAAAGTGCTATTTTCTTGACTGGAAAATATTGACTTTGAGGTTAGAGCTTTCCAATGTGTTCAGCATTTGCCAGCCCTTCTCCTGTTGAAGCCTGTGGCAATAATCCTATTGATCGCAGTGGGAGTAGAATTCATGGGAACAGAAAATAAAGGGAAGCCTTGGAAATCCTGCTCTGAGCATTTTGTGACTCAGATGTCAGAGGAAACATGATGTAATCCAATGTCAAAGGCACTCTGAAAACCTTCACGAAGAACTTTTTTTAAAAAGTGACCTTTTAAATAGATTAACATTATTGAAGCAAAAAAAAGTCTATTAGCATGAAAATACAGGGAGTTAAATCACTTCTCAAGGTGTTGGAACAAACCCCGGGTTATTGTCTTTTCTTGCTGGGGAAAAAACTTAAGTGAATATATTTTGAAATATGGAATAGATTTCCTTGTTAGCTTTATTGCCATCAGCAGCGAAAGGGACTCTCAGTGGAGAACACGAGAAGCCTCACCAGAAATTAGAGGATTTGATGCTGTGGAGTCGTTGTTATTGTGACACTGCTGTGAGCCTTGTGTGATCGCCTGCCTGGGGGTGGTCTCCCATCACACTGGTGCTTTCTGGACCTGGGTCACCCACGCCTGGGGCTCTTGCTGAGTGTGGCACTGCCTTCTCCCCTGGGAGTGATGGCCAAGATAACGAGCAGGTTTCTTGCATTCAAATGTATGTACCAACAGGAGCAGATGTTTGGAGAGAGGACACCACTGATGTAAATGTCCATTAGCCTTATGGTGAGATCCTGCTTTTTTTTTTTTTTTGTGAAGCTGAAGGATATGATTGTTTCCCAGTCTGTGCTAAGGAGAGTCCTTCTTCAACCCCTTCACTCCTCTGGGCTCACAGGCAACCTTGTATATTCCCAAGTGTATATCCTTGTATATTCCCAAGTTCTGTGAAGTGGCTGGCTGTGGAAAGTCATGAAAGCTGAAACAACCTTTGCATTAGCTTACGTTCAAAAAGTTCCATTCTAGACACAAAATTTGCTCTACCTTTTTTTTAACCCATAATATTTTCTGTGAAAATCTTTAAAGATTTTATTTCTCCCTGCTTGATTTATGAACACAAAAAAGCTGGTTATAAGTTCAAATGCTTGGATTTGTGGCTGCCATTGATTGTTGTACGCATACTTTGCCCTTCTCAGATTTTAAGTTCTCAAAATACCAAGTGGAATAATATACCCAACGTGACCCCTGTAATCTTCTGCTTGGCTTTAAGTTCCGCTGAGATTTCTGCCCATGGTGGTGCCGCTCCCGTTGGAGAGCGCTGAAGGCAATAGCTCCCCGGGGTCCTGTGGCTCGGCTCTCGCTTCCAGCCTGAGTTTTGCTTGTGTTGGGACAGGTTTTCACCATTGTATGTTGGTGGTTTTGATTCTGCTCTCGGCTTCACAACAGCCTCCTGCACAGCCTCGGTGTTGAATTGAGCCCGTGTGAGACAAGAAGCTGTGCCGAGCCTTAGATGTGGGTTTTGCAGCCAAAAGGCTGCACATCAGGACTTTTAGGTGCTTCCTGGATCCAGAAGAACTAGATAGATATGTGGGGTCAGTGCTTCTGGTCCCCTGGGTGGGACTGAGCCTGGTGTTAGATGGGTTCTGTGTATGGTTCCCAGCTTGGATCTGCCTTTTGAAAATGATCTGCTCCCAGCCTCCCCCTAAATTCACCCTTGCTTTTCTGTGACACTCCTGAGGTGTGTTTCCTTCATACCCAGTGTCTGTGGAGCTCAGGCAGGTGGGTTCTATGCATTTCTCCACCAGAGGGGATACAAGCCCATCTCTTCCACACCTGGGACAAGCTTGTTGCTATGGTATTTAGGTGCCCGTATTGGGTCCATGTTTCAAAGTCTTATTTGCATGTTCAGAATTTTTGGTTCGTGCTGAAGAGAGAGAGAGGTATGTACCCAAGGATGTAAGCAGGTGTCCTTGCAGTAGTTTACACTAAAAATGTGGAGATATGATGTGCTTTGTAAGTGTGAAGTGGATGTTCTTATCTTCTAGTTAGAATTGCTATGGCAGTGCTAAGTGTTACGGTCTAAAACCAAAAAAAAGCTTATTTGGGATGTTAGAAATGCTGCTTTTCCGAATGCAGGTGTGTGTGAGGTGTGAATTCTTGATGGGAGCAAAGAACAGAGTGGTGAAGTGAAAGCTTTCCATGCAGGCAGGTGGGACAAGATAAAATCCTAGGGATGCTTACATTCAATTTAATACAGAATTTGGGGAAGTCTTTGCCTTGCCAACGCATGGATCCCACGCGGGCAATGATTAGGATTTTACGTGCAGGAAATATTATGAGCTACTGTACTTGGGTTGTTTTCTGACAGCAGAAACAATTAAAAACTGTGACACACTGCGTGCTTTCCATCTCCAGCTGTCTCGCTGCACTAACTGCTCCCTTCATACCCCACGAAATTCATGCCTGAGCTTGAAGCGAATTTGCCAATGTGTCCAAGGAGACAAAAGAGCGAGCGTAACGGCGAGAATCATTGTTCGAGGCTCAATCCAAAATTGCTTTCACAAAAGCCAAATGTCAGGATAAAGGCGATGGCTTGCAGGGAAGCCTCCCCCTTCCTCTAGAAAGAGGCCAGCAAATAAAATAATAAGCACACGGCTCCCCGTGTGTGTGAGTGCAGTTCAAGTGCAGCATATTGTAAGGTAATCTTATGCAGCATCAAGTTCTTGCTGTAGCTTTGGGGGATCTGGCCTTGGTGGCACTAATCAATGCCTGTTTGCCCCTGACAGAGTGGTGATGTGAGGCTATCCTCCGGCCTCTTGCAAAGAATTGTAGTGGTTTTGTGGTGAGTTATTACCTGGTTCTATCCACAGGTTCCAGGCAAAATGCTGCCTTGTTAACAACGGGGACTGTGTGCAGTTGGTTGTGCTCTTCAGCTGCCGTGTAAATAACGCGCGTTGCTGGGATCAGATCATTTCTCCTGGATGAGAGCTGTGATGGGGTTTGCTCAGTGCTAGAATCATCCCCAGGGTGTGTGTGCTTGGGGCTTCTACCAGTTGGCTTCATATGGAGTCTGCAAGGGGTATTAATCTTCGCTACTTTGGGGAGAGGTTGTTTTATTTGTTTGGTGTATTTCTAGGCTTCCCTGTTTTTGAGAAGACAGAATTTTTGTCAGATATTTGTGTAAGTATTTTAGACATATGATAAAACCAGCTCCAATGCATAGCTTCTGCAGGGGCTGGGCTGTGGCAGAAGAGCTGGCTGATGGAGCCACGGCCATTGCACCTTCTGATGTCTGGGGTCTGAACTTGGCTCTGGGCAGGTCTCACATAAAAACAAACAGCTCTTTCCTTTTTCTTGTAACCATCTGTATATGGCCTGCACATCAACTGACCCTGCCTGGCCATGGGAAGTAGGGACTGCTGGAATGGGAAAAGCTGGACAAAGATGGGAGCAAGGAGTCTGTCCATGGGTCACTCTCACCACCTGTATCATTCTGGCCACCTCAGTCAGTCCCATCTGTCACCTCGGTTTACTGAAGAGCAGAATGAGATTCCCTGGAATCAATATTTGCATTGAACCGGTGGATTCTGATAAATGTACCTTAGGTGTTAAATGTTCTTTGTCACTATATTTGCTTCAAAACCAAGAGAACAAATCTTTAATTGATAAAGTAATTATGATTGAGTTTTCACAGCCTTTTCCACCCCATTGTGGTGTGGAAGGTGTATCTCATGGTGGCCACTTTCAGAAGGTTATGGCTTAACCCTTCATGTATGCTGAGATACCACCTCCCCATGTGGCTAATGATGAGCAGATAACTACAGGATCAGGTAGAAAAGATGCCACTGCAGAGGCTTGATGCCAAAACCTGTTTGAAGGGCCACATTTATCACTAACTGTTTCTAATCTGTCCTCTTTTTCTCTGCTTGTTAATTCAGAAATACTGAACCGAAACCCCCTTTATAGCCCTAGGGCAGGTGTCTCGCTTAAATCCACCTCATTACTTTCAATGAATAAGAATTTTTCATCGGACAGGTGGCTAGTACCAGAGTCTGTAGCCTTTCTCTAAGGCCAGGAATGTGCTCTGGCCGTGTGTCAAACCAACAAACCTTTTATGCTGAAGGATTCTAAATTGACTGTTGTGATATTTCAACAGATGAAGAAAACAAAGCCATGAAGGATGAAAAAGCAGGAGATGTGTAATGGATGGTGATTAGTGCTTGCAGCATCTAGCATGTGTTTATTCCATTGATGTTATCTAGCACGTTGGGGGGTAAATAAAATAAATATTTATTTTATATGGAGTAAATAAATGAAATGTAGAGAAAGGGTTGTGAGTTGTCAGTCTTCAATTGGCTATTGTAGTACTGTGTTCCATAAATGATGGCCTGATCTTAAATTGTCCCAGGCAGATACTGCATACATACAAACTTGTATACCAAGTCCACAAAGTACTTTGGAAATCCGTATGGTCCTCTTCTTTTCTTACCCATCAAGAAGCTATGAGGGTCTTTGAGATATGTTAGAAGATGCTACCTTATTTAGCTGAATTACTCTTAAGAAGAAGATTAAGTTGACTCTTACTATGAACTGCTTGTATGAGCCCAGAATAAGACTAACCTGAAACATGACTAGTGTGAACCTGAATTCGGCTTTTTATGATGCTCAAAAAAATGTTAGCTCTGCTCTTTCATTGCCTTTGGCCTTCCTGGGTTTGACCATGCTGGAAATTGAAATGCTAAAGAGCAGCAATAAAACTAAGCCCTCTTGTGATACTTCCAAGAAGAACAGGAACTTCCAGAAATCTCCCGAGAAGGGTTGAGCTCATGAGATTTGCAACCCTGTTCAGCCTAAATCAAGGAGTTTGGAGAAAGTTCAGAGGAAACACCCAAGCTTTTGAGCACTTCATCACACTGAGCCCTTGTAGGCTTTCCCATTACTGATGTCTGGTTATACACTGTTCCTCATCAGAGGCTCAGCATGTCTTCTCCACAAATGAGCACTGTTCAGCCCCCCCTTTTCCATCCTTTGCTGTCTTCTCTCTGACTCTTGTTTCCTTTTAATTGCCTCTGAAGAAAAGTTACTTGCCGACATAATTTTCTCTTGGAATGATATTACAGCTTCTAAATGAAGCCTGGGTCAGTAGTATCACATGGATAAGAGACTCTTTCCCTCTCATGTGATACTGTTTTAGTAGAAGATTAAGCTCTTAACCCTGAAATAAAAGCAGCTTTCCCTCTTCTCCCTCCCTCTCTCTTGTTATCGCTCCTGTGTGCCTTTTTTTTTTTTCCTCACGACCCATAATTTAGATACCACATCAATTCTGGCTACTGGTCTAGTGAGCAATCCATCCCGAGACATGATCCAGGGGCTTAATTAAGTGTGAAATTGAAGGGAGAACCGGCACAAGAAATGGACGGGGTCCTGAGAGGCAGAAATTTTATAAGTCGCTAGAAAGCAAAGAGCAGCTGGGTGTTCTTTAAGGTGCCAGGAAGTTATTGACTGTTATTGTTCAACACCATGATGGTAAAAGATAGTTAGGTACCTAGAAGGTGTTGTCAGGGGGTAGATATTTTGCTGTGGGCCTTCTGCATTAATTAAATCCCACTGCTGGCTTTGTGCCTGAGTGGGTGCAACAACCTACCTGTGGCCTTGGATCTCTTGCTTCTCTTGTGTAAGGCTTTGCAAGGCAAAAATCAGCCTCAGAAATGTGCGTTGTGCTCAGTTTGAGCTAACGCTCTTCCTGCATGAAGAAAGTCCTTTTGTGGTAGGAGGGACTGGATGATTCCTACTGGGAGGTCACCTGTGCTGCTTTGTGGTGGGATAGTCTGAGGTGCTAAGCCCCCAGGCCTCCAGCTCTGTTCCATGTCATCTTACAGCCTCCCTCTGTGTCCCCAAAAGGATCTAAACTCAGAGCATCATGTCTCGGGATGATGTAGGTTGTCCTATTGCTGCAGTGCTGGGGAGGGCTCCTCCCTGTGCCTTGACTGCTCTCCTGGGATGACCTCTTGGGGTGGGTTTGCACCAGTAATGAGGGTCTCAGAGTAGGGCTGTAGCTGCCTTGCTCCCGTGGGTGTTGAGAACCTACAGCTACAGGGTACATCACTGGCTTGGGGTTTTCTCTGGGGGAGACTTGTTATATGAAAAGTTATTGTAGGTGGGTTTTGGCCCGATTTGGTGTCCAGACATGGGCACTTTTGCTTATGTTTGGTTTGGGGAAGAGTGAATGGAAAGTTGCCCAGCAGAAAAGGACCTGGGGTTGCTGGTGGACAGACGGCTTAACGTGAGCCAGCAGTGTGCCCAGGGGGCCAAGAAGGTCAAGTGCATCCTGGCCTGCATCAGGAACAGCATGGCCAGCAGGAGCAGGGCAGTGATGGTGCCTCTGTACTGGGCACTGGTGAGGCCTCACCTCGAGTACTGTGTTCAGTTCTGGGCCCCTCACTACAGGAAAGACAT
>JAOTQQ010000003.1:27211385-27221724 GCA_026546715.1 Gallinago undulata | reverse complement strand
AGAATTACTTTACTGAAAGAGTGGTCAGGCACTGGAACAGCCTGCCCAGGGAGGTGGTAGAGTCACCATCCCTGGAGATATTTAAGAAATGTGTAGATGTGGCACTTCAGGGCATGCTCTAGTGCCCAAGATTGTTGGGTGTGGTGATTGTTTTGGTGATGGGGTGTTGGACTCTTTGTTTTGGTGTTGTGTGGTTTTTGGTTTTGATTTTTTTTAATGGTTGGACTCGATGATCTCAAAGGTCCCTTCCATCTATGAAGATTCTGTGGTTCTGTTTGCTGTTGGAAAACTTGAGGGCTTTATCGTGGTGGAAATATAGTTGCTGGGGGCCTTTAAGGAGTGGGAAAGGTGATCGGGGTCGAGAGTCAGTGGAGTGTGGAGAGCAAGATGACAATAGCCCTGAATCAGCAGATCCCCACTGGTCGTGGGGAAACATGGGCAGCCTTTCCCTGTTTTCCCTGGATATTGGGTCTGAAGGAGCCACAGCTCAAAGAAAGTTGTCATATTTTTGTTGTGGGAGAGAGTTACAGCCCAGTTTGGGGTGTTTTCTGCTGCACCTGCAAAGTTTTGCTTTAGATCCTGGGCTGTGAGGGGCATGTGCAGCAAGATGCTCTTGCAGACTAAGTATCTGGGACTGATGCCCAGAAGATGCTGAAGTGTTTTTAACATGAAAATCTTCCCGAACTGGCCATGCTGTGGATGCAGATTGAGTTTGTGAGAGCAGGTTGGAGCCTTGCAGCCATGCCTGGGGCGTAATTTCCTTTGTGTTGATTGAAAATTTTCTGAAGAGTAATAAGGAGAGTCAGTGAAATCAGTGGTGCTCCAGTATTTTACATCACCTGAGAATCTGGCCTCAGGCACTGGTGATAATTGCCTGCTGGCATGACACAGCAGTAAATACAACATTAAATTGAGGCTTAGTATTTATGCACAATAGAAGCTGACAAAGCTTCACTTCAATAAATTGCTTCTCTTATAAGCTCTCTAGAAACCTGGTGGTCTATCTAAACTCCTCAGCAAAGATTTAGTAACAGATGCTGTAGCCATGTCTAATGTTAGCAAGATTTCATTAGCTATATATAGCATGCTCCTCTCATTTCAGTGTACCATGATGTTTGCTCAGAAATAGCTATTTGAAATTGAAAAGGAGAGAATTTTGTGATGCGTTTCTTTGTACTTCTCTGACTCTTTTTAGTCTGAAATATTCAATGTGGTTTCCTCGCCTTTAGTGTGAATTAGTGAGGTACTGTTGTATTAATCTCCTCTGGGCTCAATTCCAGCTTTCTTATTTGCACCAGCTAGGATCCGACTCCAAAAGTGGCTTTCACAGGACCATTTGTGGATTAAGATTGTTCTGCATAAGAGTACCATAATCCAGCTTTAATTGTGGTTTTTATACTGACTGTAACAAAAGATTTAGCGGTAAATGGGTAACTGTAGACCTTTGGGTTTGACCTGAATAGCAGGAAAAGCTTTGCCACGAGTCTTGGAGAAAACATTGTTAAAGATGCAGGGGCAGGGAAAGTGGGACGGGATGCAACTTCAATTTAGGTGTATTGCATTGGTTCAATATGACACCTTTGTAAGCTACACTATCTTTCCTCTATCAAGAAAAAAAAGCAGATATCTTATCCATGATTGTCCAAGCGTTTGTTATTGTACCTCATGGGGAAACTACTATTTAGCTATAGATAATAGGGATTAAGGCAAGGTTTTTAAAGTTTGTCTAAAGGGAACATGACAGGTTTTGTTGATAGGAGAGCTGTCAGGACAAAAGATTTTGTGAGGTGGAGTCATGTGAAGTGGGTTTTATGGCTGATTTTATTAAATATTTCCATGGGTGAAGTTGTTGCAGAGAGAGGGCGCATGTTGACGGTACACTGAGAGGCATCAACAGACGAGGAGGATTGGAGAAGCGGAGCAATACAAGTGGTTTGACATCTGTGCAAGGTGATGAATTTAATTAAGATCAGGAATTTTTGCTGTAAATTTGAGGCTCGCTGGCTGTCGATGACAGAAGTGAAGGAACTGTCTGTGTAAATCAATCACAGGTGCCTTCAAGACCCTGACATAATGGGAAGTGTGGTATTCAGGCTGTCACCAGCAGTGGTAAGGAAGCACTAATGTCATGGTACATGGTGGCCACGTGACC
This sequence comes from Gallinago undulata, assembly GCA_026546715.1. NCBI lineage: Eukaryota > Metazoa > Chordata > Aves > Charadriiformes > Scolopacidae > Gallinago > Gallinago undulata. The sequence continues at coordinate 27,219,572 of JAOTQQ010000003.1, read as the reverse complement.
TGGGAATCCCATGTATAGTTCTGCTTGCAAACTTTCAGAAAAGAAAAAAAATCCCAGTGGAGCATGTCCAGAAAATTCTGGATGCTGGAAAAGATTAAGAACAGGGTTATACTCTGTGGACAAGGACTTGTATCCTCTCATGCCACTGGTTTTCTTGTGTTTTGACCTTAGTTTTGTGTCATGCAGATAACTCTAAATGTCCAACTCTGCATCTTCCCTGCTATTTTGGGATGAGGGCTACATGGATTCCAAGTTACATACATGTTTGATGCTAGAAGGGGAAATACTGCAACTTGATAACAGGGGGAGTGGAAAGGATAAGTTTTAAATTTGGTAACTATCCCCAAGGGGTTTTCTTGCAACTTCCAGTGAAGCATCTGGACATGGCTATAATGGGGGGGTGGGGAGTGGTGTAACTGGACAAGGTGTGCTGCTGATTTATCCAGTTGCCATTTCTTGTGTTCGCTGTATTAACTGATCAAAAAGGTGCTGGAAATACAGAACAGAAGTAAGAAAAGGAGGTGGAAACTAGAAAAAGGCAGTGAACTCCCTTGTGAAATGATAATGCAAGACACGCGTGCCAGAGGAAGATGCTTGAGAGTTGGAGGGGTTGAGAAAGTTTTGAGCAGATCAGATAGGAAACTGCAATGTACTAAGTAGCTGGTGGCTTTTTTGGTTATTTTTTTTAGTATTTTGGGGGGAAACCTGTATTTTCGAACTGCCTCTGCATACAGCACACCACAAACCAAGCAGGTAACAGTTTCTTTTCCTATAGGAATGAAATGGAGGGTTTATCCCAGATTTCTCTCTCCTGAAACAGTCAGGTGTTAGGTAGAACTGTGGAAGGGTTGGCTCCTGCAGAAAGAGGAGAGGGATGGGTGAAGGAGCTCCCCGAGGCAGGAGTGGTGTGATTTGGTTGGGTAACCTGCAGGTGAGGGGGTAAGAGGGTTACGTGGTCACTTAAGGGCTAGGAGGAGGGAGCAGTAGACCTCGAGGGCATCAAATAAGCCGAGGTTACCCTGAGGTGAACTTCTCTTTGAACGTTGTGGTTTTAACATGAAGTTTGTGGGAGGAAGGACTGGACTCCTGGTCTGCCTTTTCCATCTCACTTTTCTTCATATCTACTAAACTAACAAATCCCTCAAGGCTTTTGGAAGCCTGACAGTATCACGCCTCATCCTCCATTTCTCAAGTTTCTCAAGGCCAGTTCTGCATGAGCAAGCACAGTTGTGTTCCCCACTGGGCCAAAATAAGAACTGTGGAGGGAAACAGAAGGAAAGGCTGAGCTGGAAGATGCCTGGTGCCAGGAGCTCTGTATACTTTCATGGAGCTTCCAGGCTGCCTTGGAAACTGTCTGGTCCTGGGTCTTCAGCATCCCTGGGCTTGTTGATGTGGTTGGTGGGCAAGCAAATGCGAAGGAGTTGTTCTGTGGGTCTTGTCCTCTTGGACTCAACATGGGACTGATCCTGCTGTTTCAGAGTGTATTTGGTGCAAGGATATGCCTGTATGAAAAAATACTGGTGGTTTGCTTCTTGCAGGTCAAGGAAATGACTGGACAAGCCACAGTGTGGGTGTTGGGTGTTTCTCCTTCAGAATGGCTCTCCTTGGCTCACTCAGTGGCTGCAGAAAGTAATGAGGCTATTGGGATTTGTACATCTGTGCATCACTCTGCAAACATGGGTATATCACCTCTGCTTGGCTGAAGTCTCTGTTCTGCTGCTTGTTAGAGGAAAATCCAGAGAAAGGTGACAACAGTCACTGAAACTAAGGGAGTACGAAAGGGAGGATCTTGCTCTCTGTGAATAGTCTGCTTCTCCCTGATGCATGGGGCGGAGGTTCTCAGCACGTCATCCTAACTATTTCTTGTAAAAATAAGTGGGTTTTGATCAAAAACATTCAACATGTATCAACGTTAGGGATTTTTTTTAATTGCCAATCCAAGAAGAGAGGTAAGTCCCACCAAGGTGTGAGATCGGTGACTCTAGCCAAGACAGCGAAAGCTTTGCTGTTTGAAGGGCCAAGTTAAACAAGACACAATTAGGACTAACGTGCCCCCCACAGCTCCCGGAGGCCAGTTTATGAATCCTGAGGGGGCCAGAATTGGACCTTGCTGTGTCTTGTTTTCCTTGGCTACATAACACAGCAAACCCGTGTGCCTCTTGCTTGGCATCCTAGGCACAAATCACACCTGCAGGAGGCTCAGGCACTCGGGCTTTTTTCCTTTCTCCTCCTCTCTGTCCAAGTGGTTTAGTTCTGATAAAATGCACTCTAATCCTGATGTGACAGTGCTGGCTTTGCTGAGGAGGGGGGCTCACTAACTGGGCTGTGGTGACAGAGGCTCCCATGTCCTGAAGGCAGCTCTCTCTCTGAAGATCTGCCCGTGTTTTGTGTCTCTGGCATTTGTCTTTCGCTCTGGTTTGAAACAGAGATGTGCAGATTGCTGCTGCACAGGAACCTTTTTAGCTTCTTTTAAATATTTGAACTTGTTGAATACTGGAGATGGAGCAGTAGGTTACCACCAGATTGACTGCTGTGATACGGGAAAGCAGCTGTAACCTGTTTGGCATTGCAGATCCCACCCTCAGCCTGAGCTCAGGGGAATTTTGGGGTCTATTAGTGTTACCCAGGAAGTTTTAATTCGGGCTCTACTGCTTATGTTTAAATTCTAGAAGCTTTCAGCCTTAATCAGGGTGCTCTCTGTGAAACGTGCTGCTGTAAATGCTTGTGAGGACACTTCATACACAGACTCTCTTTGGATTTTTGGCTGAAGAAGAGTCTAGTGTCTTTTTTTTTTTTATCTTGAAACTTTTTCCTTCTGGATGAACACTACTGCGTACAGGGATGCTTTCCAGCTGCTATAGGGAAAAGACAGAGAAGGAAGGCAGTCAGGAAGAAGACTGCTGACTTACTGATCATGGCACGCTCAGGCTGGAGACACAGGTAGTGCTTTATTTAGCCAGAAAACAGCCAAGCTTTCATGCCTGCAAGGCCTCCTGCAGAGCTATCGCTTGCCTTGTATCGTCAGGCCATATGGCTACAACCGCCCTACATTAAGAAGGAGGTACCCGTGCCTATAGAGCCAGTGACATGTGACTGCAGAGGTCAATGTGCGTCAACTTAATCATGTTGGTTTAGCCCCAGAAAGGGCTCGGAGGGCCTGGGGAGCCTCAGGTCTCAGTAACTGATAGGTTAAATCTCCTAAACCTGAGACCATCCTCGGTTTAGGAGGTTCATGTATAAGTCCTGCATTAACGCTTTTGTTCTCCATCTTTTTGTTTAGCGTCTGTACGTGTCAGCAGTTGTTTGTCTCTGCTTCTGGGCTCATCTGAAGGTTCATCTCTCAGAGCCATGTGAGGGACCCTGGGAGGCTTCAGAAGGGCAGGGTGTTGGCGTGGATGATCTCAGACACTGGAGCCAGGACGGATGCGATGTCAGGGAGGTACCTTTGTCCAGCCATCTCCTCCCGTGGCCATTAAACTCACCCAAAAAATTAAAAAAGCAATAGCAAGAGGCATTTAATGGCTCCCTGGTGAGGGTGAATGAGAGGGAGGGGCATTTTTTTGGCTTTCCCATCATTTTCACGTGTGCTGCTGTCCCCGAGGGATGTGCCCTGGGTGCCTGCTCATTTCAAAGACGCAGACGGGGGACTGTTGGAGGATTAGTTATTCCACATAACAACCCCTTTGGGGCCAGTTTGCTGTTTCTCACACTTCCACGCAGAGCAAGGTTTCCCAGAGACACAAATTTAAGGACGGTGCTGAAGCCACAGGATGTTTCCCGGTGTCACTTAGCTTCACTGCTGGCTCGTACGAGGCCATGCAGGGCTTCACCGCTCCTTGCTGCAGGGCTGCGTGGTGCTGTGCGGCGGAAGGCAGCGGGGTGTGAGCAGTGTCATTATTGTCCCGGGGAGGTTGGATGATGGAGGCAGCACAGGTTGAGCCGACTCCTGTGAGTGAATGAACTCATTATAGTTCACTGCCTTCAATAAAAAAAGTTGTGAATCTTAATTAAAAGCACAGTCGTCTGTGTTTGCAGAGACATTGTTTTGGGCAGTTTCTTGAGCTGTTAACAGGTTGTAAAACATTTTTAAGAATTTATTTTTTTGGAGGGTATTACTAGTTAGTCTGTCAAAAAAAAATACTTTTTTAATCAAAAAAAGGAATTTGAAGGAAGATTTAGCGGTTGTGGGAGTTAGGACTTGAGCAGAGTCTTTGCTTCCATCATGCTTGTCTCAGTCCAAAGTGGAGTTTGTGTGCAGTGGCTTTGATTGTGGATGAGCCTCACGGTACCCTCTGTTTGACGCTATGGACTACAGGCTTTCTCTGCTCGTTTTCCAGGTCACCAAAATCTCCCCAGCATCCTCTTGCTCTCCACGTATGTCTGGGTTGCTCTTGACAATGCAGCTGAGAACTGCTGGCTTATCTGCTCTTCCAGCCTTGGGCATGTCTCAGGAAAGGCGGCTCAGCCCCTACAACGTTTGCCACGTCCCAGGGCGGTGAGTTCTGGCAGAGGATGCCACTCAGTGTCATTCACAAGTGACTGTGTTTTCAGGATTCTACCTCCAGCACCTGGAAAGCAGGTGGCTTCAATCTTTTTGGGTTATGAAAATAGGACTTGTAAATGCACATGTAGCAGAAGCGAAGCTTAGGGGATGGCCTGGTTCTAATTTTCCCCCATATTGATTTTCCCATGTCAAGTTGCTTCCTTACGCCGGGGGAAGGAGGGTTTGGCTTCTAACTATGTGAAGATTTCTTCTCAGTGCTATAAAGTCTCCAAAGGCAGCAGGTTCCAGAGCTCAGACCTGTGTGGTTTTCATAAGCATCGCTCTTCTGTTGTAACACATCTACAGGGATGAAACATGCTTTCCAGGTTCCTTTCCACAGAAGAAGAGATAGGAATCCTGTGTCAGCCAGGGGCTGTGGGTGAGCTGTTTTTGCAAGGAACACAGGAATTTGTTGGGTGGTTGTGTGTGAGAAAATTCAACAAGGATGACTAGCATTCTCCTTTTTTTGATTAATTATATGCCAAGTTTTTCAGACTTTTTTTGTTTAAAAGCCCCCTCTCTCATTTTCACTCTACATCGTGTTTTTGCTGCTTTTGTTTCTCCATTGGAAACCTGAAATTTCTTCATGTAAATAGATATAAAAAAAAAACCAATCCCTTTCATCAAAGGTTGTTTTATCTGTAGCAAAAATATTTTGATAGGCTTGCCTTTTTTTTTTTTTTCCCCTTTCCTCGCCTCCTTCTAGTATCATTAACCAGAACGAACAAAACCCTGTTGTTGTGTGTGGGTTTCCTCTGGAATGACCTTGCTCAAGTCTGCAGCCTGAATGTGTTACCACGGAGCAGCCCAACGATATGATCTTATAACAACTGAATGTTCGCTCAGGGTGAGATTTCATGGCAGGTGATATTTCCCCCACAACAATACCATCTGCAATTATTTCCCTACATCCAGTGTCACTGAAAGGTCTGTCCCAGGGAAAGGCTCTGAATGGTCTGTTTTCACTTTCAACACTCAAACTTTCACTTGGAGGTGAAAGTTCGCTCGAACCACGTCTTGGTGAAGTATCATAATATCCAATTCCACAGCAGGTTCAGAGAGTGTTTCATAACATTTTTGAACCAGATGTCAAGCTGATCTAAGAGGGAAAATTGGGGCATCTTTAATGTGTCACCGTACTTTATCTTAGAACAAATAAACCTCCTAATTCTGTGAAGGGAGGTCGGGGCGAGGAGAGCAACTCAAGCCCTTGTTTTTGCCTGCCAATGACATCTGTCTGCCAGGGAAGTCAAAACAGCCTGAGCCCGATCCTGTCGGTGGTACTCGGGCAAAAATTCCAGTGATCCTCACTAAGGGTTTTGCCTGGGCACCAGTGAGTGAACTGCTTTAGGATCGGCCTCTGCATTTTGTGAAGTCTCAGTAGGATCAACATTTATAAATACAAAGGGTGTGTTGGTTTGGCTTGTCACTTGCTTTTTTTTAAACTATTGGGGTGATGGTTTGGGGGAGTGACAGGTCTCTGTCCTGTGGCAGCCTCTCTGCTGTGGTTTGGGGGTGCTTTGGGGTGGATATACCTGCAGGGCTATGACACCCAACTACATTTTTGTAGCATCGAAGCTTTAATTTTCCAGGATTGTGGCTGGGCTGACGCTGGGTCTGAGCGTAACTGGGGACAAAGCAGCTGCGCCTTCTGCTTTCATCTTTTGCTGGTCTTTTTGTTTCCTTAGGGCAGGAAACAAAGGTTATGTAGCCGTGCGTTTGCAAGTCTGCTGCTGTCTGTTTGCAGCTCTCTAAAATAGCCTCTGAACCCCAGGCAACAAGATCTGATGGGAGGGAGTGGGGTCCCAGAGCTGTTGGGCTTGTGGCCCTTTGACCAGAGCAGGCGCTGGGGTGGTGGGAAGATGCGGCTGTGGGGAGGAAATGCAATGTGTGTTCAGGCTTTAATAAGCATCAGAGAACATACAGGGGAAAGCAGATCTGTAGGAAACCAGGGTCTGCTGGTTTTGCTCTCAAATAATGTGTGTGTGTGTGTGTGAAGCGAAGCTCAAGGGGCTGAGGCAGCTCTTCAGGCAGCCCGGCAGCGAGATGTGGAGTCCTCTGGGCATCTCTGCTCGGGTTTGCAGAGATCCTCTCCTGCCAGGTGCTGCTGAACATCTCCAAGGTCCCACCACGTGTGCTGCTGCCCCTGCCTTCCTCTGCCCCCTCCAGCGTGCCGAGGGCATCCTCCTCACTGCTCACCTGGGCTGTCCTTGGACCCTTCCACCTTCTGCCACCTCCACACTGTAGACATTTTCCCCAGCCACACTGGGCTTTGCCTGCGAGAGCAGCATCCCTCGCTCCGCCTGGTTAACCCCAACCCATCCCCTTCCTCAGCCCCCAAATACACACGTTTCATCCGTGATTAAGATAATAAAACTGCTGGCTGGAATAAGGCAAATTCTTTACGCTTTGGGAGCGAGGTGGCAGCGGTCAGGTTCGCTGGAGGCCCTGTGGAGGCGGTGAGGGCCTTTCACTCCTGAATGTCACTTTAAAGCAATTTATCCTAATCCGATTAGTGGCTAATTCAGTGCCAGTCTGCTTAAGGCAGCCTGGTTTGGGGGGGTCAAGAGCCGGTGTTTACCCCTGGAGTGTGGGGTGCTTATCCCCTCAAGGGGGCTGGCTCCAGGAAGCCGACGGCTTCTTTGTGTCCACGTGTGCGGGATTATAAATAATAATAATAGGGGTTCAAAGCGCCTGTGAGCCGAGGCTGGGGCTGCAGGGCTTTGTCTGAGCTCTGGGCTCTGCTTTGGCTGCAGAGGGAAACTCGGGGGGGGCCTTTTCCTTCAGTGGCGGGGGGGTTTAGGGCTGAGTGAATGGCTTGTTTCATTTGGATGTCCCCCTTTGGAGACATTATACGTGAATAAGTTTGTTGCCCTCTGCTTAACCCTTTTTGAGACCTACCTTTCTCTTTGAAATGTCCTTGGGGATTTTCCATTTTTTTTCCATTTTCTTTTTTTTTTTTTTTTTTCTTTTTACTTCTGAGGGGCTGACCGAGATTGGGCTGTGACTTTATCCACTTTCCTCCCTCTCTGGAGAGCTGGTTTCTGGCCCCACCAGTCCAAGCTATTGTGGCTTCAGCTGGTTGTGGAGCTGCTTCAAACCTGTCACGGGCACCGGGGTGTCCTGGCTCAGCCATCTGGGTTTGGGCTGCTGCTGCTCTGGGCTGACGGGTGGGTGATGCCAACCAGTATATGCGCATAAAGGCGGATCCCTGCCTCTGTGATGGCTGGTTTAGGCAAATGCTCTTTGATTCCCTGATTTTTCTTTTTTTTTTTTTACTGAATTTTTAGAGTTGGAAGGGACCATAGAGATTATCTAGTCCAACTCCCCTGCTGAAGCAGGATTGCCCAGAGATAGAGCACGTTACTCAGGACGGCATCCAGGCGGGTCCTGAAGATCTCCAAAGGGGACACCACGACCTCCCTGAGCAGCCTGTTCCAGGGCTCTGGCACCCTCGCTGTGAAGTAGTTTTTCCTCATTTTTGAGTGGAACTTCCCATGTTCAAACTTATGCACGTTGCCCCTCATCCTCTCACTGGCAACTGCTGAAAAGAGTCTGGCTCCCTCTTCCTTCAACCCACCCTTTAGATACTTATAGGCATTAATAAGGTCTCCCCTCAGCCTTCTCTTCTCCAGGCTAAAGAG
>JAOTQQ010000003.1:27183640-27211285 GCA_026546715.1 Gallinago undulata | reverse complement strand
TCTTCGTTGCCCTTCGCTGGACTCTTTCCAGTAGCTCCCTGTCCCTCTTGAACTGGGGAGCCCAGAACTGGATGCAGGATTTCAGTTGTGGCCTTTTTATTCCTCTTTAGGCTAGTAACGCTAGGTAGGGCATCAGTAGAGATGGCAGGGTGCTCCAGGGCCTGTCACCTGGATGTCAAATGGGATGTCAGCTTGTGCAGAGAAAGCTCTGTCCCCTCTTGTGCCGCATCTGCTCTCTGTGGTCACCTGCTTGTGGCAAAGCTCAGCTCTTTCTGTGAAGGGTGACTGTTCATGGCTGGTAGCAAACACACATGCATGAGGACAGGGCATTGTGTGTGTTTTAGTCCTGTAAAGGGAGCGAAGTTTAGTGTCACAGACTCCAGTTTGCACCGTTTGCCCTGAGGTTTTCCAGGGAGCTGTGTCTGTGTTCGGTGTCTCCACAAGCACCATGACTGTTTCCCCACCAGGGTGGGATCCCTGGCTCAGCTACTCGCCTGGCACTCCAGGAGCTTTGTGGAAATGTTCTGTAAGCAGGGAGGAATTTCCATCACAGTTTGAGGGTAAGATGCGCAGATATTGGTTTTGGGCCTCTTAAAAAAAATCCCGGTCTAGTTGTCTATGTGAGCCCAGGCTTCAGGAATTGTTATAATAGGAAAATTTACTGCTGAAAGTTATGATTTATGGGCCAGATTCATTCTTCCTTGTACTGCTGAATACCTGGAGTTTCTTTTTAGAAGCCAGTGGTGTGAGCCAGAGGTGAACCTAGGATCAGGTCCATTATTTTGATGTATGATAGACCACATGTTATCTTCTTGATCCTTCAGATATATCTGTACCAACAGACTTTGACTTCCTTTTATTTTTTTTATGCCTTTTATTTAAAAATGGAACCAGGGGAAGATCTTTAATGTATTACTAGTTTTCCATTTTTCTTAACAATGTACCAAATTTTCATTGATTTTTAGAGGTCAGATAGAGGAAAAGAAGCAGAAAGAATCACGCCGGGAGGTTTAACACAGTTAATTTGATGACCTTTAGATGTCAGTATAATCAAAGAATAACACAAAACTCAGGACAGGTTTGGAAATATTCCCGTGTAGTGGAATTTGGTGGAGTCTCTTTCCTTGCGCTAATTTGTTGGACTTTGGCTCCTGGGAAGTTTGTTGCTGTTGAATTATGGTGTTTGTCTGATGCGCTGCGAACGCGTCGGCTGTGCGTGTGTCTGAGGAGGTGGCAGGAGACCTTCCTGAGTGTTCCTCTGTGGCAGATTGTCCCTCAGGGATTTTTGGCTCTGCCTCCTCTGGAGCAGCAAAACTTTGGCTCCGTCATTCAAAGGAGAGAGGGCAAGGGAAAGGGAAACAACTTCACTGGCATTTTGCTCTCTGCCAAATATTTGCAATAATGTGGATCTATTAAAATAAAATTTTTCATTAAGAATTGTGGTATATGCTTGCAGAGAAATGCATCCTGCAATTTTCTCGATCTGTAAACCCATTTCTCTGCCATTACTGATATTTTCTAAGCCCTTGGACAGTAAAGTGATACCCAATTCCTTAGGGATTTTTTTTTTTTTTTGTCAGTGGCTTGCTGTATTGCTGCTGGAATGAATATGCTACTCTGTTATTATAGACTTGCTCTGAAGTGTTGAATTGTGCATGCAAAAATGTATCTGTAAGTATCCTTATACTTGCCCATCAGTGTGTGGTTGCGTGTCCAGCGTTGCTTTGGTCACCGCGTGCTCCTAGGTTTGAGCTTCCTAATCCAGGTAGGTAAGTGCTCTCTCAAGTCTTGGATGGCAACTACTTATGGGTTATTTATGAAACACATGACATCTGCATAGGAAGCTTCTGTATTTTCTTTTCCTTTGCTTTGCATTTGAAAAGCATGCTTATAGAAAGATCGTGCAGAATTCGCAAAAAGCCAGGCAATGAGCTGGAGACCGTTTCAACAATCTCCCCTGCCCACTTTAGTGTCTGTCCTATTGTTTTGAAACACTTTTTTAATTGCAGCTTTCCGAGGCAGTGTTTCAAGGGATTGACAGGACCCCATTAAGTCAAATTTGGCCCCTGAATTATGTTCTATTTAAAAAATCCAGCACCCCCAACTTCCACAAAACCAAAGACCAACAGAATGTTTCCATTAAAAGGAAATCCAAATGGAAACAGCTTTTAAATCTATCAAATATATGTTCCTTTTCTTTATTTGCCTGTCAGACTTTGTATGTGCATGAAGGCCAGACAGTGAATTGACTGGAAACGTATTATTACCTAAAATGATATTGACATCAGAAATGCAAAAGCACCAGTGAAATAAGGTGGCCGGAGCTGGAAAATTCTGCTCTGGGATGGGGTCCAGGTTTTAAAAACCTGCTGCCTACATTTTGGGTCAGGAGCTTGGGATATGGGGCTTGCGTGTGAGCCTGGGTTGGGCCATAAACAGTGATGAGATTTCACTGTTTAATAGCCTCAAGCTGGGCTACCCAGCGTCTGGCTCGGGAGCTGCATCTGGTCTGCCAGGACAAGTCATCTGGCCTGGAGACCGTTCCCAGCCACTTGCTTTCCTGAGGGCCTCTCGGCCACAGGCAAGGAGTGGACTGTAGGAATGGCGTTGGCTGTGCTCAGCCACTTCTTGGCTACCTTTCCTATGGGCATCATCCCTTCTCCCCACCTTGAGGCTGGATGTGGGCCTGTTGTCTGGCACGGGAGAGCTGATGGGGCTGGTGGGAGGGAGAGCTGGTCAACCCCAAAGGCAAAAGGGGTTCAGAAGGCTGGAGCACCTCTCCTGTGAGGACAGGATGACAGAGTTGGGGTTGTTCAGTCTCGAGAAGAGAAGGCTCTGGAGAGATCTTAGAGTTGCTTCTGGTCCCTAAAGGGGCTCCAAGAAAGATGGGGAGGGACTCTTTGTTGGGGGCGTGGAGTGATAGGATGAGGAGAAGGGTTTTAAACTGAAAGAGGGGAGATTTAGATTAGATATTAGGAAGAAATTCTTTACTGTTGAGGGTGGTGACAAACTGGCCCAGGTTGTCCAGAGAAGCTGTGGCTGCCCCATCCCTGGAGGTGTTCAAGGCCAAGGTTGGAGGGGGTTTTTGAGCAACCTGGTGTGGTGGGAGGTGTCCCTGCCCAGGGCAGGGGGTCTGGAACTGATAAACTTTAAGATCCCTTCCAACTCTAACCGTTCTATGAGTCTATGAAGGTTTGCAGTCAACGACTGGGTACAGGGTGGCTGTGCTGTGGATGGGAGGAAGGCTGTGCAGCCTGCTGTGGTAGAGGGTTTGACCACTGGTGGTTTAAAACATAGCAGCAAAGCTAAATAAGAAGTTCAGCTCAAGGAGCACGATGTAGCAATGCAGCTGTGAAATCTGTCTTTTGAAGGTTTTCAGTACTTGACTGAGCAGGGTTCTGATCAACGTCGTCTGGCTTTAGAGACAAGCCCTGCTTGGGCTTTGACTGGATACCTTCGGGGAACCTTTCAAGTTTAAATTTTTCTTTGCTTCTCTAATTGTAAGAACAGCCTTACTTTTGTTACATTGACTGTACGGTACCAAACACATGGGACCCGAGTACTTGGATAGTACAGCAGTAGGAACCACAATGTTGTTGGAGTTGGAAACGGTGTGCAATGTTCAGTGTGGAATGGGTGGGGAATGGCAGCTTAGTCAGCACGAACCACCTCTTCCAGCTCAAACTGAGGCAATGACAGATTTAGTACTCGTTAAGTTTCAATACGACTCGGAGAGGAAGCCTTGCCCAGTGCGAAGGTATCCATTGAGAGTTTCTAAAGATCTTTTTCAAGATCTTAGTTTGCGTTGAGCCTGTGTTCTTCATCTCTTAGTTTCCCTATCAGAACAGTGGGGATATCAGCTCTTCCCGGTCTCCCAGGGTTATTGATGCTGTCGATATATGAAAGGTTACAAGGTGTCTAGAAATTCTAACAGTGCAAAATACCTAATCCATATAGATTGATCTCCCCTTGAATTTTCCTTTTTTTTTTTTTAAGGCTTTCTGAAATGTCTGTGATTTATTCTCCTTTGAACACAGTGAACGCACTGTCTGCCAGGCAGTGCGGATGTTCTCGTTTATAACTATAATATCCTTTACTCAAATTCCTGAGAACATGTTCCAGAAACATATGTAATTTGCCAGGTGAGGGTCTATAAAGATGGGATGGGTGAAAGAATACAGATGGAAGAACAACACTCCGATCTCCCTGAAGAGTCTTTCAGAAAACTTTGGAGGAAAAAAAAAAGTTTCTTCTTCATGTTATTTTGTCTGTAATTCCAAGTTTTATGCCAAAAGCAAACTGATGAGCAACATGGCCCATTGTCATCAGAATATATCATTATGATCTTGTACTACTTCTAATTGGTCCAGAAGCAGGAAATTCCAGAAATCTCCCAAGCAAGCCTTTTCCTCTGGGATTCTCAGGCTGTGCTGGCATCCCTGTCAGGTTTGGATCAGTTTTCATTTAAAAAATGATTACACTTCTAGCTGTTGCTTTACCAAAGAGTCTTCCTACTGTAAACCGGTGCACAGCTGTCCTGCTAACTGGCCCAGCTGGGATGTGTGGGGTGAGAGGAGATGAAGTCATCCAGCTTGGGGTGCAGGGCTGGGGGATCGTGGAGCTGGAGTCTGTCTGTGCCTGACTGTGGGCTGGTCTGGTTTGGGTCTATTTGCTCCATCTCTGTGTGTTTTCAGCGGCATTTCGGCTTGTGACAAAAAAAAAAAGGCAGGTTCCACATGGAAGGCGACCGTGCAAAATGCTGCTGTTCCATGATTGCTGTTTTGAGAGAGGGAGGAAACAGCTCGCTGAATTTGACTCGGATTTGTGAATAGTTTTGACAAACTGTGCTTTTCAGCAAATAGATTTTATCAGACATTTTGCCTCCCTGATCCTCGGTGCCGTGAAGGAGGTGTGCAGGTACAGCTGCCATGGGAGCGAGGGAGCGATGCAGCTCTCCAGGGTGGCTGGGGATGGATAATGGACGAGAGCAGACGGGGCTCTGGGCTGAGGGTCCTGTTGCCGCCCTGGACAAAGCTGTTTAGCCATGTTCTCTCTGTGGGAGTTTACAGGAAATCAATATGGAAAAAAACCAATCTATTTGTGAGCAGCAGGATGCTTTCTTCCTGCAGAGCCATGTCTTGGGATGAGGCTCTTTGGTGCCTTCTACAGGGAATATTCCCCATATTTGTCTTTCACTGGGTCTCCTTAGTGCCTTACGAAGACTGGGCTTGTGCCACAGCCCAACGTGGTCTTTCAACACGTATCTTCGTGTATGTGATGCTTTGGAAAGCTCTGTGCTGCTGTTGGATCTGAGTGGAACAGGCCACTGGGCTCAGAAGTCATTGGGTTGGTGGCACTGACAGACCTGTGATCTTGCAGCAAGGTCGTAAGATCTGCATTAGCAAGATTGTTTTTAGCACTCGGGCTGAAAACAGCAGAGTAAGGAAGTCCCTGAAGTAATTCCACTCCCTGCACTGGCATCTTCCTTTTAGTGACTGTATGTATTTAGTTACTGGTTGTCAAAGGTGTTTTCAAGTGTTAACAGATACTGTGAGTAAGAGTGATCATAGCGCTGAGATTTGTGGATGCTTTCTGTCTGTGATCCTTGACAGCATCCTGTTAAAGTGTGAGCACGCTTTCTCTAATAGCCTTTTCCAAGGGCCTCTTTGCAGAGACAGCAGAAGATACAGAGTAAATGAATAAAAGAGCAATAATTTCCAGTGATTCCAGCAGTGATGGTTTTTTGATATACAGTAACCTCCTTCCCCTTATCAAAAGGTTTCCCCACTCTGAACATCACTGTCTGACATGGTCCTTGCACCCTGAAAATCACTTTTCTATCTAAGGAAGAAAGAATTAAACCACATGTGTATCGAAGCAGAGGCCAGAGGTTGAAAGGCTATCACAGAATACTGAAGGTAAAATTTCACATGCACAGTTCTTTCCAGATGGGACAAATTTCATGTAGCTGCTTGATCGGTCAGTATATCAGCGTCAACAGGGAAATTTTATAGCCTTATCACCATCTCGTAGCCTGGCAGTCTTAAGAGGAGCTTAAGCGAGCTAAGCCCTCAAACCATTGGGATACAAGCTTCTACCTCTCCTTATTTCCCACCTGGCCACAAACTTTGAGCTGATGTTGACTTTTCCCAGATTCCTTTGATGTTGTAGTGACCAACAATGTAGTCACACTTGGGTTAAATCCATTGCTACTCTCCAGCTGCCAAATGCTGGACGTGTTCCTGTCCTTACCAGACAGCTCAGGTGCTGAGGAAGGCACTAGTGAATTTTCAGAGACCTGCATTCAGGAAAGGTTTGATCTGTGTTTGCCAGGATGTGGCTTTGTTGGTGTAGTTTCAGTCACACAAGTTGTATGTGTACCACTGAGTACATTCCACAAGAATGGGGATATTGATTCTTACGGTCCCTGAGTCAGGAGGAGTTTCTTGTTAATGGAATAACTCTTGGAATATTTTCTTCTTGTGGAGGCCCTATGTAGGCAGAGCATCGATGAAATTCTGTCTCTGGACAGAAATCAAGCTGGAAATCAAGTGATAATAAACAGATCCATTCAACTGGTCAAAAAAGAGAGTTTTCAATGTCTGTGGCTGGGTAGTCATTAGAAGTGAATGTCATCTCTTGCAGTGTCATTAGCCTACGTGATGAAAATGGGATTTTTTTTTTATTCTAGCAGGCTTCTGGGAATGATTATTCAGGGAGGAAAAAAAATATAATTCCCCAATAATCTAGAGCTGTTGGAGCTTTCAGTGAAATCTCTGAAGTATTGGCACAATGATGAACGGCCTCTTCTGGAATACAGGAATGTATAAGACATGAAATAAATCCTTCATGCATTGCAGGGCTTTGGCGTAGTGCTGCTTATCTTAAGGGTATTATGCAAATCTGGTGCCTATTTAAATCTTGACACTCTCATCTGGAGCAGGTGTATTAGAAACTTACTTTTCTCTGAGAAGGTTAATTCGTCAAATATTGACTGCTGGTTTAATCTCAAATGACTCATCGTTCCCATGAATTACAGTCCGGTTTCTGGCCCAGCTTCCTTCCAGCTCTGCTGTAGGACCCTAGAAGTGACAATTTAATGGCAAGCTTCCAATTGTGAATGCTTCTAGGTGGTTAGGGATACAGCTTTCACTACCTGAAAGCTGCTGGAGATGAAACTTTCCAAGGACAGAAAATGCAGTGATGACAAACGCAGTATGTGTGCTGGGAGCCACAGAAATCCTTGCAATGAGATGAGCTCAAAGGATGCTCTTGGGGTTGCAGCAAGAAAATACAAAGGACTTACTCAGTTAAACGTGCTGTCTAATAATTAAGTGCCTTGGGTGATAACCTGTTGTTAATGATGAACTAAGCTGCATTTGTGGGACTTTATCATGGTAGTGTTGGATTCCATTCGCTTTGATATTCCCTATTGGATACCCTGGGGTCTTTAGATGCTCCTTTAGTTGTCTTTAGGTGGATGTCACAAGGCAATGTCCATGACTGCAGCTCCCTGTCTTTCAGCAGGGACGTCAGTTGTCTTGCCTAGGGCTGGTCCTCCTAGTTGTCTGTGACCATTCAAGCAGTCATAAGAATGTTTTCCTACTTGGAGTTGGCTGTTCTTCCTTTTTGTCCTCTGAAAGGACAAGAGTACTTCTGCATGAATGGAAAAATTTTTCTCCCTTCTGTCTTTAGAAAGTGTGTAACCTACTGAGTCAGTAGAAATGATATTGTGTAACTTGAACGAGCAGGCTCATGCGTGGGTAATGAAGAGCAAACACGCTGGAGTCAATGGTCCATTGGATGGAAATGATTCATTCCAGCTCTGAGGTGAGCAGCTTTGAGTAATGAAGTCACAAATTGGCTCACAAAAACTCATGGACTAGTTCACAAATGATGAAGATTGAAGCCGCAATGACTGCTACTTGCAATTAATTATTTGACACATCTGGGGGATAAAGTGAGAAATGGTGATGGAGTATATTTTGTGCTGGTTCTGTTGGTGCTCATGAAAAGGAGGAAAGTTAGTTCATCCAGCCACTGCTCTTATAATATGTTCTGTCAGATGTTTTAAGTGGTTAGGTAGGGCTGACTGAGAACTGTCCATTAAATCTGCTTCTCAGAAGAAGATCGGTTGTGTTGAACTAAAATTTTGCTGAGACACGTTAGCTTGTTATGCAAAAGCTCATTCTTTTTGTGTGGAAAGGGTCAATGTATTTTTGCCAAAAGCTCTATTTTGAGGGGAAGGGTTAGGTTCTTAGTTTTTTCCAAACTCGTTTTGCTTCCATCAATGTTTTCCAGGAATCCATTCTCTCCATCTCTTGCCTAGACCTTTCCACTCGGCTAGATGTGATGCTCATTCCTGGCTCAGGCCCATCCTGTTCCGGGGTGGGTTTTTCCTGGCCCTCAACTAGAGAATTAATTTCCGATGCAGATGCAATTATGGCCTTTGTGGTGTGGTGAGGCTCAGTCTAGCACTCCCAGGGTGAGTTCCCAGCTGTTATTTTGAAGGACAGAGCACTGAGACCT
This sequence comes from Gallinago undulata, assembly GCA_026546715.1. NCBI lineage: Eukaryota > Metazoa > Chordata > Aves > Charadriiformes > Scolopacidae > Gallinago > Gallinago undulata. Next base: position 27,202,756 of record JAOTQQ010000003.1, on the reverse strand, counting down.
GAGTCCTCTTTTTTTTTCGCCTTTTTCCTTGAAAGAAATACATTCAGGCAGCAGCTGGTGATCTCATGGGTTTTCAGTGGTTGTTGTTCATGGATGGTAATGACACATCCTTCCTGGCTGAACGTGTTAAAGCCTTGAGGAAATAACTATTATTTTTCCTGTTGGTGATGTTTCAGTGGTGATGGGGAGCAGTGGTGGGACATGACATATGCTGGTCTAACCCATCCTGAGCAGTACAGAGCATGCGCCTCCTTCAGATCTGGTGGTTGGGTCTCTGGTAGGGTATCCCTCATGTTGGAGGACATACACCCCCTGCTGTGTCTTTAACTTAGATTTGGCCTGGCCCTGGGGGCTTTGTCCTGGCTGTTCATGCTTCAAACTGAATGTTCAAATGACAATGTAAGATTTCTGTCTTGGGAGTCAGCAGAGGTCTTTGTAAGCCAGAAAAATGAGTCCTGGGTTGCCAAGATGACCCAATGTAACCCCCAGCCCAGACGTTCGGTGCTCTCAGACCCAGGGCCTGGCTTGGTGCAGCACAGCTGTGTGACCTTGGCTCGCTTTTGCTGAGAAAATTGCTTCTGAGCTGTGAGAAAGTCCATCAGCTGAAGGCATGCAAGGTAGGGAAAGGGAATACAGAGTGTAATCGTTGAGATAATGATTCGAGGATTCAAGAGGCATGCTGTTGACAAACTTATAAAACTCTAAGGAATAATGTAGAAAAATAGAAGACAGCAACTATGAAGATTGCAAAAAGCTAGCATGTCCCCACCTGACTGATGATTGCTTGACCAGCAAAGACTCGCTGGGTGTCTCACTGGATGTGCTTAACCTACTAGCATTTAACTCCTAGACATTTCCTGGGATTATTAACTAATAACTGGTTATTCTGTGCCCATAAATTGTGTGTATCCCTCTTTGTACACAAGGGAAAGGTGTCTGAGCAGAAGTGACTCGGGTAGAACGACACCAGCCATATACTAATGGTGTACACATTGGAAAGTCATTCGCCAAAGTTTCTTCTGGATGTCAAGGGTCTCACCAGGCCCTGAGACAACACTTAATGAAGGGATTTTAGATACCTACCAGAATGTCTGGCATCGTTTTTCCCCATACTATTTTTGGTCACTGAGGCACGGTTATGGCTCAGGTGGCTTCTTCACGAGGGGACTGGCAGGAACATCTTGGTGCAGAAAATACGCCTGGAATTTGCAGCCTTTCTTAAATTAAGGCCGCAACAATGTCTTTGCTGAATATAACCTAGACTAGTGTTCCATCCCGTAAGAATCTCCAGGATGTTGCAGGCATCTTAGAAATATGATGGACACTCCAATGGATCAGGATGGGAATAGTTTGCGACCAAGGACTGTACTGAGAATGTCTTCACACACCACCTTCAGTCAAATTACCAGTCAAGTTTCACTGTTGGGAAGGGTGAGTCTCAGAAGGTGACAATAAGGTATGGTTACAATAATGTTCAGAATCTGTCACTGATCAGGCAGATGACAGCAGGTTACCTGTTAACTAGTAAAAAAGTATTCTTTAACCTTAATCAGTGATCCCTTGTTCCACATTACTCGTTCTGGTTGGGCTACCAGCCATCTCCTGGCTCTCCTCCTTTGATGCCTTAAAGGACAGATGGGTGGAGGAAAAGTGGAAATCCCAAACGTGGTAACGTTACATGGCTGAAATGATTTTGGCTTGCAGTCTGGGGAGAATTTTTCTTCTCTGCTTAAACCAGAGCTTATGTACCAACGACCCTCAGACCCACAGCGATCCCAGCTGTTACCAGCAACTGAACTGCACGAACGAGGGCCCTGCCATGCCAGATCCATCGCCTCAGGCTGCGAGCGCAGCTGAGTCAACAAATGAAAACAGAAGGAAAATTGACTGCATAGATCTTCTGAAAAAAATAAAATGAAACAAAATGATGCAGGCGACAAGGTGCGCTCCGTCCCGGGTGTGTTATTGGTCTGAGCTGCTGGGTCCTTATGAGCCGATGTGTGAAATCCTGCATCCCCTGAGCACACGCCTGCTGGAGCAGATGACTTGGGTGAGGGTGAGTAAGCCCATGTGGTTACCATTGCTCCACTTCATCAAAAACCCTTCTTACAAGGGGAAGTGAGCTCAGCAGGCTGGGAAAGTGTCATACCAGGGGCTGGAGGAATGGCTGGAGGGCAATAGGAGAGACTTTACACGAACCAGCTGGCACATGGGTGTGTTGGGTTACATCATGCTGAAAGACAGACGGATCCTGCAAGGTCTGGGTGCGTTCCAGATGATTCTGAGGCCTCCTCACCTCCAGTCTCCTCATAAAGACGTTGTTGCATGAGAACTGCTATTCCTCCTCCTCTGCCTTTCCCTATGAATCGCTCCTTTGTAGTCGTACGTGGCTTTTACAGCTAATGTGAACCAAGTAGCTCACATAGACAGGGGAAAGGGTTTGCCCCCTGTCCCCTTCCATCAGAGGTGGAGATGTGGAGGCTGATTTGGGTGCAAGGGAAGTCAATGATCATGTGAACAGGTTTGAATTGCAAATGCTTAGGCGTAGGGACAATACTTACCATAATGTGACCACACCAAAATACAGCTCGGTTCGCTTACTTCTGGGCCGTGGCAAATTTGCATTGATTTGAAGGAAGCTATAATTTGTACCAGTGAGGTATTTCACTTTTTTTTTTAATGGACAGATACGCTGGGTTGTAATTGGCAGCACCTGATTTCTTTTCTCTCTGGGTAGTTATCCATTTTCTGGAGATAGGGGAAAGGTGCTAGAAATTGGAGAGTGGAGAGTGTGTTTAGAGTGTTTCTCCCTTGATTGTGGAATGCTCTTTCTGGTCTTGCCTGTCACTAAATTTCTTACTCTACTCTGTCTTGGAAACTTCATGCCACCAACTGGTCAGATTGGACCACTCACACCTAGAGTCTGGACTGGGCTGGATTGCACCTCGTGCTTCTGGAGACATTAAGGCTGGTTGATAACGGGGTTGATATCTCTTCTGGTATTCTTATGTCGCCTTTCATAATATTAATAAGCAATATCAAATATTGTCTTTATTCCTGCTGAGACTGTAGCCTGAAGAACTTCTTGCATTAGGCAATTCCACAGCATAATTGCATGTTTGTTTGGATTTGAATTTCTGATGTCCTGGAATATTGCCTGTAAGTAGTGATGTGACTTGATACAGTGTTTTTCTGTTAGACTGAAGGCATTCTTCTTTGGATGACTGCTTCAGCATCTAATTTTAGCCCTTGTCCTTCCTGTCCCTGTTGTTAGTCCTCTCGTGGTTCTGTTTGTGGCCCTCAGTGGTGTGATGCCCGGTTGGGCTTTGGTGACTGACAGGAGAGGACTCTGAGGAATGAAATTTGGTGGTTTTCCCTGAGCCTGAGCTGTTAATTCCTCATTTGCTTGGTGATTGAAATCAGTTGGAGGTTTGAAACCAATCCCTAAGAGTATTTGAGAGCCAGCATGGGCAGCACAGTGAAATAACCATACAAAAGCCTTGCGTGAGTAGCACTGCTTGATTCTCTGACATTCTGCAGTTAAGAACTTGTATCTCCGGTTGATATTTCAAGCAAAATTTACCATGAGGCTTCATCTCCTTGGGATATTTAAGAAAGACTAGAAAACAGGGGTTTTTAGATGTTATTTAAGCTTAATGAAAAACCTCAAGGCTTTACTGATATGCTAAAAGCTAAGAGGTCAGCTTCATAACCAGAATTTATTTACCCAAGAGGTCTGGGTGATTTCATAGATCATAAAAACACAACTTCAAAAGTCATATTTTATTTCACAGTGGTGGTCTCTGCCACAAGGTAAGGTCAGGTCAGGAATCTATTCCTAGGAGAGAGACAGCAGCCCTGGAAGATCTGCTTTCAGATCTGCAGAGGAATGCCCTGACGTGCCCTAAAACTTCCCCGGGAGGAAGCGGAAAGAGCGATGTCCGTGTAGGAGGCTGCCTCGTGCTCTGCTCCTCCTAGGGACAGGGAATCTGTGGCTGCTGCCTCTGGTAACATGTAAATGCATCCTCAATGCGTCTTCTGCTCTTCAGTATCTAGTCTGCAGGTACTTGAGGCTGTTATCAGGAGTGATGGGAATTAGCACAGATACTTGTGAGTTGGAAAGCTTCAGAGGCGAGATGTCTGTCTTCTCTAAAAATGAGCTTTAATACTCATCCAAGGTGGCCACTCTGATACTCTGCAATAGGTTCTGCAACTCCACACTGGTCTCTTCCAGCCTCAAACTCTTCCTTGTTCTAGGATCGGCCACTACACAGGAAAACTATGGACCAGACTTGCTTGCTGGGGGCATTTTCTTGGCAGGGGATGAAGGGTAACCACAATGATCAGAAATAGGCTTATCACAAGAGAGCTGCCAGCTGTGGCTAACAGGATGAACGTCATCGGGATGATGAGAGCGGTATCAGAGCTTGGCCCAGACCTAAACTTAGTGCAGTGCAGGAAGCTAAAACAGCCCAACAGAGAGTGGATCAGAGGAGAACCTTTGGGCAGACTGAAACTCAGACCGGTGCCAGGTTTTGATATGGAAACCAGTTCATTCAGTGAGTGATCAGAGGTCCCCGAGCTGCTGTTTCAGCAGATCCCGGTGTCCAGCCTCAGGGCTGACCTACGAAGACCTTCCTTTCCACTGCAAACCAGACACTTCTTGTACTCGTTTCCAAGGGCTTAAGTAAACTGAAACGGAGATGGAAACGTCCTAATCTCCTGTTTTACTAGTTATAGAGTTAGATTGTAATCTACAGGAAAACAATGTCCTTCATAAATCTTGGAAATCATACCCAGCTTGTTCCCCATTCTGTATCGATCTGTCAAAGGCTGTTTTACTGTAATTTAAATCCCAAAGCTTATAGATTTATCAGTGGACACACAGTGGCAGCATACCCTGGTTGTAGGGGGCTTGATCCTGAAAATACCATGGCAAGGGCCTTTCAGGGTCTGTTCTTATTCCCTGGTAAACTGGCTGGGTCTCCCCTGAGCAGGCTGGCCACGGCAGGGGTGAAGATGGGCTGAAAAAAGGAGCAATTGTTCCAATCTGCTTTAAGCAGAGGAAGGGGAAAGTGATGGCTAATTAACTTAGCACTCAGCGTGGCTGCTGTCCCATGAAAATAGCAACAACTGTAATGAATCCCTACGGAATTGGCTTTGGTCTGGAAATGAGAAGAGATTGATTGAGGTAAATGAGAAGGAAAATCACGCTAAGGAAAAAAATATTGGAAGAAAGGGAAAGACCAGAGCCCTTTCTTATTGCCATACTCAGGTCTCATTTTCTGATGTCTTGCTTAGCAGTTGCTGCTCAAAGCTGAAGGCTGGTGTTGGTGTCCTGGACAGAACTTGATGCAATGAGAACTCAGACAGATGCTGATCTTTGACCTGAAGTTTAAGATGCTGTAGAAATCTTAGTGTTTGGGAAATTCTGATTTGCTCCATAATTGGTTGGGGGGGAAAAAAAAGTAATAGTGCAGGGGAAACAAAGCAAACCTTTAGCACCCACAACCTAATATATTCAGGTAGAAAGTCATCTGCTTGGATTGGAGCCTGGCTGATCTGATGCTCTTTTCAGATTCTTGTGTTGGAAAAGGGAGTGAACAGTATCCACGTCTCTGTGTTACTTGTGGTTTCATAGACTTTTGTCCTTTCCTTCTGCAAGTCAGCTGTTTTCTAGGCTGGACTGTCCTTGCTTGAGCCTTGCATTGGGGAGTTGCAGTTCTCTCTGACTAGCCTTGTTGCCTATCATTGCCTCTTGCAATGCTATGATATCCCTTTTGAGTTGGAACAAGAACTGCAGGTGGCAATTAGTCTGCAGGTGAAGCGCAGACATATAGTGGTGTAATGGTATTCTCTGGTTTGTTCTTTACTCCTAATAATTTCTAATGATGGATTTTTTTTTTTTAGTTGCTGTTGAGCAATAAGCTGATGTTTCACAGGTCCATCTGTCACAACCCCAAGATATTGCTCAGATGTGGTTATAGTCAGCTTAGAGCCCATCGCTTTATATAGGAAGTTTAGATTGTATTTTTTTCCTGTGGCGAGTCCCTTTGCATTTATCTGCATTGAATTTCAGCTGCCATTTTATTACCTGTCACTGTATCATAAAATTGTTTTGTAGTTCATCACGATGCTCTCAAAATTAGTATTGTCAGCAAACTTTCCCACCTGACTGCTCGCGCCCTTTTCCAGGTCACTTATGAACATGCATTTTTAATGGCACAGCTCTCTCTAGGGCTCCTCGTTGACCTTGCTCCCTTGCAAGGTCTGACCATTCCCAGTTTCCTTGCTTTTAACCAGGATTTATCCTTGCACGAGGACCTTTTTTTCTTTTCCTGTGTTTGCTTAGTTTCCTAAATGGCCTGAGCCAACATTTTCTGAAATAGAATTTAAAGAAATCTGGTTTTGGCGGAAAGGTGCATCTTGCCTAAAAAAACCCAAACCACATAAAGATAAAACCAACCCAAAACATCTTGGTTTTTTTCATTCATCCAATGAAGTTTCCTGTCTCCTTCCTGCCTTTCAGCACCTGAAGATTTTTGAGACTAACTTTTCTTCTGATTTTTGCATGGGAATCTCAAACCCTTCTGGGAAGAAGGGAAAATTGTTTCCTGATTGCTTTTCTAGTGGTAAATAAATATGCTTAAATTGAGCTGTGCTTCCTCTCTCCCCCTTCATTGCTCATTTGATTAAGTCTGGCTAATATTTGATATGGTTGCACTGGATAAAACTGAGGTTTTGTTTTTTTTTTTTATAACTGCTCATTCAGAACTGTTGGCCTACTTGTAATAGTGTAAGGACTCAGACTGGTACAGCTTATTTTCCCCATAAGGGGGTAACTCCACTGGTATAAAATACTTAAAAATAGACATTTATAACTGTATTCACATCAGGAGGTTTATCAGCCTGTGATGAAATTAATGTGGTACTGCTTCCTAATGGAGGGCGAGAGATTAAGTCCCCCTTTGAGCTTGTGTGTAGCTGGGGGGTAACTCGTGCCACGCCGTGGATGCTGTGGAAATGCCCCCCCATCCCATTTACAACCCCCCCGTCCCGTCTGCCCTCCAAAGCCTCTGGGCCTGAAAACCGCATGGGGTGTGTGGGCATTTTTTTCAAAATTTTCCAAAAAATGTTCTCTGGAGCTCTGTCGGAGTGTCAATGCCAAGTTTCGGCAAGAAGGGAAAACTTTTTATTGCCATTATAAACCTTGGAAATATGTTTTTTATAAAGCGAGTGCCAGCATAACCTTGGGCGCAGCTGCGGGAACAGCCCTACCTGATTTCCAGGGCACGTCTAAATGAGAAACTCCTAAACAGTGCAAAGAAAACAACTGAGAATTTACAGTGTAAAACCAGCCTGGTAATTGTATTAACAGCCCCTTCTAAGCAGAATCAGGCTCCCAGCTGTAGCTGAAAGCCGTAAAAAGCACGCCATTAATTTTATGAAGAGAAGTAGCCATTTTAGTCCTCTGGAAGCTCTGGAGTCTGTAAAGATAAGGTGAGGGACTTTCCTCCCAGCTGCGAAAGCTACATCTGGAGCCCAGGTCCGTGGATCTGGAAGAAGCCTGGTAGACCCGTGTCCTGCTGGAGACCAGTCATTGTGGTGGCATCTCTTGGTCGGTGACGTGCCCGTGTTTGCCGGCGGCGTGCTGTGCCTGCCGTATCTGCTCTTGGCATCGTGTTCCCAAATGGAACGTCATGCTTTCAAAAGAAGGACAGTCCTCTGCTGTCTTGAGCAACAATGGAAAGGCCCAGGATGAAAGAAAAAAAAATAATTAAAGAAATCTGCCGAATCTAACTTCACAGTTACCTGTTCTTGATTTTTGTGGTGGTTTTTTTTTGTAGCTGGCTGTCTAGATTTCATAAATACTACTAATTTGCTGTTAAATTTGCAATTTATATGATCCTAGATGATTTGTTAGGCCTTATTGAACAGCAAAGGAATCTTATTTTTTTCTTCTTTTTTTTTTTTCTTTTTTTCCTTGGAGATGGCTTTTCACACCGTCAGGACCACTTTCTCGACTTATTGACAGCTTTATGAGCACTGCTGGAAAAGCACCAGCTTCCTTCGTTTCACGGCGCTCCGGCTTTCCGTCGAGTGAAAAGGCAGTTTTTTAATTAGGGCCTGAGAGCCTCTCGCTTTGCTCCAGCGTTCCCCAGGTACAAAGCAATACACTGGCCTTTCTGTACTTAATCACTTTTCCAGACCGCAGCCCACTCAAATGAGGTGGGCTTTTTCGGTCAAACGTTTACCTGGCTCTGGGCCATCTGAAGAACCTCGTTGGGGTTGACACATCTGCATTTGGCATGTGTCTGCCTTCTGGCTGTGCTCCCCAATTAACCAGGAGAGCGAAAAATAAAATAAAATTAAAAAAAAATAAATAAAAAAATAAACCCAACCTTGCCCTGCTTATAAAATGTCCTGTTTTCAAGCTAATTCCTGCACACATGAAAAAAGGAAAACTCTTCCATCCTTCTTCCTTCTTGCCCAGGTTTACGGTTGTGTCTGTCAGTGCTGTGTACTGGAGTAGCTCACATTCGCATCAGTTCCTCTGGCTTCCTTTCAAATCTGTTTATGAGAGTTTTAAAGTTTTATATTTGCGGTTACATTTAAACTCCTCCTCATCATTACAGTCCTAGGAAGCCAATTTCTTCCTCTTTGAAAGGGCTGGTTGAGGCTTTATTTTGCTGAAGTAGGCGACGGAAGCCTCGCAGCGATGCCGTAGCCCCGGTGGCAGCTCTGTGTGTTGGTTGTGTGTTATGTTGGTGTAGGAATTGCTCTGTGCTGGAACCTGCCCAGGTTGGAGGAGCTGAGGACAGTAAGGGCAATAATCTCTTCAGTGGTTGAGATCCCTGTGTGGAAGCCTAAGGCAGAGCAGCAGAATGACGTGGGGTTGGAAGGGACCTCTGGAGATCATCCAGTCCAACCCCCTGCCAGAGCAAGTCCACCCAGAGCAGGTTGCGCAGGAACTTGTCCAGGCAGGTTTTGAATGTCTCCAGAGAAGGAGACTCCACCACCTCTCTGGGCAGCCTCTTCCAGGGCTCTGCCACCCTCAATGTAAACAAGTTCCTCCTCATGTTTAGGTGGAACTTCTTATATTCAAGTTTGGAACTTCTTATATTCAAGTGTTACAGTTGCTGGTTAAGAAGATGGAGCCAGAATCTACCCCATGTCCTTAAAATGGTCTCTGTGCCTGAAGCCATAAGGCTGGGGACTTGTCCTCAGGCTGCAGCTGTGCTTGCTACGGTGGTTATTCTTTCCAGTTTGTCCATCCTTTATTCCAAGTCCACCAGCAAAGCTGCTCTGCTAATTGTTCCCTAACCTGTCCCAGTTAAAGCAAGTCTGACCAGGAAAGAACTGCTGTTTGTACTGGTTGTACTGTTGAAATCGGGGAGGGGAGAGCAGCAGGAAGGAGGACTGCAGCAGGAGGACGAGATGGGTGCAGTCTGCAGGAACCGGGCTGGTCCTGGCCTTACTGCTGTGTCCATGGAGGGCTGGCAGCACTTCATCATTTGTTCTATTGTCCTGGGAAGGCAGGAGTTGCCCAAGCGGATCCATACCTTCATCTTTGTACAACCTTGTGCTTCAGAGAAAGGTGCAAAAGGCAGAGTTGGGGTGGGGGGTGCCCTTTGTGCAGAGGCATTGCATTAAGCCTAGAAAAATGTGAGTTTTTCGATCCTTTCCAAAACTGTTTGGTGGTTTGGATTTTTTTTTTTGTAATTATTTATCATTGTGAATATTATCTGGTTCACCTGGAGCCTGGAAAAAGACCTACCACAGTGATGGGCAAAGGATGAGCATCTGCAGAGCTCATCTTGCCCTAAGGCCACGGAGCAGCGATCAGGTGGTAGCAGGCTCTGAGTACACGCTGGAGCTGGGCCACCCCTGTCCAACTCATCATATCGGTGATTCGAATTCCTAACCACATAATCACCTCTATCCATGTAACCCAGAAAAGAGCTGGTGAGGAATGTCTGGGAAATGTAAGTCTTGAGAAATCTAGTTTTTCAAATAGCCCTTAATTAGAAAGGGGTCATTTTAACGGACTTAAACTGACTTCTATAATGTTACAGAATTAAATATTCCCAGCTCTAGAAAATACTTTTTTCATACAAATGCTGTGTTGCTTTGGAATTATCAGTAATCTGCAATAAAACAAAATCTAGGTTAATCTTTCTCCTTAGTTTTAAAAAAAAAAAGGGAAGAACAAACAAACTGTTCTGGCTTCAGTTGAAAAAAAAAATACTTGTATCTGCTCAGTTGAGTTCATGTTGGCTCATGCAACTTTGTAGAGGTTTGGGGTTGGTTTTTTTTGGGTTTTAAGATGGGATGGAGGAAATGTCTTGTATTGGAGTGTCAGGAGCTGGGAAATATCCTGGCCAGCTGTCATCCCTCTTTTTCTTTGGCTCCCTTACCCCATTGCTCTGCAAGAGAAGAGATGCTTGGTTCTGAGCCGTGCTAATTGTAGGTAAGAAGAGTAGAGGCAAACTGGGACAAAAGGGAGAAAGAACAAGAAGAGAAAAGAGAGAGAACTGGTTTGTTTTGAGATTTGTCCTGGTGCTTGAAAATTAATGATAGACGTTGGGCCACAAAATCTTCCGAACTATGCGTTTCCCTGAAGTGAACTCCCCACTTTCCTCCTATGCCTAGATAGCGGTGACAAAGGGGCTGTGTTTCGCACCAGGGGCAGGTCGTGAGTGAACGTGATCAGAGGAGCCCAGCTCTCTGAAACCCAGCCTGTCCTCTGCACGCAGCAGCATGAGAATGATATGTTTCAGTAATGCCAGCGAGTGTTTAATGGTGTTAAATGTGTTTGTTTAGGGATTAGAGCAAAAATCCCTTCATCTTCCAATAGGGGGGAAAAAGCTCTCTTTCTTTTTTTTTTTCCCTATTAGAGGTTGCTTTCTGCCTGCTAGGCTGGAGTGGAGTGAATAAGCCACAGTTACCGGCAGCTGAACTCCAGCTTTTCCAGGGAAAACCATCCCACTGCGTTATCCTTGTTGGAAATCAGGAGTGCAGTGAAGTCTGCCAGGGAATCCTCTGCCCCGGTCCCCCTGGAGCTGGCAGTCACCCCTCCTTTGCCACTTCTCTTTTCTCAGCCTCTGGCTACTTGTTATTTTCTTTGCTGCTAAACAAATTCTCACTGTTGCTTTTATTTTAGCTTTTCAGGTTGTTTAGACCCAGGCTGGGGATGATGTGGAAATTCCCTAATGGACCATTCCCTCCAGGAGTGGGCCGGTTTGGGGGCTGCTTCCCGTACGGGCTGGAGGGGAACGACATTCACCACAAATAACTTGCAGGGAGCAGCTTTGCTGAAAATCCCAGTTTGGACTAAGGATCAAAGGAAATATTTGCTCCCAAATGTAGCTGAAAAATACCTGTCTGAAATGCAGCGCTCTGCTCTTTGCCTCCCTTAAGAAAGGAAAAGTCTTTCCTTACTTTGGCAGCAACAGAGAGTGACTGACATCGGTTAGAGCCTACGATTTGGCCAGGAAAACTAGACTTTTCTTGATTTCTCTCCCCCAAGGAGTCAGTGTTGTCCAGAGGAGAGAGGATTCCTGAGCATGAGATGTGAAATCATCTTCTCTGGGTCCTCTGCATCTTTGCAGAGGGAGCGATGGAGGATGCAGGTTTTAATTGATGCTTCCCGGAGGGGACACGTGGAACTGGTCCCCAGCTGGGCTGTGGCACTCCAGCAGCTCAGGGAGTGATGGGCTGCCCAAGAAATGTCTCATTTCTGGAAATATGTTAGCAAAACTTAAAGATTATCGGGTTTTGCCAGCAGACTTGATGCTTCCTCTCCCAAATGGGAGATCCTTAGAGCCCATTGGGGTTGAGCTGATTGATCTGGAAGCATTTAGATTATTCTTCTTTTAAAAGAAAATATAAAAATAGCTTCCAGATTCTTGGTGTTCTGTCAAAAAAAGGGCTTTCCCACCAAAATTACTCTTCTGAAAAAAATAGCTGCTTCCATTTTTTTAATAATAAGCTCTGCTCGTGCTCCATCCATCACCCAGGAGCGCTGCTGTGATTGCACAGCCCTGGGTCCTGCCTGGGATGCCTGTGCACCCATCAGTTTCTCCTTTTCTCCTCTTATAGCTCTTGTCAGGTCTAGATCATGCCGTAGGAGGTTTAACTGAGGATTGAGTACGTTTTGGGATGTGGCCGTGTCATTGTGTGATGGGGACTGGGATCAGCAGTTTGTAGTAATAACCTTGCTATTGATTTGCCGCTGCAGCTACAGAGCTGGGAGCAGCTTTGATATATCTGACTGGAGACAACAAGAACCTGCAATTTCTGCCCTGATACGAGCACCTGACAGGCGAACGGGGAAATATGACCCCATTTACACCAAAAGTCCTGGTTTGGTGGCTTGGGTTACAGTTGTTTGACTGGGGTTGACCGTAAGTACTAGCTGTCTCTACCCATCAGTGTTGGGGAGGGGTCAGATCTGCCCCTTCTTTGGATTATTGTGCTATAATTCTCCCTCTGGGAGGAGAAGAAGAGCGAGGATGGAAAAGCAGCCCCCTGGGGTCTGGGGGATGCTCCGGCCAGCAGCATGGCTCTGCTTGACCCCATGGACAGCTTGGGGCTGTCCAAGTCTTGTACCCTCATGTTGGGCCACGTGTGCCCTCAGAATCCTGGACCAAATGCTTCTGGCTCTCTGGAAGTGCTAATCCAGCTGTCACTTGGAGCATCCAGGACCATTTTCCTACCAACCCTAGGATAAAACGAGGGATTTTTAACTCGGTAGTGTTGGTAGACAAACCCTGGCGAAGCATCCAGGGCCAACCAGGAGCTAATTGCCTGCAGTTCCCAAAAGCAGGGCCTAATTCCATAGTTAGGATTCAGCCTCCGCAATAATTGTTGCGTGCAGGAAAAAAGAGCGCTCTCGTTTTATTCGGAGCCCGATATTAACAGGAAGGGGCTTTTCTGTTGTGTTTTGTTTCGCCAACGCCACTAATGAATGTGTAAACACCTCCTGGCATAGATTTCCCGGTTTAGGGAGGTTGGAGTTCACACCGCTAACACCCCTCTCGGTATGAGGCGCTCCCTTCGTTAACCTTGTGCCTCCACTAATTAGTGGGTCACTTGCAGGTCAGAGGTGTGCTTATGCTGTGCTTCTTGGCTGTCTGTTGTATTATTACTCCGCCTGTAAATGCCACATGCGGCAGACTTGACGAGTGTGTTTGGAAGGCGAGCTATGTAATTAGGGTGCATTATCCCACGGCAGAGTATGCCAGCTGACATTCAAGAGGCAATAAAAACAATGTTGTGGGTTTTTTTTTTTCCCCTCCCCTCCTCCTTCTTTTGCAACATATTGGCTGTCAATGAAAAGAAAAATGTGGAAGTGTGGCTGATTTTAGCAAGTTTGGGGTGTTTGCTGCAGGACAAGCAGCTCAGCAGCCCCACCATCCATCCCTTCATCCATCCATCCATCCATCAGTTAATCCATCAGCCCATCCTGGCCTCAAGTTGGCTGCAACTGGGCGGTGTATGGGGCTGAACGGTTGCTTCCATCATTGCTTGTGGCATGATTCAGGCCCTCTTTCATAGAAGCATAATGATGAGTTCAGTTGAACAATGATGCGTTCTTCAAAACATAATTTGCCTTCTTTTCGTTGGTCCTCAGGGACCCCAGCTTTCAGGGCATTTGTTGTCTCCCTGTGCAAGCTTCTTAGCCATCCACCCCTTTGCAGAAGGTTCTTTGGAGGGATTTTCTGCTCGGCTGAAACCTCGAGAGCGCAGCGTTGTTTCTCACACCATTGCGTGACTCCTTGTGCTGGGGCTTTAAGTCAGTCATTAAACGTGCCGAGTGCTCTGCCTTTGCTCTTGACACAACATTAACAACATGATGAAACTGCTTGGAAACAATTAGGTGGTAAATAAGCTCCTTCAGTAAATATGCACAAACTGCTCCGGCTGCATCCAGATGTTCCTGCTTTGTCAGACTTTCCTGCTGCAGCACAAGTCTGGGAGGTCTTCTGATAAATGTTCAAACAGCTCTGATATCTATTACCTGCTGCTTCTCCGCCCCCAAGACGCGTGATCAGATTGGGAGAACTGGTCAGAGTATGTAGTAGAGTAGCATTTTTTTGATCTCCTTTAGTTAGGCAGAAAGTGAATATCAATCAGAAATAATCTCAGTGATGTTTTATTTTGCTTTTTGAGTAGTGGAAGTGACGGCAAAGACTATGTAGCGATGGAGGATTGGGGTCTGTGATTTCTGTGAAGCTTCTATATGTAGCAATAGAGAATCAGGGTCTTTGGATTTCTGTGAAGCTTCTGTATGTTCTAAAAATCTCCTTAAAAGCAGGGAAGAGAGGGGAGAGGGAGTTCAAAATTTTTTGGAGGAAGAATGCATAAAATGCAGACAGAAAAGAGGTTGAAATATGAACACACGAGACACTCCAGAGGGTCCCTGAAGTAGCTCAGGAAAGCTATGGATCCTGTTTAGTTTGTGAAATTAAATAGAAAAGGAAAGAAGTTTACATTCTGGGCTGTTTCTGCATTGTTCTGCACTGAGCAAAATACGTTTAAAAGAAAAAAAAGTAAAACCACAAAAAAATCCCCAATGAAAAGACATGAAAAACCCAAACTCCTCATTCCAGTTGGCTTCGGGCCTCAGCTGAGAACTTTGCAGGCTGCCCTGGTCCCGGAGGGCTGTGCCCGCTCCAGTGCGGTGGCAGGAGGGATGGTCGAAGGGGAGAATTACCGCACTGGAAACTGGGGACAAAGGAGTGATTTAAAAGGGCAGGGAGGAAAAAGGCATGGAGACACTTGCTCTGTCTCTGCTGTCTATAGTTGGTAGGGTGAGGAACAGGAGCAGCCAAACAATGAGGAACAGGCTGTTCCCATGTCGGGCGGGAAGTGCATGAAATCCCATGAGCAAGTCTGTGCTCTGTAATGATTTCCAGATGGCATCCTAGCCCCAAAGTGTTGTGGTTGTCTGGATACGCGTTCACACATTGCGAAGCTTCTACAGAAAATCAGAGGATCTCCTTTAAAGTCATACCTTGGCCTGAACCAAGAGCCTTGGATGTAAAGATCCATGTGGTAGGTTTGGCTTCCCGTCTACCAAGGGACGTACATGCTCAACCTATGGAAAAATGTACTTTAGATGATTGTATAGAACTTGCATTTTTGGCCATTTTCCACCACAAGCTTGATCCAGACTGCAGAGTGTACTTGGATTTCCAAAAAGCTTTTGTCAAGTTTTCTCATCAAAGGCTCTTGCACTGAGTTATGGTAGGAGATGAAGGCACGGCCTTCTGTGGGCTTGTAGCTGGCAAAATGATATGAATAAAAGGTTGGTTTTCCCAGTGGAGAAGGTCACTGATGTAGTCCCCCGTGGCCAAAGTGTATGGTGAAGTGACAAATTTTGCAAGGGATAAAAGTTTTTAGGATAGTGAAAACTTAAGTTGCAGGTAGCAATGATAAGGGAGAAAGGGGGGTCTGCCTCCACCCAACTTTATAAATATTAAGGTTTGAGGTCTAACTGCTGTTTACCGAAGGCTAACCAAACAGCAGGCAGGGCAGCCTGTGTTCAGTGATGGCTTGAGCAGTTGTCTGTGTCAGTCTGTCTGTCCACCCTCACTTCAGCTTAACTCATCTCCATGTAGTAGCACAGCGTGTTGGTACCACGCTCCTTGCAAGCATCCTCTTAGTGGAGATCTTCCAGAAAGGAAGACACAAACCAACAGTGTAATATCAAAGGAGAAGAGATGAGTGGCCTCCTTTGTGTCACATTACATGGGCATTTTAGGCAGGTAGAACTTTTGATCCCACACATGGCACACGGATGGCACCCGTTTGCCATCCCTGCAGCTGCCGTGCCATGAGATGTAAACTGCAAAAGGCCAAATGCGAATCTCAGAGTCCTAATGTGTCAATTATCTTTCTGACAATTACATATGGATTTCATTAGCTCACTGAACAGTACCTATTACAGCATCTCACCAGCTGGAGGGATTTGTGGTAGGAAATGTGAGATGGGAAATGCCGACAAATCTCCAATTCCCAGAGGCTCTCTGGAATTCACGCAGATGAGGTGCGATAAGGGCAGCCTGGAGCACCCCTCCTTGGCTCCCCGCAGTCGCATCCCCTCGGAGCGAGGAGGGGCACCCAGCTGGACAGGGGGGGGTAGGACCTGCCTGTGGATGCATGTCTGGTACCTTGCAGTTCCTGCTGAGAGGGGAGGAAAAAGCAGAGCGGGAGGTTATCCTAGGGCAACCCAGCGATGCTTGCCTTCTCTGAGCTCTGGCACCATCTTTTCCTGTAGTTTCAGCATTATAAATTGTAACTTGAGCTTGAAGGTGATGGGATAATCCCCACCAGGAGCATAATTTGAGTGAATGTCACTCCAGATGGTGAAAACGCCCAGGATGGATTTGGTCTTAGTGGTCTTTTTGCCATGCAACCTCTCTGCAGTGTCTCCCCAAAAGTATTTACTACTTTCTTCGTCTTTGACCTTGCTCTTTTAAGGGACTCATCAAATGGGAGTGGTGAAAGAAAGGGAGAGGGGCTAATGACTTGGAGAAGGTTTTATGATGATTCCTGTGGTGCACCTTTGACATCTAACCTGAGTTCAACTGGATGCTCAGTGGCTTCTAGGAGTCACCCCACCACCTCAGAGACTGAAGCCATAGCTCATGTGCCCTCGTGTCAGGATGCACACCGTCTCCTGTGGTACAGTCCCCATACAATGAGCAGTTTAGGGGCTTAACAGGATGGTGTAGGCAGCTGCCAGCGTGGTTGGGTCCCGTTGGAACATGCTGGGGAATCTTTCCAGGCTTGGGTGTGTGGTCTCCAGTGATCCATACTGCTGATTTTTCAGCCACCTCTTGGAAACAAGGCCCTCCCAGATGGCTGCTCAGCTCCAGAAGCTGTGTGCTCCTGCCAGCGCGTTCTGGATACCAGCCCCTCTAGGAGAAGATAACCGAAGGTTGGAGTAGGAGTTTGCAAGTGATAAGAAGGGGCAGAGAGGATTTCTGCAGGAGTGGCTGGTAGGATGAGTGCCCGGGGGCACGTGGCTTTCCTCAGCCCCCCCATGCTGCCTCCCAGCTCCCAAACCACAGTGCTGAGCGAGCAGGGGGTCTACGGGGGTGTTTGGAAGATGATCAGCGCGACTCAGGGTTGGAGACTTGCCCATCCCGCAGTGTGTTTTAGGTGAAGAGCCTGGAGATTAATGATTGACACACATCACTTGAGAATGTCATGGTTCTCATTATCTGGTCTTGTGAGGCTTGGAGAAGAAGGAACACACACAGGAGTGCCCAGGCCCCCTTTTTCACTGCCCTTGACCATGTTCTCCTTCCTCGTTAAATGTTCTGTCACTGTTTCTATGCTTGGACAATTTATCTCGTGTGTCGATTATGCCTGTGAGCCTGGCTTTCCTCTGGCCAATTCAGCATAGGAGCAAGTTAAAAATATATTTAAAGACTAGAAAAATATATGTTTCTTTACCTGTGGTGCTTTCTACGCGCTGGGAGAAGTGCTAGCAATAGGGGTTGGTGACTCTAAGGAAGCATTCTTAATTTTGTCTTAAAAGTACCAACTTTCAGGGCTTGGGAGGGAAGCATGAATGAAATACTGCTTCTGTTAGCGCTTTCACTGCGATGCTGTTCAGCTGGTTTGCCTCTGGGATTGAGAGAGGGGTAAAAAACTAAAGGCTGATGTGATGGAAGAGGATGCCTCGAAGGCACTTTATTTCACAGTGTTGCTGGTGCCAACTGGGACTTGGTTCCCTGGTACACAGGGGAGATGCTGCCTCCTCCTCTGGGGCTGCTTCTATTTTCTCTTCAAGTTTTTAAGCTCTCCTCAAGTAGATGGTAACTGTAGCTCAGCTCAGAGTGCTTTCTGCTTGTGGCGTGGAAAGCGTGCTCTAAATCATCTCTGGCTTCCTCTCTCCTGGGTGTACCTGGGGTTGGAGAACACTCCAGAGATGTCCCTGGAGTCCCCAGGGAATCCCTGCTGGCAGGACCATGCTCCAGACCTTCCCCCTTCCTCCCGAAGTGTCCAAGCCAGGAAGGGCTGGGGTAGCCCACTGAAACTTCTACTGTCATCAAAGCCTGAAGGCTTTGCTGAATTAGAACCTCAGGGACAAGTAGATGTGATTCTGTCCTGCTGAGGTGTGCGTGGATGGCTGTGGAGACTCATGGTTTGTACCTGGATACAAAGGAAAATCACCACATGGACACAGTGGGACAGCACGCTGAACTGAACCGCAGTTAACATGGGAGGTAAAGAAATAAAAAAGTAAGTTAAGGACAACATGTAACCATACAACCCCATCACTTCTCCCTCTGGAGAAGCCAGCCCAGAGCAGACCCCGTTGGGTGGTGGTAAATGCAAACAGCTTTAAAGATCTGATTCTGGTTTGATTATGTGGCTCTACGTTCCTGTATGTCAGGCCCCATTGTGTCTCCGTGGGGTATCTCCACCAGCCACAGGTCAGGTGTCTCAGTGTTAATTGTCTGGAAAAATCAAGCTAAAAGCTGCCTTTGATGCTTAGAAGGAGCGAGTGCTTGCGGGAGGCTGGCTGGGGCAAAAGGCTGAGCTGTTCCTCCCCTGAGCAGCCTGCTCAGAGGGGCACGATCAACAAAAACCTAGGAAAAGCCCAAATTACCTTAAAATTTTGCATGCCTAAAAAAGGAAAGTTC
The DNA here is from genome assembly GCA_026546715.1 of Gallinago undulata. Lineage (NCBI taxonomy): Eukaryota > Metazoa > Chordata > Aves > Charadriiformes > Scolopacidae > Gallinago > Gallinago undulata. Next base: position 27,184,091 of record JAOTQQ010000003.1, on the reverse strand, counting down.
TCACTGCAGTTGATCCCATCTGCAGTGGGACTTTTCCATGAATTTAACCAGCATCACTGAACACAGAGAGGTGGCAGGTGAATATGGACTTAAATGACCAGAGCTAAAATAACTGGTCCTTGAGCATTATGGCTTTTATGTATTTTTACACATTCACCGACCAGGAACACTCAGATGAAGAGCTGCAGGGAGAGGGGCTGAGTGTGTAAGGCTGCCCCAAGTGTGCAGTCGCTGTGGGTATGTCCACCTGAAGTGGGATGTGGCTAGTGTTTGGTTGGGTTGTGTAACCCCTCCCGTATTTAAGACCTAAGATAAGCAGACAGCAGAATGGAAAAAAAAAAAAAAAGGAGCAGGTCTACTTAGAGGACTACTTAGTTGCTCAGGAACTTGTCCAGGTGGGTTTTGAATGTCTCCAGAGGAGACTCCACCACCTCTCTGGGCAGCCTCTTCC
>JAOTQQ010000003.1:27123225-27159279 GCA_026546715.1 Gallinago undulata | reverse complement strand
CTCTAGCTCTGGGCAATCCTGCTTCAGCAGGGGAGTTGGACTGGATGATCTCTATGGTCCCTTCCAACTCTAAAAAATTCAGTGAAAATTCAGTGAAACCTTCACGTCAGAACCAGTCTTGTGTGCAGTCTGTACTTGAGTTTCTATGTGTCTTCCTGATTTGCTTATCATTAATAGTATAATTAGTTCGTTGAAAAGTTTAAATATTCCCTGTATGATCCCGTGTCCGTAGCGTATGTATGGTCTGTCGTATTTACCGCCAACAGCCTGGTTTTTCACCAAATCACTGATGTTGGAAAACCACATCCTTTCCTAACGTGAAGCTCCTGTCCCTGGCTGTGAGCAGTAATTGCCCGCGGTGGGTCTTTGATGCTCCGAAGTATTTAGTCACTCACGCTGTGCTCCTTCAATCAATAACCCCCTTTGGTCTGTAACCTAATAGAATTGCTTAATGGATAAAATTTTGCTTGTGTTCCATCCACTTAGCTTATTTCACTCTTTTGATAGCTTTGCTCCATCAGAGTAACTACTGAAAATGATCACGCGGTTGTCATCTGCCCGTGACGATGAACATCGTCGCGTTTTCCTGCACGTCCTTCAGGACGTGGGTAACCTGTATCCCATGAAAAGAATGGGGATGAAAGAATGGGGATGAATGTGTCCTGTGCATAAAATCAGAGCTGGGTGGAAGCCAGTGGCTGCTGCTGGGCAAGCAGGGAGGAGAAGACCGGGACGCAGGAAAATCCTCGCTCATATTCTCCGCACCAGCGCAGGACCTGGCAGGGGCAGGGCTTGAAGGGACCGGACGATCTGCCATCCCTGATCCCGAAAAACCAGGTTGTTCTCAGTGAGCTGGTATGTTGTAGCAGAGCACAAAGGCTCCGTGTGGGATCGAAAGCATCCGACTCGTGGAACAGAGCCAACGGTGGTGTGCCAGATACTAAAGGGAGAGGGCAGAGGGGAAGATGTAGAAAGCTGAATATGGAGGAAATGAGAAAAAAAAGTAATGGTCTAGGCCTTGGCTCTCTGATGAAAAGGAGCCAAAGGATATGATGGGCTGATGTGGATGTTGGATACCATGCTGCAAGTGTGGATATTTGGGAATGAAAAGGTTAAGCTGTCTACACTCTTGTGTTTTGCCCTGCCTCTCCCTTCAGAAGAAGATTTGCCTATAAAGTTATTTTTAGATGCCTTCTGAGCAAGTTTTGTGGGAAGACAAGCAGCCAGCAGCCCCCGGCGAGCTGCTGAGCCCACCCCTCTCAGCTTACAGCATGTAATTAGCAGATAATCATGCCAAAATCGCAGACTCCAACAGGCTAATTTTATCGCCTGTGCTGACATCGGTAAGCTTGTTGAAAGTAAGTTGTGGGTTGTTGGTTAAATGTGTTTCCTCCACTTGTTTACGAGCTTGTGTTCCCACATTTGCTGTGTAAAGGCGAGATCGAATGCAGGTCTTGTCATTTAGCTGGGGTTTTGATAAGGTTAGAGAGCACGGGGCATTTCCTAGCATTAAAGCTGCATTTTACGAAGACGTGGCGGTCACCGTTAATAGTATTTCCAATAACACTATTGTGTTTTGCTGCAGGGTTGGTGTGGAGGGTGTTTGAGCTTTGATTCAGCAATAGACTCAAGCACGTGCTTTGAGGTGTACTTACTCGGCTAACGTGTCGTTATATATTTATAAATGTATATATAGAAAACCCTAGGTGCTGGCTGGAATTGAGCTGTAATTTCCCATGATCTAAATGGGAATTAAGCATGCGCTTTTTTAGCTATGTTTACACTTAGGAGCTTTGCTAATTTAGGGCCTTAGTAACTCCTGCAGTTTTCTTTAGCAAAGAAAAATATTATGTGTCTGATTGTTGGGCTGAGCAGCCTTCAGGACCTGCATACCTCTCTTACTGATGTGATAAAATAAAGATACTTCTTAATAAAAAACACAGCCCAGAGTCATCCATCTGGGTACAATAAATCTGAGACAGGTAGATACAATAAAAACTATCACTATTTCCTCCTGATAACAGGAAGATTAAGTTGGCAAAGGTTATGGGGTTGAAAATAGGCTCAGTAACAGGAATCTTTGGGAAAGATGACCCGAAGGATGTGAGATATGAACCTCCTGCTGCCTGATTTCTTGCCCACAGACTTGGAAAATCAGACTTTGGGAGAAGTACCGGTGTGCAGCGGGCAAAGGTGGTCTGAGCTGTCCCAGGGGTGAGCCAGGGAAGGGGGGCATTTGGGTTCCTGTGGTTCACAGAGCTGCCTTTGTAGGGTGGGTTTCCCCTCAAGGGCATTTTAAGCTTTTGGGGACAGCTGAAGGTTTGGGAACAATGCTGTGGTGGCCAGAGGAAATGTGGCAGGGGGGACCTGTGAAGTCTTCTCTATTTATGGGTGTCTCTGGTTTTGCATCAGGACTCTTAATGAGTAGTATCATCCACCGAAATGCTGCTCAGTTCCTGCCCAAGCCTCTTCCCTGCCACGTTTTGGGTCTGGCTTTATAGAAGCAGATGTCAGGCATGGGAACCAGCCTCCCTCAGGTGAGCATTTCATGTTTTATAGGAGAGAGTGCACCTTGGTTCTCATTTTCTGAACATTCATAAAGTGTCTATAGCTGAATTGGACAGACCTTGAATATTTGTTGCAATATTTATCCAGGTCCGCATGGCTCTTGGCTGTAAGGTCTTGCATATAGTCTCACCTGTGAGTTCAGATCTTTGTGGCAATATTTTACGCTTTTGGGCTGAATAAGAAAAGCATTGGGAAAGGTAATAGTTCACATCGATGCAATAAAAACCCAAAGCGACCCTTTGCTGGTAGGCCAGCAAATAAATATTTGTCTTAGGAGGTAAACTTGGTTCTTTTTTTCCCCAGTCGTAATGGAGGCTTTGTGCGTAGAGGAAATATCCCTTGTGAAAGCAAGCCAAAATCACTGGGCTCTGGGCACATTCGAGTACTCTGTCTACCTGTCATATGGCAAATTAATTCAATGGCAGAATATGGCACCGTTGCCTCGAGCAGGTGAGTGCCATTCTGGGGGAAGCATAGTTCATCCTAATGGCCGGCTCGTGAGCAGCGTATCAGGGTAGTGATGAGGCAACTTCTTGCATGCAGGAGATGCGACGGTAGCTCCCGAAATGAGATTACAAGTCTGGTTCCATCACGAGTCCCCATTTTCCCACCCATCCATCTAAAGTTCACTCGGAAGCAGCCACTGACTGCTCCATCTGTTCAGATTCAGGCAGTTTGAATTTATGAGTCTTGTCCAGGTCTCCTTTGACACCGGTTTTTGTTGTTGAAAATCTGTTTGTGGCTCTTTTAGAGAGAGAAAAAGTCTGTGTCAGTGGAAGCATCGCCATATCTTCATTTGGGCAGATACTGCTGAGGTATGGGACAGTTACCAAGGAGGGTGCCTGTCCTGTAGCTTTGGGGTTGATATTCATTTGATCACATAGATGATTTTTGCCAATTGCTTGTCAAAAACTTGATTTTCTCCATGGGAGAGAAAGGAGGAAGGTGGGAGGAGAAAAACTCGCCAACGCTCTCCTGGGATGTGCTGGGTTTAATTCCCAGAGCTGTTTGGGTCGTGTTGAGGTTTCACAGTGGGGATGGTTGTTTAGGTTGTGAGCTGGCTTCTAGGGGAACTTCAGTTCCATTTTGCTGTGTCCCTGCACTGTCACAGCCCCATCGTGGCCGGCTCCCTGTGGGATGCTGAGTGATGGATGCCACGGTTCTCCGGGCTCCAGGGACAGAACCTGCTCAGCTCACGGGGTGTGATGCTGAACTCTTCCAGTGAAACATTTCACCGTTGAGAAAATGGTGAATTCTGATAAAAACAAGCTTCATTAGAGTTTTCCTGATCAGATCTACTTATTGCCCAGCTCTCTCAAGAATCACTGATTATTAAAAAGTAATTACCTTCGCCCTTCTGACTCGGCTTCCAAGTCAGATCTGAAGACAGACAGAAAAGTTCCTGTTGGTAGTTCAGATCCTGCCAAGAACCTCATGAGAACCAGCTACTGAGATTTCTGTGTTTAAGCACTGACAGATGGAATCAGTATCTGATGCTTTAGCGTTCCTTAATTGAGCACTCAAAGGCACGACAAGGTCCAATGACTGGAAACTGAAGCCAGAAGAATTCAAATTGGAAATAAGGTACAAATCTTTAACAGTGAGAGTAATTAACCTCTGGAACAGTTTACTGGGGTATGTGATGGATTCTCCATGGTTTGATCTCTTCAAATCAAGAATGCGTGTCTTCCTCAGAAATATTCTGTAGCTCAGATGGAAGTTAAGGGGCTCGATACATATTTTTTAAAAATTTTCTTATTTAATTGCAATTGTGTGACCTGGACGATGCAGGAGGTCAGTCTATCATATCTGAAGAGATAAAAATCTGTGAATCTGAACCCAAACGTGATCCCTTGATCCCAGGCTCTGCATTTAAACTTGATCTGGACCTAAATTCCACCCTCCTTCATTCCATCTGCTCGGAGAAATAGAGGGGATTTTCTAAGGCAGTAATTTGGGGAGTTTAAAGCCTTCTTTTCTTCTCAGCCTGGGAAGGTCTGTGGGGATTTTGGCTGAGATGATGAAAAGCTTGAGCCTCCACTCTGGGCTGTACAGAATGGCTCTTTCTCAGCCCAGATCTCGGGTGGTTGTTAAAGTCTGGGTGTTACGTGGCTGTGGAAGGCTGGCCCCGTGGGCAGGGGTGTCGCTGAGCGCTTGTGCCGTGGGGAGCCAGGAATTCTCTCCCAATTCCTCGTGGTTCCAGGAACACCTCTCTCCCCTGCTTGTAATTAGGGGGATTTCGCTCATCTTTAGAGTTAAATTTATCTCCGTGCCATGCAGCTCTTACGCTCCTCGGAGTTAATTAGTGGCGCCGCGACAGCTGAATCATGAAGTGCGTAATTAAGAGCGGCGCACAGGTTAGAAAGCGGCGGGGCCAGCAATGCTTCAGGCACCTCCTCGTTGCGGAGGTTTCCCCAGTTCCACTTCTTAATGGGCACGTTGTAAGGACCAGTGTCTCAGCCACAGGGACTGGATGCTGTTGCCAAGAAAAACTGGCAAGACAGAAGGTGGAAGAGGTCCATTAATTGGCTCCAAGTACCAATTTCTCTGGAGGGGCTTTTCTTAACAGAGAGAAACTGTTCGGCACCGCAGGGGCAAAGCATACCTGCAGAGCAAATGGCTTTTCTGAGCCTGAAGACATCTACAGACCGTGGTAATAGTGCAGCAGAAATATCGGAGCTTGATTTTAAGGGACACCTGAGAATGCAAAGGAATTGCTCTTTATTAAAAAGCCCAGACCAGAGTCTCTCTTGGTGCCTATCGAATACAGATTCTTTCACAAGGATCCTTTGCTGGAGCGGGGAGGAGGGTGGGGAAGAGGAGGAGACAGGGAGGGATTTTAACCCTTAAGGGCCTTCCCTGGGAAACCTTGCTTTGCAAAGAAGTCGTTGCCAGAGCAGCATCTCCTCGGCCACGAGCACGTTATTGCTGTGTCTGCAGAGTGCGGCTGGCACACTTTTTTGGAAAAGCTGTTTGTGTTTCACTGTGTTAAAGCAGATCCCCCTGTGTATTCTGGGTTGGATGGAGAATGTACAGGGGAGTCTTTGTGTGACCTCTCTAGACTCAGTCATACAAACCCAAGCTGTTTTGTTGTGTGTTACAGCTTACTGCAGTGCTCAGAAGTCCCCCTACCTTTGGGGGGAGCATCTGACTGAAGATCAAGATCACGTTTGGGTTTGCTTCACTAGGACCGTGGGTCCTCATTTGTTTTTTGATGGCACCCTTGTTAGATAAGCCTTTAGGGTTTGGTTAAGCCAATGTCTTCTGTGCCATGAGCAAGGCAGAATAGACCTCAGAGCAGCAGCACACGGGCAACCTGTTTTCTCCTGACCTCACTAGCTGGAAGCTGGCTCAGACTTCACGTGTGATGCTGGGAGACACTCACTGAATGCAGACACACACTTAAGTGTTTTGTGTTGGAGCTTTTGACATTATGGGTCTCTCCAGGACTGTCTACTGACTCCTGGCATTTGTAACTGCCTTTATTCTGAAAGAGGGTTTTGCTGCTTCTCTGCCACCCGACATACTCAATATTGAGACCTCGTCCTCATCATGTACTTTGGTATTTGGGTAGGGGACACCTGGCACGCGTGGTGGTTGGGGAGGCTTTGGAGCATTCACATGCTGCCTGCTGAAGTGTTTGCTGACTGGAATGGTTGTTTTGGGAATGTCTCTATCTGCTGTTGCTCTGAAGCCTTGGACTAGCTCCGTGGCATTTGTTCTCGGTCCTGTTTTTTGTCTGACGAGGGGTTGGACGGACCAACATAGCACAGCATGATGATGATGCAATGACTTGTGGGTTGTTATCCAGAACTTGTGCAGGCATAGGTCAAAAGGGAACTGGAAAATGCTGAAGACAGCAATGGTGTTTTTTAGCCCTAGAAGATGCCTGGTTGGTAGTCTTTGGCTGGGCAAAACCCTACCCCAGTGTGGTGCCACAGCCACCACAAGTGGCCTGTCTGAGAGAGCATCCTGGGATGGCTCATTCCTCCTTCAGTTCTTCCTCTGCTTATGGTCCTGCTCCTACCAGCCTGTCACCTTCTCCATGCCCCTACAGACCAGGAGAGTGACCAGGTGAGGAAACACATGGTCTTCAACCCCATTTGGGGCAACTTGTCACTCCTTTTGAGGTTTTGGATAATGTCTGTGGGACAGATATTATATGACTCCAGGATGGAAGAGGGTTGCTGGGGCTGGTCCAGCAGCAGAGCTGAGCCTGCAGCAGAAGGCTTCCCTGGTGGTGCCTGGTGTGGTGAATTTGCCGCTTACGGAGCTCAGTCTCTACCTTCTGCACGCAGAAGACAAAACCTTCATTTCCTCTTTTGTCCCTGGTACCTCTATTTTCCTTCAATCCGTGCATGACATCCCTTATCAATTTTGTGGAATTCCTTACGGCTGACTTATATTTGTTGCCATTAATGTTTCTTGTCTTCCACGGGGAAGAATTTCCCTTTTATTTCTCACTTTATGATTTGGATTTGGCTTGCCCTCCAAAGCAGAGCAGCTTTTAGCCAGCAGAGCCTTCATTCCTTTCCGCAGGGTTGTGGTTCCTCTGCGTAGGCAGTAAAATGGGCTCGAACAGTTCCCAATTATCATTCACAGATTCCTGCTCAAATTCTTTCTCCCAATTGTTTTGCTTTGTAATTATTTTCAGCTTTGTTAAGCTGGCATTTTAAATCATCAAGTAGATACATTACTCGTTTGGACTTTATTCTATTTGCACATAACAAATGTAATCAAATCAGTCTCTTGTACCTAAGCTGCTACTATATTTTTACATTCTGTCATCAGTTCCCCTTGATCTGTAAAAATGAGGCCTAATATAGAATTTCTTCTATGTTAGATGCAATTGTTTCTGTGTCTGGATATTTTCAAGTATAATTTTAGGAATTCTGAGCACATTTTTAGTATTTCCAGTGCAAGGCTCCAGCATATGGCTTTCAAAATGAAATCCCCATAGAAATGCAGCTCTCTTGAGTGATATAATTATGTTTACAATAGATCAGTGCTACATGAAAATGATAGCGTTGTTAGTAATATTGTACAGAATTTTGAAGAGTTCAATAAATATTTCTGTTTCTTACGGGGAAAAGGGAGGTTGTGTGATCATGTCATTCATTTAACAATAAACCACTTTTTATATTGAAAGAACATTTTATAGCAGCTCTTAATTAGAGATAATAAATACCAGCAAGTAACAGCTACGTGGAAGAAGTTTTGTGCCATTATTTTTTAAGGGATAAACAAGGTGGCTCATATAACTATGGGTTTTTCTGCCTGACATTAATCCTAGACAAAATAATGGAATTGTTGATAGGGCATGTAATTAGTAAAGAATTAAACGGATTAATGTAAGTAGTGTCAATCAACATGGGCTTATAGAATATGGTTCTTGTCTAATTAGATGATTTTTTTTTTTTTCAGGGAAGATTACAAGTTGTGTTGATAAATGTAATAGTACTGATGTGTTGAACTTCTGGAGAGGATCCTGGTCCGATCTCATGGCTGACCCTGCTTTGAGGAGCAGGTTGGACTAAGTGAGACCCTTTCCAATCTGAATCACCCTCTGGTCCTGTGAAAGTATTGCCTTGTCTATGAATAAGTACTTATGCAAGACTGGAATGATAAAAAACAGTTAGGCATCTCTGAAATGGGTAAGAAACTGCTGCAATGTCCAGTTTTAAATGGGAGTTAATCAGTGGGTAGACACACATCCAATGGAGTCCTTGATTATCGCAGGTCTATCTTTGAGATGGAGTCAAAATCTGAAGAAGAGACAACAAAGAAAAGACAGATCACCAGTGTGGAATGATTTAGATCCCATTAATCCCCTGGATGAAAACAAACAACATGTTTCAAATAGGATCCGTGTAGAGCTGGGCCGTATCTGGGGAACTTTTGACTCTGAAAAAGATGCGTGAAGCTGTGGGGATCATCAGCCAGGTCCAGAGCCTTACGTGGGAGTGTGGCAAGGAAGGGAAGTGTTCTCTTTGGGGGTACAAAAGGAGGAATATTTGAGACAAGGAGGAAGGTGCTTCTCCTGCAGTTTCCAATTGTGACTTTGGTAGTTCAAGGAAGATGTTGTTATCAACAATTGGAGAGAATTGAGAAAAAGGTTGTAAGAATTGCTAAATGATTGGAAAGCACATCTACCCGAGACTGAAGGAGACAGTCTGTGTTGTCTAACAAAAAGGAAGGTGACAGGGAGACTTGAACACTGGTGGAGAGAAACATAAATACAATAAAAAGACTGACTTCAGTCCAGCAAACAAACATGGAATAAAAACCAGTAGAAAGATACTGAGGGTAGGTGAACCCAGACGAGACATAAACCACCTTCTCAGCACCGAGAGCAATTAACCACTCACAGTGGTGCAGCAGGAAACATGAAGCTTTCTGTTTCATTGGAAATTTTTACATGTTTTTCTTTTCCTAAAATATCTGCTCTAGTTTTAGAAGGAATCAGTTCTGGGAAGTCTTACGGCTTGGCTTATCCAGGGGGTCAGGAGTGAAAATCGCAGTGGTCTCATCTGGTTTTGTCACCTATGAACCCCACAGCCCCTGGCTCTCTGTACACCCCCAGCTCAGGTGCCACGTGTGGCAGGAGGCGCTTTCACAAAGATAGGCTCATCTAGAAGTGAATGAAGGGTTTTTATTTGTTCCTTACCAGCTTAGATGAGGATTTCCAGAAGAACAAATGAAGCGGGGACTGAATTTTCTGCAAACCTTGTTATTCATTAAAGTGTTCCAGATACAGATTAATTCACTTCGCTTCCTATCGATTCCTTCCCCTGCTCGGAGAGGAGAAGCGCATCCACGCAGACACGCGGCTCGACCGGCTCCTCGCTTCGCTGCATCTCCTGGGACCCCCTTTTAGGGGACATCTCCGGACCATTTGTGCAGCCACTTAACGCGGTTTAGAAACGTGCGGAGGTAAATCGACACAAATCCCACTAGTGGGGATGTTTTAAAATCAAGTTACATGTCTTAAATCACTTCAGGCTTTATCCTTTCGTAATGCAGCCCGTGGCTGCAGCCAGCTGGGAGCAGCAGGGGCTCCCCCAGCCCAGCCACCAGTCTGCACAGCACGGCTTTGTCCCTTGTCCCCACTGTCACTGGGAGGTACCGATGCTTTCCACCGATTGAGGAGACAGCTGAGACCAGATGCAACATTCAGAAGATAAAAGTCAGGAGGGATGAGCCCCTCCAGGACACATGCCCGCAGGTCGCTGAGCCAGCACATCCCCACTGGTAAGCTGATGTCCTAATGGACCGGCGTTCCTGTTCCCTTCCCACAGCATCTGGCTCTTAATTCATCTTGTGATTTGACTCTGAAAGTCCCAGCATGTTTTTAGACTCCTGAGTACTTGCAAGAATTCACCTAGACACTGGGAAACGGGAGGGAAAAAGACCAGGAGCATGTGAATGAGTATGATTAACGGGTCGTGGTTATTCACAGATCCATCTCTTAAATGTAATTAGTTCATTACAATATAGCCATGTTACAGAACTTCTATAAACAAGTGTTAAGGTCTGTCGACTCAGACCCTTTAAAGTCCAGATCTTGGAGAGGAAAAAAGATTTGGAATGGAGAAAAATAACAATTAGAGTTAAATGGCAAAATGGAGACTTAATGTGTAGTGAGCAAAACTCCTTTTAGTGGGAAATGTTTTTTATGTTAACTTTTGTAAGAAAACAGTTTTCCATACTTGTCAGGCTTGACAGTTAAAGTTAATGGTGTTAAAAAACAGAGTACTGAAAAATGTTCCCTTCAGCGTAAAAGATTTATTCAATGAGAGTTTGCTTGAAAAGTTGTTTTGGCGAACGGTGCTGGCTTTTGCCTAACGCTTGGAACAAAGATCCTCGCTGTGTTACCAGGATGGGGACAGCCCCAAATGCATGATTCCCCAATTAAGATGACATGACCTATTTTCTTGTATTGTTGACCTGTTGTTGACCCCTTTTTAAAAAGAATGCCACCCTTCAAATGTCTTTTTTTTTTTTTTCTCTCTCTTTCCCTCTCCTTCTGGAAAAACACAGGGAGCAAGCACTGATCTCACTTCTGCCTGGAGTGAAGCTTGGTGTGTGCTGCGATGCTCAGAGGCAGAATTTGTGACTTAATCTGCACTGAGAGGTGACTGAAAAGCGTGTTGAACTGTCTCTACCTATTACATGCTATTTAGCAAGGTCGTTACGGGCTGAACTTGCTCATGTCATAATTGTATGGCCAAAAAAAAGGCTGCCCAGGAGCAGGGCTGGCTCTCCCTTTGCTGCCGGGGAGGCAGTGGTTTGTTAAGGACCTGAGTTACAACAGGGGCATGGCTGGGTGCTCTGGGGCTCCCCAGTAACATACTGGGGAGGGAAGGGATTTCACAGCTGCCCCCCCAACCTACAGACACAAAGCTGCTTGAACTGACGACCGGTTTGCTCCTTACCTCAGGACTTTTAAAAAAAAAAAGACTTTTTTTTTAAAGCCTGACCCAAAGTGGGTAGAAGTTGAGGGCAATTTCCCTCTTAACATCAGGGGGTTTGTCTCTTGAAGCATTTGCTGGGTTTTCATCTACTTATGACAGTGATAAAGTAGATGTCACTTCACTCTGGTTTCCTGGAATTAGGCTGTGGGGCCATATGTGTGGGTTTTTGTTCTGGCTGTGGCTCATGTTCTAAAGAAAAGGCTCATGAATGGTCTCGAAATCGCCCCTGCTTTCACCTTCCTGATTTAGTGCTACTTCTTATCATCTGGACCTCTCAAAAATCTCTGAATTCTACCTATCGAAAATCCTTGGAAATACAGAGTTTCGTGTAGATTGGCAGAGCTCCGTCAGCCTCCACAGAAAGCTGATTGGCACCATTTGGGAATCTAACCCGGTGCTTAGAATAAATCCATCAATACTTAGTCCCAAGAGGCAGAGATTAAAATCAGTAGGGTTAAAGCTCGGGTTTGGAGCCCACCCATGTCAGAAATTATATTTTCCTGAATTACTGACTTGAGCTAGACTTCATTGCATGTCTTTTTCAGAAGAAGGCCAGAAACATCCTGAGGCCGTCCATGCTCCTTAAGCACACATGGGTGCAGGTGTTGTGTTTAATACACAGTTTTGGGATTGCTGCTCCCTCCAGCCCTCCCATTTGTCATGTCCTGTTTGGATCCTGTCTAGGAACTGAGGATCTTGTTCTGGTTCCTGGTTGACTGGTGGCCCAAGTGTCCTCCTTTTAGCAGGATGGCCCTTACTGCCCAACGTGCAGGTAGAGGACCTTCCAGACCCTGGACATGCTCTTACCCAAGTCCTTTGGTCTTTTCCCACCTCTGCTCTGGCTCTTGTGGTGTCCTCCAGCTCCAGGGTGATAGCACAGCCATGGTTACAGATTGCTCTTCAGGAAAGGGTACAAACAGAAAGCAGATCATGGAGTCCTCCCTGTAAACATCTGCGAACGCAACGTGTGCTTGGTTTAAACATTTCCCAGTGATGTTTTTAATCCTTCAGTAAATCAAACCCTGAATGATACCTCTGTGACCCCAGTGATGTGGGGGCTGAGGGGAAGTGATATCTGGAAGCTTTTGGAAGTGTAGAGTTTCATCCTGGGCGTTTGCCTCTGTCGTGAAGGGTTTGTAAAGCAGTTAGAACCTCCCACCCTCTTCTAGCTACACCTCTTTGGAGACACTGAAATTGTGGTGCTGGGATGGATTCTGGGCCCGGCACCAGTGCAGCAGCAGATTAGACTTAGGGAAGAATGTTGATTATGTCCCATTTTCTTCACATCTGTCCAAGAGAGGCTTTGTTAATGTTACAACTGAGTCAGATTTCCCTGAGCTGGAAGATGGATGTGTTTTTCCTGGAGGAAGTTCTGCATTCCTCACACTGTGAGTGCTGAGGAGCCCCCTTTACCCACACGAGGGGCTGGGGAGATCAGGGAGCTGGCGAGATCCACGTGGATAAAGTCATTAATTTGCTACTTTGGCAGATAATTCACGAAGAGGGGTGGAAGATTAGCAGATGGACAGAGGATTTCAGCAAAAATGTTCCCAACGTGGTTCCCAGAATGGTTCCAGCTTTAGGTCCTGTTTTAAAAGAAGCCTGATTTCTACTGGCACTGGGAAAACGCATCTTTGGGTTGTGAGTGGTTCTGGTGCAGAGAATTCCCAGAGACAGCGTTGGAGCCCAACTTTGTCCTCTTACAATTCGAACCCAGGCACCAGATGATCATTTTCTACAAACTACTTTGCTCATGGATGTTTTCACTGATGAAAGCTTTCTAGCAAGCTTGATTTCAAGTTACCCTCCTACTTTTCCTCCGTGCCAGTAGCCCTTAGGACAAATGAAACTAACCCCCAAATGAACTAACTTCCCTGCCCATACACAGCTTTCCATTTAGCTCAGTTTATGAGTATGGATTTTGAATTATTATTATTGTGCCTGACTGGGTATGGAGCCATCTGCGTTGTGTTAGGTTTCCATGTGCTGCCTCTTCAGCCAGACTTCAGATGGCCATTCTGGCAGGAGAAGGCCAGGTTCTCAGTTACATGGTAGCAACAAATGGATTTTTAAATGGAAGGAAATTATATTGTTATCTGTTTGGAAGCAAAACTGCAGTGCCCTGTGTAGAAAGGAAAAAGGTGCCCAATGTGTTTATCTTTATTATTATTATAACCCATCATCTTCTGTTGAAAGTAGAGGTGGCCTTCAAAAGAGGCCAAACTGCAGGGAACTGAGCTTTTTTTTTTTTTTTCCCCTGAAATATGTTTTCTTTTAATGACATTTTCATCTATAAAAGCTAAAAATAACATGCTTCATTAAGTTCAAAGCACTCTGGGACACAGTTTGTTCTTTCTGGCTGAAAAGTCGAAGGTTTCCCCAGAGAGGATCACGTTTTCTGTTGGGTTTGGTGTTTTGTCTTCCTGACTGCCACAGTTTTGCATGGCTGTGGAAAATGCAAGGGAGCTTTGAAGCCACCATTCACAACCCTGGAGCCTGAGAGGAGATGAAGTCTCGTTCCCGAGTGGAGATAAGTTGTTGCTGTTTCCTCTGTTTGCCAGGAGGACCATGAATGATGCCAACACAGCTGATACGAATTTTCAGGCCCATCACACCAGTCTGTACTGGGCTTTCCAACCTTTGGTTTCATGAGGCTCTGGGGGGACCTTATAGCAGCCTTCCAGTACCTCAAGGGGCTCCAGGAGAGCTGGAGAGGGACTCTTGATCAGGGAGTGGAGCAATAGGATGAGGGATAACGGTTTTAAATTGAAAAAGGGGAGATCGAGATGAGATCTCGGGAAGAAATTCTTTGGTGTGAGGGTGGTGAGAGCCTGGCCCAGGTTGCCCAGAGAAGCTGTGGCTGCCCCATCCCTGGAGGGGTTCAAGGCCAGGTTGGAGGGGGCTTGGGGCAACCTGGTGTGGTGGGAGGTGTCCCTGCCCAGGGCAGGGGGGTGGAAATGAACGGTCTTTAAGATCCCTTCCAACCCAAACTGTTCTGTGATTCTGTGAAGATGTTTCTACCCACAGCCGAGCAGACATTGCACTGCAAAACTCACCGAGAAACCCCCCTCCTGTTGTTTTGATTCGGGAAGGGAGAGAATGGTTCAAAATACAACCCTACCAAACATCCGTGGCGCCTCAGTGTGTAACGCTGCCGTTTGGTCCTCAGCACCGGCAAGAAGTGTCATTTCCTCTGTACATGATCTCACCCAGATTGTTCCTAGAATTAGATCTAAATAGGAGAAGAGAGAGGGTGCAGCTCAGCGTGTTAGGGCTTAGTAAATGGTGCTGCTTAATAACCAGTGTCAGCTGTGCGTGGCGCGAAGGGGTCGGGGTGTGGGTGCGAGGGGCCTGGCCGCAGCCCAGGAGCAGCCTGGAGGACAGGATGCTGGAGCAGGAACCTGAGCAGAAAACTGGAGGCTTGGAGAAAAGATGATTAATGGAGCCTCTCTGGTTCCTGCTGAGCGGCAAAGGCTGAGCTGAGGGCCCACCGAAAGGGCTCCGATCACAGAGCATGAGGCTGAGGGGGGTTCCGGTGGGTGTGGGGGTGGGAGGAGGCGAGTTTTTGTGTTCAGAGGGGATGAGGAGGTCAATAGCAAGGAACCACACTGAACCACACTGACCCGCTGCCACCTCCTGCCCCGGGAAACACTGGAAGCTTAGAAAAAGATCAGTGAGACCTTAGAATGAGGAAGCTTGGGCAATGTTGGTAATAAATTCTGCTGTGGCATCACCTGTGTAACGTTTCCCAGCAGGAGTGACCTGCTGTGCTTTGTGCTGTACCTGCAGGTAGCGAGGGATGTCATCTCTCCTGGTTTCCAGGCTCTTACCAGTTGTTTTCGGGTGGTCTCGGATGGAATTCCGCGCATGTTGCCTGTCTTCTGAGAGCAGTACGAGGAGCCGAGGTGTTACACACAGGTGAAATCTCAGCCTTCCCCTACTTGCAACAACTGGATGTGGTTTTAGAACATTAAGATGTATTTTAAGTATCTTAAAGCCAAATACTAATTGTAGCAGGGTGATTTTGCTCTGTGTGAGTTTCCGCCCTGGTGAGAAGGAAAGTCTTTCTCAGTGCTGCTCCACAGAAGTGAGTTTTTTACACAGTGATCTCCTCTGGGTTGTGACTAGACAAAGAAAAATACAAAAATGAGCAGCAGGAGAGATTTGTGAGGGGCATCTGCCACAGAAGAGTTAGTTGCTGATAGCATTGCATGACAGCTTTGCCTGCATAATTAGGCACTTGTTTGCCCAGGGAGCCCTGCAGCCCTTTCCTGATTTTCTGGAAGGTTCTGTGTGGGTTTGAAGTGTTTTTGCAGCTGATCCATCTGAAATCCCATCAGGTTAAAGGAAAAGAAAAGCCACGTGTGTTGGATTATGGTTTCCAGATACTCCAACTTCTGGAGCAGGCAGGGAGAGGAATGGAGAAGGAATCACGACTTGAGCAATTCATCTCGTTGTAGCTCGGACAACCCTCGTCGGAGACTGACAGTGATTTATGAACCAGGCTTTAATATTTTTCTACTCTGTCTTGTGCAGGAGAAAAGTAAGATCTGCCCCAACGTAAGCTGGCATTGTTCCATGGGAGCTCACGGTCTATCAGTCTTTCTGAAGGTAATATGTTGGGAGATATGAGTAATAGTGCTGGTCCTCCATCCTTCCTGCAATGGGGATGTGTATTTTGAAGTATTTGGGAAGACCCAGGAGGTGTTCTTGCTGCTAACTGCCCGTGAGTAAGAGACTGAGCCAAAGCCAGAGACGTTCCTCTTGCGAGTTCATGGTTCAGCTGTGGTGAAAAACAGGGTGAGCCATACAAAGCCATGGCTGTTCCCAGAGACTGTGTCCTTCCCAGCCCGCTCTGGCCAGCCTTGAATGACTTCTACAGCTTTTCGCCAGATGGAAGGTGCTGAGGAAGGACCCCCCCCCCTGCTTCCTCCCCACCCACACAGACACTTTTGCCACTGCTCAACTCGTAAATCAAAATGTTTGCTCTATGTTTGGCCCCATAGTTCATGTTATCTTCAGCCAACAGGCTGCTGGAAAGCCAAGTACAAGGCCCTAGAAGCTTGGGGGGTGGGGGTGGTACCCATCAGTGGCATAGGGAGGACCAGAGCCCCCAGAAACACCCTGTGGATGTTGGGCAACCAGCTTCCTGCTGCCAGAGAGAGGGTTGATGGGGTAAGTCAGGCCTCCTTTATGTGTAATTTGCACGCATGCAGCTATTTTCGAGGGTTTTTTCAAAGCAAACAGTCTCAAATAACCTTTTTCACCCTGTTCAGAGTGAATTTTGCTCAGTTGTTCAGTTTGAAAGTAAGTGGGCGAGAACGTGTTCGTGGTGCTGAGGGCTGAAGGCTAGATGTGGGACTGAGGACTAGAGCAGGGTCTCATTCTTCATACACCTCTAAGTTCAGGTGCTATTAGAGCTTTTCCCAGTTCAGACCATCACAGCTTCTGGTGGGGCAGCGTCTGGTCTAATTTCACCTTTTTCAGCTATCTGGAAATTCAAGATTGCTGACATTTCCTGCTAAAAGGCTTCTTTGCTTCTAATCTCCTACGTTCCCTGAAGCTGCCCGTGTCTCCATCTTTTATCCAAATCCAGACAGAGGCTTCTGCAAGGTCTTAAGCAGCCTTGTGAACATTCCCCCCAGATGATTTTCATTTCCATTTGCCTCTGCCCCTCACCAGTCCAACTAGGAGCTGAGGTTTCGATACCTTGAGGGAAGGCTATTCTTGTGTTTTTTTCTACGTGCTTCCGAGAAACCCTTACAGAATATTTCTTCGTGGCCTGGCTTTGGGGGATTTTTCAGTCTTGCTTTCCAGATCTTGCAGCTTTGGACAAAAAATGTAGATGCTGGACTGAATTAATGAACTTTCTTGAAGATTACCTGTCACTAAGAATATATTTGGGCATCAAACGTGGGGCTGTGAGGGGTTTTTGTGGTGGGTCCAAAAACCCTTGTCTCAACTCTGGTGCAGGGAAATGTCCTGTTGAAACCAGAGGACAGATGACATTCAGACACAAAGTTAGGTCAGTCCTGGGTACGTTCAACACAGCTAAGCCTGTTGCAACTTTCCTGCCAGAACTTTCCTTTGATTTAAGGGGAAAAAAAAAAGAATTTTAATGAAATACAAATTTCTGTGGAATGTATCTGCTGTTTTCTAAACGCACCCATGCTTTATCAGTAACTCAAAGCCAGAACATCATGGCTGAGCAAAACTATTTACATTTGAAAGCTTTTCAGTTGAAAATGTGTATGTTTTGGAATTGAAAATCCTTTTTTATGGCTCTCATTTTTATGGGAACACTGGAAAAATTCTGCTTTGGGGAAGGACTGCTCTGACTAGTAAGCTTTTTATTCTCAGAAGCCAAGCACTGTTTTCTCAAACAGACATTTCTACATTTTTTTCCTTGTATCTTTTTCTTCTCTTTCGCTGCTCGGACCATTTCCCTTGACTTGCTTAACTCTACTTTGAAAACCAGTATGAGAAATGGGGCTTTGTGCTATATACTCTGTCGCATGGCTCTGTCTCATTGTCTCACTCACTCATTGCAGTCAGAAAAACAAAGGCAAGTTTTGCAGTGGAAGCTGTTTGAAACGTTATTTTCAGGCCTGAGATACATATACCAGCACTTTATCCACCTGAGCCTAACCTTGTTCTATGGGCAGGGCAAGCCTGAATGGTTTTAATCTAAACGGGCATGACAAGGTGAGAGACCAAATGCTGAGTGGATTTAATCAGCTGACAAGTGCAATGATTACCTTGAAATATTTTGTATTCGGTCCCAGGGTGGAATTTCTGCATAGGGCAACTGAGATGATGGAGGGATTGGAACATCTCCCTGATGAGGAAAGGCTGAGAGAGCTGGAGCTCTTTAGGCTGGAGAAGAGAAGCCTGAGGGGAGACCTTATCCATGTTTACAAGTATCTAAAGGGTGGTTTGAAGGAGGATGGAGCTGGACTCTTTTCAGTGACAGTGGCAGGATGAGGGGCAATGAGCACAAGCTGGAACATGGGAAGTTCCACTCAAATCTGAGGAAGAACTTCTTTCGGGTGAGGGTGGCAGAGCCCTGGAAGAAGCTGCCCAGGGAGGGTGTGGAGTCCCCTTCTCTGGAGATCTTGAAGACCTGCCTGGATGCTCCTGAGTGATGTGCTCTGGGCAACCCTGCTTTGGCAGGGGGTTGGATTGGAGGATTTCTAGAGGTTCCTTCCAACTCCAACAATTCCATGGTTCCGTGATTCCATGATTCTGTGCAATAAGGCCATCAGCCATGGCATTTGTTTGGTGGCCTTGGCCATGACACAGGCAGCCAGTTGGGAAGTTCTGGTGATGTGTAAAGCTCTAAGCAATGACAGAGGATGAGTTGTTGTTAAATAGCAGCATAACTCATTGAGTACAGGAAGGTGCCTCCAGCCTGGAGTGTGGCTTTCCCTCCCCTGGAGGGCTGCAGTGGGCTGGGGAGATGAGTGGATCTCCACAAATTGTGTGATTTTGTGCTGCAAAGTGCTGCTGCATTTGCTCTCTGAGGGCTGGGGATCGTTCCCTTTGGATCTTGGCTCCCTTCCCTTTACAGCTGCTGTTTAGGGGGCTTTTGTGGGCAGAAACTCAGGCTGGCGTCTTGTGAACCGAAAGAAAGGCTGGAGGAGAGATGGCAGAACGAGATCACACACCTGCCTGGGTGATTTGCACCTCTTGTGTTTCTCACACGTGAGTTTAGCTCCCAGCCAAGATCCAGGTCAGAGCAGGGCGTGAGACTAAATTTCCAGGTGACTTCAGCATCCTCACACAGTCTCATCCCACAGCCTGACCTGGACGAAGCAGGAGGTTGCTGGTTGTGCTAGAAGGTGTGTCTGGGTCAGCCCCATCCTCCTCTGAATGGCCTTGCAGCGTCAGCTCCCAGAGCGTGGGGGGATACACTCCCTCCTGGCTCTCCTGAATTCCCTCACCTGCTGCCTGTCCATGGAGAGCCTTCTGTCTGTCTCTGCAGGAGGGCTTGTTTTAATCACCCTGTTCTAGAGGACAGATGGGGAGGGACTCCTGATCAAGGAGTGGAGCGACAGGACGAGGGGGAATGGTTTTAAACTGAAAGAAGGGAGGTTTAGATGAGATCTCAGGAATAAATCCTTTACTGTGAGGGTGGTGAGAGCCTGGCCCAGGTTGCCCAGAGAAGCTGTGGCTGCCCCATCCCTGGAGGGGTTCACGGCCAGTCTGGATGGGCCTTTGAGCAACCTGGTGTGGTGGGAGGTGTCCCTGCCTGTGGCAATGGGATTGGAACTCGATGATCTTTGAGGTCCCTTCCAACCTGAAGCATTCTATGATTCTATGAAAAGGGCATGGAAAAGGTCTGAGGAACTTGCTGTGGGGGTTGGTAGGTGTTGGTTCCTGACTCAGTTCTCTTTGCCATCATATTCCAGTTGTATGTGCTACATCTGATGCGGGTGTGAAGATGCGGCCACAAATTTCTATTGAAGATGCTATTTTGATGACTTTGACAAAGCAGATCTTGCTCACCTCGGGTACTGAGGTGATCTGGCAGGGGTTCTAGCAGCAGAGGTGAGCCCCTGGGAGCTGGCACAGGCTCCAAGGCTGCCTTAAACTTCTAGGGTCACGTAGGCAGCAGTTGGCATCAAACGTGGCAGAAAAAATAGTATGGGATTAATTGATGAGTTGGCGTGGCTGTTTCTTCACCTTTGAATGCCTGATGTTTTGAGCTTAATAATGGCATTTTAATATGCATTGTATATCAAAGAAATATGTCGTTTGTTTATGCACCTCACAGCTTAAAGTTCAGTAATGGGAAAGGTATTTCTTCTCTCCGCCTCTGGATGTTTAACTGTTTAATCATGATAGTTAGCATTAAAAGTTCATAACATTTTATCTTTTAACAGTAAGACATTTCCCTTCTGCCTGCAGTACGGGGCTAAATTGGCACATTACATTCCTGAGTGCAACGCTGATGATGTTAGAAAATGCTAACCTGGCTTGAACCAAATTATACACTTCTCCAGGAGCCTTCAGCTATTTTCCTCTGTATCGGAGGCAGCAAACGGTAATATAAATGCAGGAGGAAGAGAAGAAAGAGCAGATAAAGGACACTGGAAGCACCAGGCAGTGAAATGTATGTGTGAAATACTGTATATTCAAGCTATAGATTCCTTCCAGAGCCCGTCCTTCGAGCGCTCAGCAAACGCCCCTCGAACGATGCTGTTCGGCAGACAATGCGGGGAAAGCTTGACAAACGTGATTTGTTAGAGCCCAAACTGCAGAAAATCTGGGCCATGAGAAATATAAGCCTAATACCGATTATTTATGGCGCGCTGGGATTTCCTGATGGAGTATTTTAGGAGTGCTGTGTGAGCTGGCTTGGTGGAAGACCTTCCTGAAGCGGTGTTGATGAGCTCTGCTAAATCTTGAGAAGGATAAAAATCTGAAGTCACCGATGCTGCCTCTGAAGTTGGTTCTTGTGCCCACCGGATTTGGGATGGTACCCCAGTCTGGAACTGGGGAAAGAAAGGCAACCAGTGCGAGGCAGGCTCTGCTCACCAAGCCCCAAGGCTTGCAGTGGAATGGAACATATTGCCTGTATCCTACAAAATGGTTGAATATCCTCCCAAATCTGGGGTGTCCGTGTTGACCGCGAAAGCCTGGCTGCAGCCGTGCTGCATCGATTTAATCAAAAGCTTCTTGTTCTTGGCTGGACTTAAGCCCCACCACCTTTAAGGGAAAAAAAAAAGGTATGATGCCCTGGATTCTTCCTGCTTGAGAATATCAGGCAGCCTTTTCACCATCCCCGTGAGAAGCAGCAGCCGCTGTCTCCACATGACAGGAGAAAAGGATGTTTTAAAGAGCAATATTAATAATAATAGCAACATTAAAATGTGGGGAAGGATTACAAAGGTAATTCTGAGATCTTGCTCAGTAATGCAGGCTATTAACAAAAGATAATCACCTTTAAGTCAGTCACCTTTAGCCCTGGAGTAAAATGGAGGCACAATTATTCAGTGCAGTACAGGAGTAATTTAAATAGAGATGGATGAACCGTCAGCTCTCTCAGTTCTTGCTTGGGAAACCAGCCAGGA
This sequence comes from Gallinago undulata, assembly GCA_026546715.1. Classification (NCBI taxonomy): domain Eukaryota; kingdom Metazoa; phylum Chordata; class Aves; order Charadriiformes; family Scolopacidae; genus Gallinago; species Gallinago undulata. The sequence goes on along the minus strand of JAOTQQ010000003.1, from coordinate 27,138,161 downwards.
CCAAGTCCTAAAGGGAGGAAAACAGGATGAAAAAAGGGCAGCAATAATTAAATAATTCCTGGTGTACTTCGCTCTCTTTTTTCCGCTGTAGCCGAAGTCATTCACCCTTTGGAGCGTAAAAAGGGAAAGAGGGGGAAAAACAGGAGAAACACGATGAAAAGCAGTTCATCATGTTCCTTTCACAAGTAGCTTTTGGAGGCTCTTATCCTCCCGGCTGCCATAAGAAGGCTGGATCCATGCTCTGCCATTGGAAACCGCTCGTCCGTGTGGCTCCGGCGTTTCTGTCGCTTCGGGTCCGTGGCTGAGGAGCAGCCTGAAGCACGAGGTGGGACGAGTTTTTTATGGAAAAGGTACCACGTCCACTGAGAGAGGGCTGAGGAGGTTGTGACCAGCATGACCAAAAAGAAGTGACTGTGGGGTTTATTTATGTGGGTAGGAAACCTTTCAATGCTGGAGACAGGAGAGTCTTTGCAGCAACTGCTGTGTGATCCCTTCCCTGGTGGCCATCCCCTGCCTTCTGCCCAGGAAGCACCTGAGTGCAGGGGCTGGCTAGTTTCTGTAGGGTTGCTCCCCAGCAGTACCGTGCCGATTCTGGGTTGTTCAAAAGGGACATTGGAGCTTTATGCTGGGAAGGAGGAGCGTATGGACTCTGGAAGCATGCGTGAGCTTGCAAAAGTGACTTTGAGAGGTCTTTCAAGCTGCAAAGACAAGCAGTCGGGGCCTTTGGAGATGCCTGGGGCAGGGCTGTAGCCAAAGGCGAGTCCTCTGGATGAGCCGACACTGACCCACCATCTGAACTTGCGTTCAACATGCTCTTCAAATTCCCACTGATTTGCCTTCCCACAGGAAGAAGCACCGGAGCTGAGCATCCCAGCCCTGTCCCTTGTCTTGGTGACCCGCAGCGGGGATGACAACCGGGCGGGAGGGGGAGGAAGGCTCCCTGAGCCCTGCGGCACGTGGCGCAGCCTGACCCGCGCTCCGGGGCAGCCGAGGACGTCGGGGACAGCGTAGCAGGTATGAGAAATTACAAACAGAATCATTTTTTTTGGAAACAAAACAGAGAGTTGCCGTGAGAGGCATTGTTAGTGGCTGCTAATCCACTGAGCGGAGGGAGGACAAGCTCCAGTCTGGCCCAGTATAGAGTGGAATAAATTCCACGTTTCTGTTTTATGTCCTGTCTGTGCGAGCCAGGGGCCTCGTGTGCTCATTCCTGCGCCGTTCCCGTGTGGCTCCCTCTGGATTGCTGCCTGCTTTGGCTTTATAAACAGCGTGGTGGGAGCTCGGCGCATGATTATTCTCAGAGATATTATCACAGCGTTAGCTCCGGTTACTCGTTTTCCATCGCACAGCTCACGTGCAGGCTCCTTACCAAAAACTCCTGGGCCGGTGGCCTGCCTGGGTCTCTTCTGAGTGATGAGCCCCAAAATCTGGGTTTGTGGAGTGTTGCTACTGGGTGCAACCCTCCGTGTCCCACAGTATGGGCTTTCATGAGAGCAATGCTGCTGCGGGAGTCATCCAGAAGAGTCTGAAGGACATGGAAGAGCTTGTGAAGGTCCACCAAGGGACACCTTCTGTTGCAGGTGGAGAGCTTGTGAAGGTCCACCAAGGGACACCTTGTGTTGCAGGGGTGATCAGCATGGAGCTAACAAAGAAAAGGCCTCTCTCTGCAGTGGTGATTGGAGTGTAGGAGGAGGCAGGGGACTGGGATCAGCTTTGGCAACTGGAGACCTCTGGCAGTGCTGTTAGTTTGGGTTGTGTCCATGTGTTTGGAGGGCAGTGCCTGTGGGCGAGACGGAGCGTTATCAGGCTCTAGCAAGGGGTAGTGCTGCGAGGGAGGGATGGGATGGGATCTGTCCCTGCCCGTTGCACAGCTCAGTAAATCAGAGAAGGGCTGGCTCCAGCAGCCGGGATTCCAGCGCCATCTGGAAATTCTCCATATGTCCATCAGCACCTGCGCCGTTGGGGAGGCTGAACCTCGGTGCTTCCAACCAGAGAGGTAAACATTTCGGACCCAAACCCAGGATGACAATAACCAGAGCAGCAACCTTTCCATCCCATTGCAGGTCAAGCCTGGTTTAGGCTTTTCAACCCAGAATTGAAAATCCAGAGTTATTAGGGAGGTGGTGGCTGCTCATGGCCGGTCTCCATCCACCCCCTGCTTCAGGCTCATGTTCAAGACGTCGGTGGAGAATATGTTGAAAAGGCAGACAAATTAGCCTTGTAAAAAGTGGACTAAATTGATAGTGCATTAATTGCACTCTGTTAACCCTTGGTGTGCTGTACTGGGGGCAAGCTCTGAGCTTCACACACCACGTGCTGTAGGGTTCTCTGGGTGCCCTTGGTAAGATGGGTCCTGCCAATTGTGCTGCCCCACAGTGGGTGACATTGATGTCTGTATTGGGCGTTGTGTTGGAAGCCATTGCCGTTCCCTGGAGGGTGCTCAAGCAAGATCAAACTGCAGATGGTGGTTGTCAGCTTTCCCTGTTGTGTGAAAACGGTGGGGGCACAGAGGTCCGGGCAGAGCCTTGCGGGTGTTTGGGGACTGTTTAGGCACCACATCCCTGTTGAGACCAGTATGGGTTTGAGAAAAGAAAGGAAAGCAGCTGAAAATGAAATCCTTCTTGTGTTTTGTTCATCTGAAGCCCTAAGCAATTTGGGAGTTCGCTTTCAATATCTGCCTATTAAAGCAGACCTTTTTTCCATAGAAATTGCTCTCAGGTTCTTGATCGGCTCCAATAAGCACAATGCCTTCTCTCGTCAGATGGGCCCACTTCAGCCATAAATCTGATGCTGAGAAATTAGATTTCTCTCCTGCTCCCGAGCTGTCATCAGAAGAGCAGGATGACGGCGATCCATGGGGAGAGCTGAGCGTGGCAATCGCCGTGCAGGCGCTGGGCAGGGTTTCCTTGGCTTCCCACAATGGGAGATTTGCCCTTCAAATTCTCATTTGATTTGTGGTGGACAAGCTGTGGATGAGGAACTAGGAACCATTTAACTCTGCTGCATTCAACTAAGCCAAATGAGATAACCTCATAGCAAGTATTACTCGCGTTTTAGTGGCAAAAACAAGTGTCCTTCTCTCTCAAAAGTCCTGGAAGAGATGAGGTGGTGTCTCCTCTGTGCAAGGTGCTAACACGGTGGTGGTGACGCGTCCCAGCCATCGACTGACCCTTCTTGTCTGGGAGCCAGAATTATTTTTAAAACTGCTAAAGGATGGCTCACAGCGTCCATTACTTACTGTGACAGATCGAGCACCACCAACTGCTGGTAGCCAAAATACCATGAGTCAGGCCCTCAACTCGAGACAGCTTAGAAGAAAAAGTTAAAAAACCCCACCAACATTAAAACAGAACTCTTTGTTCTGCTTTTGATAGCCTTTATTACTCATATTTTCAAGCTTTCCTCTGAAGCTGTAGAACTTAGAAGAGCATTTAAAAAAAAAAATAAAGCTGAGATTTTTTTCTTAAAAATCACATGTTTTCAGGCGCAGGGAACTTGAGAGTAAAGCTCCAGATATAATCCTGAGATTTGGCAGGGCTGTTTGTATCATATTAAGTGATGGTCTACAGCACTCGTTAATTACGGCAGGCTGCAACACAGCTCTGGCTCCCGACAGAGGTCTTCTGCTCATTCTCAGCGTATAAGTTTCCCCACTTCTTCTGGGTAAGAGGGAAATATCACTTTCTAAAGGGCATCAGTACAGAATTACGCAGTGATGTAACCTGTATTCAGCTTGAATTTGTATGGAATTGTATTTTGAACTGTTTTATTGAAAAAAGAGAAATTTTAGTATATGCAACTAAAATGATCTACAACTCTGTTTCTGAATAATCGTACAGGTAATTTGGTCTTTATAAGCCTCCGTGTCTCATCCAAAATCTGTTGAAGACCAGCAGAAGAGAGCAGGCTGCTGGTTAAAGCTGGTCATAGTCAGTGATCTGGACTTTATTGATGGACACATCCAGGATCAATCCACGTTTCTTCTCCCAATCCTCTACAGGATGGGCTTTGTGCAGGTCTCCAGGGGAGGCAGTGCTACCTGGCAGGTACAGCAGCAGTATTTTCAGGTACCCTCTGAAAATAACTCTTTTTTTAATGTTCATTAAAATTGGTCTGGTTTTGGACCCTCCCCTTCAGTGCTATTCCTGCGTGCACCTTCTGAGTTGTCTGCTTAGACACCTCAGGGTTGGGGTGGACCTCTCTGTCCCAGGTCTGGCACAGGGGGGAACCCTGCTCCGAGCTGAGGACAGGTTGGTAGTTGGGCCAGGGTCCCTTAGTCTCCCTTAGGATGGATTTATGGCAGCTGAATATGTTGTCCTTGGCCACAGTGGAGACAATCTGTAGGTGCTGTTGGAGATACTGTCCCATGGTTTCCTGCAGATGTGGTGGAGAGGGGCAAGACTTGTCCCCTGGCTCCCTGCAGATGTTGAGAGGGGCAGGACATTTTGTCCTGGACAAGAAAGGTGTTTTGCAGCAAAGAATTGTGTCAAACACGATTCTTAGGATGCAGAGATGTGAAGCTGGCCTCTCTTCCTTCTCCAGCCAGCTCACAGCCAAATCCTCCACCTGCTCCTGGGCCTGACTGTGCCCTTGCCAAGGACCTGCACTGGCTGTCCTCCATCGCTCAGCAACGGTGCCCATCCTTTTGCTTTTTGGCACGTACAGGGGAGCAGTGAGCTCAAAGGAAAAGCTCAATGGTGCCCAGTGACAGGACGAGGGACAACGGGCACAAACTGGAACACTGGGAGATTCCATCTCAACATGAGGAAGAACGTCATTACTTTGAGGGTGATGGGGCACTGGAAGAGGTTGCCCAGAGAGGGTGTGGAGTCTCCTTCTCTGGAGATCTTCAGAAACCTTCAAACCCACCTGGATGCTCTGGGTGACCCTGCTCTGGCAGGGGGTTGGACTGGATGATCTCCAGAGGTCCCTTCCAACCCCTACAGTTCTGTGATTCTGTGAAAGAAGCATTTTCACAGCGATCCCCTGGGGGAGACCCCTCTTCTCTCCCACGGGGCATTCAATACTGGGAAAGCAGCAGCAGTTCCCTGTGGGGCGAGCATTTTTGGAAAAGCTGCTGAAAAAAAAGGTGATTTATCTGGATGTGGGTTGGAGAGGAGGACGTTCACCTGTCCCCAGTTTATGGTCCCTGCGTTTGCTGGGCTGCCCGAGCCCCGAGTGTGGCAGGGCTGGCCCCGGCAGCCGGGGCTTTGTCTCTGTGCAGGGGACTGCCATGTCCCAGCGAGCTGCCACACAAGCACAAACATCAAAGGGCTGGCGTGTGTGTTTTCTGAAGCAGCTTTCGAGGTTTTACTGGGCTATAAAATACAGCGATGAAGATATAAAAACAAAGCTGTGATGGACTTAGCAGAGAGCCAAAGCAAGCGGGGAGAGAAATGATGGAAATGAGAAAAAGGGTTATGAGCGAGGAATGATGTATCGGCTCCGTGTCAGGAGGAACAGATTTTGGAATAACTGTGAAGAGCATAAAACTGGTTTAGTCATTAAGAAAAAAAAAAATAGGAAAAGAAAGGAAAAAAAGAAAAGGAGAAAAAAACCCCGATAAAAATGAATAAAGGAGGGAACTTCAAAGCATAAATTTCCCGACTGCGTGACACTGATGTTTTGAACAGTTGTTCTGTGTGAGATAGCAGCAGTGATTTTAATGAACTTTAAAGAGCCGTATAAATAGGAACAAACAAAGGCGGGCGATCGCATTAGCACAGAGCTAGGCACTGAGCTAATTGCCTGAACAGGATTTAAATGGCAGGTTATTATTTTTTTATTTATATGTATAAACCTATTTTTCCTGTTTGGGCTTAAGAAAATAAAATAAAATAAACTCAAGCGTCTCAATTTGGATTTTCAAGGGAATCAAATACATGCTTGATTTGCGTGAAGTACTTGAGCTGCCGAGCCCAAGGGTAGTGAAATGGGTGTAGCAGAGAAAGGGGGAGCCTTTTGTTGGCCCATAAGGGGGCTGGGCAGGTAGAAGAATTTATTTTGGTTTGATGCACAATCCCCTGCTGATGTTTCAAATGGATTTCACAGTGTGGCTGTGGGGGGATGTGGAGGATCGGAACCATCAGAGATGGGGAAAAAACAGGTCACCTTGTACTTGGAGTGGGTCACCTTATTCTCATCCTAGGCTGGAGATTTTCTTAGGCTTTGGATTTTCAGATTAGAGCGTTTGTTGGGACTCAGGGCTGCTTCTTGCTTTGAGGCGTGCTGTGGCGCAGGGCTGGATGTCCCCACCGCTGTTGGCAGGGGATGTGCAGGCAAAGGTGCTCTGATGTTCTCCTGGTCCTGGCTACTGGGAGATATCATTGATGCCTGCTTTCCTGGCTTGGTATACACACCCGAAAGAAAATCAGCTGTATTGTGGACCAGACTCACTTGCTGGTTTGACATTTCTGTGGTTGGTGGAGACTAAGAGTGGCCACTGTGGTGGCAGGCAAAGGGTGCCAGCCCTGAACATTTGCAATGTTGAAAGCATCCCGGCCTGTATAATAAGTGGGTTGTCTTGTTAGAGCAATTTGTGGTCCTTCAAGAACTGCTAAGGAGGTTAATTAAAAATTATAATCTCTAATTGGATACATGACTGGAAAGCCAATGTCCTGTGAACCTGAGTAGCACAAATTCAGATTGCAATCACTGCTTTCTAATTCCCATCCCAGCCTCCCCCTCAAAGACTCCAAAGTTTAGACCCACTGCAAGTGTTAATGAGCTCATCAGCTCTCCCCAAGGCTTGTCATCGCCCTGCTGCTTCTAACATAGGTTTCTCCTCGCCTGGGGAAGAAGTTCACCCACCACAGCCCCTGCTCTCGCTGGCCCCTGTTGCCCAGATGTGGTCAACCTGCCTCTTCCTGGGCCATTTCTCCCTGGGAGAGGCTCTTCCCGTGCAACGTATTTCTGGGCTGACCCCCTACGATCCTTGGATTATTTGCCAAAAAACAGCAGCCGAAGGAGGGAATCATCTCTCTGATCCATTAACCACAACTCTGGTTGTGGGTCAGAACAGTAGAGTCTGGAGAAACTCCAGCCTGTCTCTCTCTCAACTGCCACCCCCCATCATCGTTTTCTTCCTTTGATTAAAGAGCAGCGTGGGTTCAGAAGCCCCCAGCGAAAGCCAGCCTTCGGTGGAAATGTGATTAATCCTCACTCCGTATTTGTTTTAAATTAAAATTCTGGAGGAGTCCATGTGCTTTTCATATTTATTTTTCCTTACCACGAGAGGGACCGGCCCAAGATGGACATTTCTGAGCTGCTCAGATGGCTACGTATTAGAGTGATTACAATTATCAGCACTGAGATTAAGGGAATTGGGTTAAAAAAAAGAGGGAATTAGGGAAGGAAAAAGCAGAAGGAAGGCAGGGGAAGAAAGGAAAAACACTTCGGTACCTTCTCTTGCCAACCTAGAAACAGCTTGTGTTTGCAGTCCATTAGCTCCTGTTACCTGCTTTATTTTTAGTGCCCATAGTCTCGGACACCGTGGGAAGTCCTTTAAAGTGAGCCCAGTTGGGGGAAACAAGGCAGCTTCAAGCAGAAAAGAGGCCCCGCAATTTTGCCAGCTTCTAGAAACCGGCCGGAATTGAATGCCTGCCCAGGGCTGCCGAAGGTTCAGGGAATATAAAGGCTCTTGCGGCGCTGTTTGTAGGAGATTTAATGGGTCGGTCTGTTCTTCTTGGCTGTGCTGAACCCTGTGTTTCTGAGCCAGGGGCTCTGACTTTTTTAGTGCTGAACTCCCGATATAGCTAGCAGGGCTGATTTTTGGGAAGTGCTTGGCCGTGCCTGGCTTGAAGCTATGGATCCCTCCCCGCTCCGGAACGTCTCAGGTGGGTCACTCAAATTGGGGACATCCCAAATCCCTGTCGCAGACCCGTGGCTGGTCACGCTGTGCCTGGGTGCTTCTGGCTGCTCAGCCCGGGAACTCCTCGCTCCAGTGCAACCCAGATCATGTCCTGGGCTTTCTCATCAGCACCAGCAAGGAGGGGGAGCTTGATATGGGTTTATTCATAAGGACTAAGCCCCTTTCCTCCATGTGTCTGGAGGGTGATGTTGCAGCATTGACTTGATTTTCACAGAATCACAGAATTGTAGGGGTTGGAAGGGACCTCTGGAGGACATCCAGTCCAACCTCCTGCCAAAGCAGGGTCACCCAGAGCAGGCTGGACAGGGAAGGTGTCCAGGTGGGTTTTGAATGTCTCCAGAGAAGGAGACTCCACCATCTCTCTGGGCAGCCTGTTGCAGGGCTCTGCCACCCTCAAAGTAAAGAAGTTTTTCTGCATGTTCAGCCAGCATTTCCCATGTTCCTGTTTGTGCCCTTTGTCCCTTGTCCTGTCACTGGGCACCACTGAGAAGAGTCTGGCCCCATCCTCTTGCCCCCTGCCCGTCAGATATTGCTCAGCATTGATGAGATCCTCTCTCAGTCTGCTCTTCTCCAGCTCTACGGTCCCAGGTCTCTCAGCCTTTCCTCAGCAGAGAGATGCTCCAGCCCCTTGATATCTTCATAGCCTCCACTGGACTCTTTCCAGTATTTCCCTGTCCTTCTTGAACTGGGGAGCCCAGAACTGGACTCAGTGCTCCAGCTGTGGTCTCCCCAGGGCAGAGCAGAGGGTCAGGATGACCTCCCTCCACCTGCTGGCCATGATCTTTTTAATGCCCCCTAGGAGACCATTGGCCTTCTTGGCCACGAGGTCACATTGCTGGCCCATGGGTAACTTGTTCAGAGTGGGACCTCTTCACAAAGCCCTCTCTAATGGTTCCCACTCAGCGCTCCTGTGGTAGCACGACCCAAAGGTATTTTTTAGTGCTGATTTATAACAGGAGACCCATTGTCCACCATCCTCCCCCGACCTATGTGGGTCAGCAGTGGTGGCCGGAGCTGCAGCTGGGGAAGGGCCAGCTCCGCTCTGCTCCGGGCTGGAATGTGCCCCACACGTGTTGAGGTTTCTGCAAAATGTAAGATTTTCTGAGCTTTTGCAAACTCTGACTTTACAAAAGCTTGTAAATTGCCCACATTTTCTCAAGGACAACCGCAAGGGTACCCCCAGTAAAATGCCTGCTCCAGAGTGGGACAGGCGGTGAGGAATTTTTAAGGAAAAAATTGCTTGAACTGTTTAACTTAGGTGAAGAATGTTGTTTTTCCTTCTATCCTCATCCCAGAAAGGGGCAGGTCACTTTAGATATAAATTAAAGAGAAAATATTGCTGGAGGCAGATTGTTCACCTGTAAAATCTCATCTCAAATCATTATAGTTTGGCAAAGTTGCGTAAACGAGCGAGGGCGAGGAGCCTTCGGCAGCTTTAAAACCTGATACCGTATTGCAAATGCTCACAGGCAATTACATCAAAATACCAAGTTTTAAAGAATATTAAGAAAATTTACGATTAGAATAGGCCAGAATTTAAGTCACTGCCTTGTGTAAATGTAGATAGGGTGGCCTTTCATTTCATGGTCACCCACTATTTTTCTCAGATACCCTATCAGGGTATTGTCAAGCGTTCAGCGGGAAGAGGTGAAGAGCCTGGGTACAGGATGTGCTATCGGATGTTTATGCTGCTCCTGAGAAACACTCCATAGTTCACTGACACTCGTATCTTGGGACTCTTTATCAGGAATGTAATAAGCCAGATATATGGCGAAATTCAAAACATATTTGGTTTGGACCTCTGAGATCTGGAGCTCTGCGGTTCCCTGCCAAAGCAAAGCTGTCCCAAAATTGACCTGAAGAAACTTCTCGCACGTTTTGGTGAGGTCCTGGAAGTTCAGAATAGCAGAGGTGAGAGGCAGCTTTCATCTGCTAAATGGTCTGAGCATTTTTAAAAAAAGCAAACTGAAATGAATATTGAACCTGATGAATTCCCAAATACTTCATTGTCTCTTGCTCTTTTTTTTTTTTAATTTATTTTGCAGTAACTGCAATCCTTTTTGCCCCCTGAAAACTGGGTCCGTTCCACTGGTCAAAACAAAGCAGTTCTGTATTATTCTGACACCAAAAACATAATAATGAAATGAAAGGAAATCAGATTTTCTTCAGTGGATTACTGAGAGGCAAATTTAAAATGGTATTACAAATAATACTTCATAATTACAATGGGAATGATGAGCGCCCTTAATCATGCCTTGCAGCTGCGTTTGTTAATAAGAAAGCAGGGTGGTATTGTGACATTTTTCTTATTATTTTTAATGTAGTCTACAGTTTTTGGGCCAGATTTTAAGATGGACCAACCTTCGTTGCCTCCAATATAAATAGGCTGCTTTACACTGGCCAAGCCTTGGACCTTGTTTTGCTTTAAAAAAAGCTCTTTCCCCCCCTGCCCCCCAAGTCTTGCAGTAGGGAAGGAGCGCGGATCTGTGGGACTCTGGGTTCTTTCAGTTGAAACTCTGTGCATTAATCATAGGTTTGATGCACTAAATGTTTCTAATTAACATCCAGCTTAAAACCACATGTGCTTCAGCCCACGTTCAAACGCTGGAGCTGCACAGGTAACCTCGGGAAAACCAGGAACAGATGGTGGGATGGGGCTGAACCGAAAATCAGGAGAGGCATGTCTGCTTAAAGCAGAAGGCAGAGTGGCAGCTGTGATTTAAGGCTGCTGAGGGGGCTGTGTCCCAGTGCCCCGGGGAGGGGACTGCGTCCCATCACGGACCTCTCGCCACCCTCAAGTCCTTGGCTGGTGGAAGAAGATGCTCATGGCCAGTATGGCTCTGGCTGCTGGAGTGGCCGGCACTGAATCTTCTGGGGAAAGGCAGTCGATAAGTGGGACAGCTCCAAGGGGTGGTTGATGCCGCGTCTCTGGAAACATTCAAGGTTGGGTTGGAGCAACCTGATCTAGTTGAAGATGTCCCTGCTCATTGCCGGGGGGTGGGACTAGATGGCCTTTAAAGGTCCCTTCCAACCCAGACTGTTCTATGATTCTGTGATGGTGGCATTAGCAAGGGTGGGGTTTGTTGCTGTCTTTTGGACACTGCCAAATATTTTCCTCTCTCAGCAGTCAAAACCAGGGTTTGCTGCACTCAGGCTGGTCCCTTCACTGGTCCTACACCTGCTCCAGCGGTGGAATCTGCCTCGTATCCTTTTAGTGCTTTTAGTGCTGTTCCTGGAACTGCGGCGTCTGGGGAAAAGCATTTGAAAATTGCCCATCATTAGCATGCCGAAGAGGAGGTAATGTATGTAAAGCGTTTGACCTCCTCCTGGCTCCCATGGCTGGGATGAATTCTGATCTCATTTGCAGCAACGCAAATCCAGAGTGTCTCCATTAAGCACATTAAGTTTAGTGGAGTTACTCTGAGTTTATACTGCTGCACCTGGTAAATGGAAGATGTCACTAACAGCCTTTTCGTGACCCAAGGGAAGGAAGTAATGAAGGCAACCTGCAAATGAAAGGATGAAAACAGTTCCCGACAACAGGACTTTTGCAGGGGTGTGAAATTTATTGGGAGCTGCTGCATGCTCAGCATTTTTTTTAAACCAGCTCATGCTTTTGTTGCTGGAAGTATGGAATTAGGAACCTTACTAGAGGCATTGAGTTTTTAAAACGTGTCAAAGGCTACCTGGGGGCTACCTGGAGAAGAGGTTGATTATAAATTGACAGAGCAGTTCAAAAAAAGTGAAAGTATGGGAGTTTTTCAGTTCTTATTTTCCCTCCTTTTTCCAAGAAGAAAGGGAAAGTGGGGAAGATTTGGAAAACAAAGCAAAACTGAAAAGCAGGGGGAAATAAAAACTAAAGCCAGTTTCATACAAAATTAGTCAGAGGAATTATATATCCCACAAAATAACAATTGCTACAACTTTTTATTCTCTCTCTGCATGTGTAAAACACCGGTGAAAGATCCACCGCACATTTCAGTTTGGCTGCTTCCCCCCACGCGCTCTCCAAATCCAATATCACTAACTATTCTCAGTATTAAAAAGTCATTTTATTTTTTTCCAAGTACACAGAAAATTCAAAGCAGCTGGAAACTAAGGACTTCTTTGTGTGCGGTGTTTCCAGTCCCAAGCCCAGCAAGCCCAGAAAACCTGTGCTTTCCCGGCAGCGGATGCGGCGGAGAGACCGGATTGAGAGGATGGGGCCCGGCTCGGCTGTGGGATGCGCCTCGGAGAAGCTGGTGTTTCTTCGTGGCTTTTTGATGGGGGGCAGCCAGATGTAGCGTGGGCTTTCTCAGAAAAAACATAGCTGCTCTGTTGCCTGCATGCGTCGGAAGTTAACATATGGATGGTTGATTGTGAAAGTATTTAACGTTCCAGTGAGAGCCTTTAGTACAGAATCTTCATGGTTGGAAGGGACCTTTGAGGTCATCGAGTTCAACCACAAAAAAACCATCAAAACCCCAAAAAAACCCCACCCACAAAAAACCCCACCACAAACAGACACAAACCAACAATCTTGAGCACTAGAGCATGCCCTGAAGTGCCACGTCTACACGTTTCTTAAATACCTCCAGGGATGGTGACTCCACCACCTCCCTGGGCAGGCTGTTCCAGTGCCTGACCACCCTCTCACTAAGGTAATTCTTCCTCAGATCTAATCTAAACCTCCCCCACCGCAACTTCAGAGCATTTCCTCTGCTCCTGTCATTATTCTGTTGGGAGAAGAGGCCAACCCCCACCTCTCTACACCCTCCTTTCAGATAGTTGTAGAGGGCAATGAGGTCTCTCCTCAGCCTCCTCTTCTCCAAACTAAACATGCCCAGAAACATTCATCCATAGAGAGGGGTAAGGAGGAACCTTTGGCTCCGTGGCACCTTATATCCATCTCGCTGGCTGGATTCCCCTGTCCTTGTAGGGAGGAGGAGGGAAGAGCTGCTGTGCAGATAGAGGCAGCACTTCTCCCCTTGTGTGAATCGCTCTGGTTTGGGTCCCAGTGGCTTTGGGTCCGCGCGGGCCCTTCTCATCTCTGGGCAGCCCTGCCTCTGCCGGGCATGTTCAGCAAAGGAATGGCCTTTTGGTTTGGGATGGGGGAATCCCGCTGTGAAATGAAATGTGGAGAGTGGAGGAAAGGTTAGCTGATGAGGGCTGAAAAGATCTTTTCTCATTCATCAGGGCAAGACTCGTCTACAAGATGCCACCAGATGAATGACTGGGCTCCAGGTTCCTGAGGAGACACCACCCCCTCCACGTGGTTCCTTGCCTGCTAAAGGAGCTGCCTAAAGTAAGCAGGAATTAGCCCTGAAAGTGCCTATTTTTCTCTCTTTCACATCTCCTTTTTGCTTCCAGGCTGTCTCTGTGGTCACTTACCCTGTGGTGTTGATTTTCTCCTCCACACGTCAAGCCACGAGGTTCGATTTCGGGGCAGGCTGCTCCCTGCACGCTGCTCGGGTCTCATTCCAGGAGTGTGTAAAGCCTCTCATTTGTCATTATTAGACTTAATTTGGACAAAAATGCCCCAGATTAGATCTCTCTTACGGGGCCTGGTTGTCAAATAGTTTTAAATCACAAACCACTTTGTCACTTTACTTTAGATTCTTGGAAAATCCATGCCCAGCTTTACAGCTGGGTAAGTCTGGGGAACACGTGTTGGGATTTTCACGCGCGCTATTGCTTTCCACGCAGGAGGAAACCCAGAGCTGGTGAAAATCTGAGGCTGTATTTATTAGGAGGTTCTGGAGCTCTTTCTGCGTTTCCTTGCTGATCCCAGGTAAGGAGTATCCAGCTGGAACTCGTGCAGGTGTTCGGGGAGAAAAGGAACGTGATGGCAAATACTTCCCAAGCGCAAAGGTGGAAGGGGTTCATGCCAAGCAGCACGATTCCCGTGTCCCGTGGGATGCCCTGCCCTGCGCTGGCGGAGCGCTCCTCAGTCTGACCAGCGATGGGAAGGGGAGGAGGAGGGAAACAACATTACCTTGCAATAATCAAGCGTATGAAAATTAGTAGGCGTTTGCCGTACAAGCGTTGTTTGACCGAATTTCCTCTTAAAGTGAATTTGACAAGCCTGGAAGACAGCGTTACACACAAGTGCTTCTGTTTGCTCCCCGCGCAGCTATTTGCAGCAGCTGCCAAAGACCTGACGAGCTCTGGGCACGGGTAAATTTCTTCCATGTGCTGATTTGTCAGGTCTCGTACTGCAGAACACGTCAGGCACTGGCAGCTGCCCGTCTGCCAGAGGCTTTGGTGGCCCCGGTGCCGGCAGCGGGCGTTTAGTGTAATGCTCTCAGAAATGAGGTGTGTCTGGGCTGGTCTCTCATCCGACCTGTGTTTTCCTACCAGGTATAAGACCAGGCTTTATACCAGGTCTCCCTAATTCATTGATACAGTTGTGTTTCTTTATGAAGAAAATAAAATAAAATAATCAGCGGTGCAGAATAAATAACGTTTTACCGACGACCTTCCAACGTTGAGCTGTTACGTGCTGGGGGTCTGGAGCAACCCTCCGAAACTGAGCCAGTGTGTCTTAAAAGAGGAGAGAGGATTCTTCAGCAGAAAGTAGAGTTGGTTTCTGCCTTTAAGGCGTGATTACTTAACTGATTTAATTAACAACTACCTGATTGTGAGGAGCGGGAAACAACTCTGCCGGTCGAGGTCAGACACAGTCCAGGCTGTATCACAGGCCCTTGGATAGAGTCTCCCACAGGATCCTCCTTGAGAAACTGGCTGCCCATGGCTTGGATGGGAGGATTCTCTGCTGAGTAAAAAACTGGCTGGAGGTCGGGCCCAGGGAGTGGTGGGGAATGGAGGCTGGTTATAAGTGGTGTCCCCCAGGGCTTGGTGTTGGGGCCTGTTCTCTTTAATATCTTTATCAACAGTTTGGATGAGGGGATTGAGTGCACCCTCAGTCAGTTCACAGATGACACCAAGTTGCGTGGGAGTGTCAACCTTCTGGAGGGTAGAACGGCTTTGCAGAGGGATCTGGAGAGGCTGGATGGATGGGCTGAGACTAATGGGATGAGGTTTCAACAAGACCAAGTGCTGGGTCCTGCCCTTGGGTCACACCAAC
>JAOTQQ010000003.1:27096793-27123125 GCA_026546715.1 Gallinago undulata | reverse complement strand
GAGCACAAGTCTTGTGAGGAGAGGCTGAGGGAGCTGGGGGTGTTCAGCCTGGAGAAAAGGAGACTGAGGGGAGACCTCCCTCTCTCCAACTCCCTGAAAGGAGGGTGTAGCCAGAGGGGGTCAGTCTCTTCTGCCAAGGAACAGGCCATGGGACAAGAGGAAAGGGCCTCAAGTTGCCCCAGGGGAGGTTCAGATTGGATGTTAGGAAAATTTTTTACACAGAAAGGGTTATCAAGCCTTGGAACGGACTGCCCAGGGAAGTGGTTGAGGCACCATCCCTGGAGGTGTCCAAAAGCTGGGTTGACATAGTGCTGGGGGACATGGTTTAGTGATGGTTTTTTTTATCAGAGTTAGGTTGGTGGTTGGACTAGATGATCCTGAAGGTCCCTTCCAACCTAGATGATTCGCTGATTCTGTGATTCTGAGAACTGAATTTATCGTGGGAGGCTTTAAGGCAAAGTGTATTAGGAAGGAACAATCCAGAGCTCTCCCTGCACCGCTGCCAGGAGGTCCCAGAGAGCTCTCGACTCTATGCAGGAACCGCGGCTGCCAGGGCGGAGTGTGGGCAGTTATCTCAAGGAGGTTGTTGGATCTTTCCTGCCTGCGTCTGGCCCGCATCCAAAAGCACAAACGAGACTGAAGAAGAAGCGGGGGACCGCGGCCGCTTTTATTATTTTCCCTTTCATGTCCATCTTGTGGATTAGCCTGAGTAGGACGAAGCGGCAGGAGGGCCCGAGCCCCTCGGTGCGTGTTGAAGGCATTGTTAGATGGGGCTCGCATGCTGACTAGCAGCAGACTGAAGAGGCTGAGCTTCTGCTGATACCCAATTAGCTGATTATCCCAAAGGGAATTGGAAATGAAGGTTATCTTTCAACTTGTGATGAGCTTCCAAATAAATATTCAACATGCATTTAATAAGACGGTTTTATGCATTATTTAAGTATCAATTGATGGGTGGAAGACGAAACACTACGCTACTGATGCTGAGGGCTGAAAGGCAAGGGCAGAAATCTGGTGAATGAGTCATTAAAGGAGATTTGTATCACTCATTTTACTGGATTATTATTTACACAGTAATCATGAAAAGAATTTTAGCAAGAATTAATTTCTGTATTTTGGTTGTTTGGAGATCTTTTTGTTTTTAAAGCATGAGAAGAGCAAGGGTACAAAATAAATGAGATTAGGGAAAGAGGATGTCAAGGCAAGGGTGATCCTACCTCCAGCTCAGGGCAAGATTAGCTCTTCTGGGGCCAGGGTGGAACTTCATCCCTTGCAGTTTTGAGCCTGGGTCAGAGAGAATCACTCTTTTGTGTCAGGGACTAAATCTTTTTCCTCGAACCTGGAGGGTTTGTTTCTCCTCTTGCTCTCACTTCTGTCACATTTCAGGATGGACTTTGCTGGAGGCAAAAGCCCTCTGAGAAAGGAATCTGTTACTGAAGGGTAGTCCAGTTTCTCCTGTGTAGTGGGAATTTTTAATGTAGACGCTCAAGGGAGGTCTTGACCGTCACCTCATTCAAACTGTTGCTGGATTGATTTTGCAAGGTCTCTCCCTATTCACATGGAGAAATCGTGTGTGGCTGGACACTTGAGGATGAGTTTCCCCAAGGACTGATCCCCGGGTTGGGGATATCTAACACACCTGATAGCAATGCCCATTTTTGACCTCTGCTTTCCTCTCCCTAATATTTTTGCTCCAGGTTACCTGAAACCTCAGTGAGCTGCTTTAGCCTGGTCCCATCCCTGCCAGAAATCCAGGACTTGGACCAACACACCGTGGTTTCAACACTGTGGAAATGTCTTTGAAACTCTTCTCCGGTGGGATAAATGAGAGGAGGATCAGCCTCGTGGTCCTGGGAGACACCACTTGGTTAATTAAATAAACCGGTGACCTCTGAGACAGGAGTGAAAACACGAATGGAGAGAGGAGAGTGGGTTTTCTCCCCACCGTGTCTCTGCTTCTCCAGTGCTTCCTTCTCCAGCTGCCCAGTGGCGCTGAGCTCCTCCCGGCAGCTCAGGGTAAGCTCTGTTTTCCCTAACACCCTGTGGTATTCCAAATATTATTTTATGCTTTTTTTTTTTAAATTAAAAAAAAAAAGGAAAAAGAAAAGGTGCTAAAATTAAAACAGAGAGTCTGTCCTGATTTGTGGTACTTCTTTTTTCAGCTCTCTCTCTTAACAAATTTATTGATCTTGTTGTGATTATTTGTCTTTCTTTCCTTTTATAAAATGTTTTTCCCTCCAGAGGAAAAACTGCCAATATATTAGTAAAAGAAGGTCAAATCCCAGTGCCCTTTTCCTTGTTGATTCAGTGTTTGGAGAGAAAACTTCAAGAGTGCTTTTTTAAAAAGATGCTGTTGAGAAATAAGAACTTGAGTTCAGTGTGCCTTTTGCCTTTAATTTTCCACTTTTCCCTCCCTCTTTCACTCAGTGCAACATGACCTATTTTCTGTATATATGTGGTTTCCCAGCCTAATTTATCTCATACTGAGTATTTGCATTTTCATTACTTTTAAGAAAGATTATATCTCCATTTTAATTGAAAAGATCACCTGTTTTATTGGAAATATAAATAATTGTCAAATGTTTTCACTTATTTTTATGGAGATTTGTTTTAAAGCCTTTATTTTGCTTCTAATATTTTGAAGCTCCCTTTAATTTGGTGCACATAGCTGTATTTTGTAATATCTTTAAATGATCTCAAGCATATCAAAAAGGTAGATTTTTCAGAAGAGCTCAGAACTAGAACTCTAAATAATTGATTTTTTTTTTACTTTTGTTTGTTAAACTAAAAAATGTTCCTTAATTTCTTTCTGATCACACTAAGAGGAAGATTACTCAGCAAAATAAATAGAGTATCCTAAATGTTCAGTTTGATTCATTTTGCTTCAGCTGCACGCTCTGAAACCATTTAACTCTCTCTTTAAAATTTAAATGCTGAAAATTTTTTGAAACAAATGTACTTAGGGAGGAAAACTTCAAACATTTCCAAACATCTTCAAAATCCTAAGTAGAAACATTTTTTTCTTTTCCCAAATATACTCATTTTTTTCTCCCTTAAAGAAGTTTTAGCCTCTTTCTTACCAGGTAGTGGTTACCATGGGATGGTTCCCATCCCTAGTTACTCTAGGTGCCCTAGAAAATAAAAAAGAAAAAGAAATACCTTTGGAAGGTGATTCAAGCCTTCTGCTAACAACCATAGGGATAACTCTCCTAAATTGTGTTATTTTCTATTTTTAAGGTCAGAGAGGATGAACCTAGCCCCATGGACGTACTACGTGAAGTGCAGCACATCTTGTGAAGTGCTTCCACAGACTCACTTGTATGTTTAGGGTGTAAATGCTCTGCGTTGTATGGCAGGGGCACTGGGAAACAGGGGGGTTGTAAGTGAAAGGCATTAACATCCTGAGCAGTATGTAGATGAGGCTATATTAACAGCCACATTCATTTAGCTGAAGTTGATGAGCCAGCAGAGGAGGTTCCTGCACGGAACCAGCGACCTTGGGTGGGAGCGGGAGAGGTCATAGTGTGAAAAGTGGTGATGCTGTGATGGGCTCTTGGTGCTTTAAGGGGTGATGTAGGTGTGTAGTAATATCAAAAGCTTCATCAAAGTCTAAGCAGGGTCGTTCCATCCTCTTAACGAGATATGTTTTGCTACTTCTGCTGGATTCCCTAAAATACCACATAGTGTTTTGTCTGGTGCAGGCAGTTCAGGAGTGGGTGAACTGATTCTTGTAGGAAATATTTAAAGATTCAGATAGTCTAAGGCATCATGGAAAACATTTAAACACGAGGTGTCGTATTTTTATCGTGGGATCTTTGTTTAAGTGTGAGTTTGCTGCTTATTTTGGAAGAAGGGCTAACAGTGTTTTTATTATCTCTGATCATGCTGAGCTGACTCAGTGTAATGTAATTAATGAGGCCATCTTCCATTAGAGGACAGTGGTAAGAGCTACTGCTAATTATGTCACAGACATCAGAGAAAAGTTGCTGAAAGAGGGGCTCTCAGTGCCTGGAAGATGGTGTAGGAAGATGTTGATTCTTCTCAAGTCACCAGCTGCAGCATCGTGTGGTTTTGGTTTCTGCTGCAGAACCTGCTTCTGCTGGTGATCGAATGAGCCCAAAGAGCAGAGGGAGCTGCTGCTGCCCAGAATGGGAGCCCCAAAGGACCTCGTTGGCTCAAGGAGGAGATATTTTCTCACACCAACCTCTCTCCACTGTCAGTATTTCCTTCAGTCCTTCGGCGACTTCTGAGGACAGCCCGGGCTGTTTGAGGGCATCCTGGGCTCAAGCCATCTGCTCCTGAGTGAGGATGCTCTTGATGGACGGTTTTGTTCTTTGCAGCAGCAGGAATGAGCCTGGAAGGTCAGTGCTGGAACCAGCTCCGGAAATCTCTGAAGTGTGATACAGGGTGTTGGATACAGAGATCAATACTGGCTTCCCTCCGTGCCAAACACAGGAGAGGAACTTTCCCGAGCCTCCCCATAATTGAACTTCCCAGTAGAGTGGCTGGAAGAGACTCTTTAGTATTCCCTCATCCATTTGCTCAGAGATAAGGACATATGAGCACTGGAAACATCTAAGGCCTTATTTAGTCTGACCTTATGAATAGCAGAGTGTAACATTTTGTCCATTAACCTCACCACTGAGCCCACTAACTCATTTATGACTGGAACACCTCTTCCACACTTGGTCTGAAGAGACGTTGTGGTGGATAATCCATTCTTTTCCTTAATAGTTTCTTTTAACGGGTAGACTGCCTCTCCATTTAAAGAAGCAATGACCCTCCTGTCACGTGCCTGATCCGTGGTCCACTCTGGTTTGCAGCCTGCACATGAGAAGGCCAGGACTATGTTGGAAGGATGCAGTGGGTGAGGATGGAGATGGTTTGGGAAGAGGGGATGGTGTATAGGTAGCCTGAGGTGGGAGGTTCAGGGCTCAGGAGTGTGACCGTATTTTGGGTGGTTGCCCTTGGCGTTGGCATTTGTTGGTGGCTCCGTGAGGGTTCAGGCCAGCGTTGGTGCTGCTGTCCCGTGGGGATGGCTGGGGTGCCGGCAGAGATGGATGGAGTCCCAGGGGAATGGCTGGAGCTCCACAGAGGACAGCTGCCCACTGCTTCAGCTGTACATGGCATCTGGGCTGATCCAGCAGGTTCCTGCTGCGTTGCCTTCATCAAACTGGATGAAAACCGACAGTGTTCCCCCGTGCCCTGCCTGGCTGCGGTGCTTTTCCATCTTTGTTATCACAAGCCCTAAATTCACTCTCAAAGTCGTTCAGCTCCTTGTTTATCTGCTTCCTTGGGCTCCTTAATTACAGCTGCTGCTGAGACAGCAAAGCCAGGTTCAGGAGACCACCAGCACAGCCCGTGGGGGAACATGGAGCCCCCTCCCCGTCGGGATGCTCTCTCTGCCGAGCTATTGTGTGAGTCGATGGATAGATTTGACTTTCTTTGGGCTGAAAAAATACGGCGAGTCACAGCCAGCTCCAGGCTCCCGTAGCGCTGCCGGAGCAAAGGAGCGGCAGCCCGCTGGTTCCAGCGAGGTGGGCAATATTTCACTGGGGAAAAACTGTGGGTGAATATTGTGACAGGCAGCCTGGCAGCTGGAGGTGGCCTCCTGAACGGCTTTGGATTGACCATCTCTGTTTGCAGAGTGCGTGTTGTTGGTTTGGTTTTTGGTTTGGGTTTTTTTTTTCTTTTTTTTTTTTTTTTTTCTAGGGCTTGTCATTTTTAAGGGCACTGATTTTAACGTGTTTTCTTTGGATGGTGATTTGACAGCGGAGGAATCGGCTCCGAGAAGGAATGGCATTCCTTGGTCTTTCCCCTCAGCATGCCCTGACTGGAAGCTCTGGCCGTCAATGGTACCCAGAGAGAGTTTTGTTGATGAAAAATATTCCTTGGAGCTCTCCCGTGCAAGTGCTGAGAGAATGAGCCAGTTGTTTGGAGAATTGTTGTCTTCCCCATGGACAGGTACCATTTTGAGTGAAACCATCTCAGACACAGCATACCACTTCCGCAGACATTGCACAGCACCATGGCAAAGAACAGACCTCAAAGTTCACAGACCGAGTGGAAATTGCCAGATATTTGTGAGTTGATGGATAATTGACATCAGGAAATGTTTGCAACTGGCTGTTCATGAAAGCCTTTGAGGAGCTCCGGATCCTACGATTCCCTCCCTTCTGGCAAATCCCATTTCTAGCAGGTCTGTGTTTGCAGTTGGGGCAATTTCACTGGGTCATGCTCATTGGCAAAGCACAAGGTTTATGACCCTACTGATGCCTTGGTGGCTTTTCTTCTCTTCTTAGATACGTCTTGGAGGATACCTCAGCTGTAATGGGGTGAGCTGAGGTCTGGAACGAGGAGCAGGCTGAAAGAGCTCAGTCTGTTTGACTTGCTGAAAAGCAAGCTTGGAGGCAATGTGATCATGGTAGGTAATTCCCTGCTCCAGGAGGAGATTTCTGATGTGTAACAGATACAGGAAGATCCAGTGGATGGAATTTGAAGCTAGGTTGGAAATAGGACAACTGTGGAGCAGTAGAGTGATTACCCAGCGGAGCAGCTGACCATGGCAAGAGTGAAATTCACTGTAGCCTGGATGCTCCACCTTGAACCTGGATATCTTCCTGGAAGGGATGTTCACCCGTGTGCGAGCTGGATAACGTTACACGCTGATGGGAAAAACAAACTGACAGACGGTGTCCTGGAGCTCTTCACACATCGGGCAGCTTCCCCTCATGTTCCTGAGCTGAAGGGCAGTAGCTGCTCTGGGCTCAGCACCTTTTTAAAGGGACTTTAGTTGCAATGCAGAGAGCTGGCTCTGTGCTCCTTAAGGGGTGAGATCTGGTTACCTGTCTCAAGGACAGTTCAGAGCATTTCCATTTGATGCTCTAAGTAGACACGTTTGGCCTCTCTCCAACGTGTTAGGGGATAGGTGTGGGAAATATAGATAGGTGGAGTGACTGGCCAACTTGGAAATCTCAAAGTGAAGAACAAATCATCACGCTAAATAGAAAAGTTCCTTCTCTCTCTTTCTCTTTTTTTTTTTTTTTTGTCCTATTGGGACAGCGGAATTATTTCGTTTTACCCCAACGTTTTGCTTCATTTGGGGGTTATTTCTGACTTGTGTATTCAACCATTTTTCTTTAAAACATTATTGGCTTTTATACGGGCAAACAAAAATGTCACTTTGAAACAAAACAGTGAAAAGTCTGCTTCTGAAAGCTGGCAGAACGATGTGGTTGTCAGCTCTGTGCCAGGTATCCCCTTCTCTCTCTCCCAGCCTGCTCTGTGCTGAGTTCTGCCTGTGGCTGCTGCTGAAGACCTTGGCGCAGCCAAGACAGCGATGCTCCCAAGGGAACCGATGCCAGGGTTTATATTGCACACACCTGGGGGGGTGTTAGTGGATGAGAAGCTCAACGTGAGCCAGCAATGTGCACTGGTAGCCCAGAAAGCCAGCTGCATCCTGGGCTGCATCAAGAGAAGTGTGGCCAGCAGGTCATGGGAGGTGATTCTACCCCTCTGCTCTGCACTTGTGAGACCCCACCTGGAGCTCTGTGTCCAGCTCTGGGGTCCTCAACACAGGAAGGACATGGACCTGTTGGAACGGGTCCAGCGGAGGGCCACGGGGATGATCAGAGGGATGGAGCACCTCTGCTAGGGCTAGGGGACAATGGGGTTGTCTGCCTGACGACAGGCTGAGAGAGCTGGGGTTGTTCAGCCTGGAGAAGAGAAGGCTCCGGGGAGACCTCGTAGCAGCCTTCCAATATCTGAAGGGGCTACAGGAGAGCTGGGGAGGGACTCTGTGTCAGCAATTGTAGTGACAGGACAAGGGGTAATGGTTTTAAATTGGAAGAGGGGAGATTCAGATTAGATATTAGGAAGAAATTCTTTGCTGTGAGGGTGGTGAGACCCTGGCCCAGGTTGCCCAGAGAAGCTGTGGCACCCCCTGGAGGGGTTCAAGGCCTGTCTGGATGGGGCTTTGAGCAACCTGGTGTGGTGGGAGGTGTCCCTGCCCAGGGCAGGGGGGTTGGAACTTGATGATCTTTAAGGTCCCTTCCAACTCTAACCATTGCATGATTCTATGATTTCAGGGCTGTAGCAAAACTTTGGGAGTGTGGGAAGTGCTGTGTGGCCAAGCAGGTGCCACCCATGCATCCAATGGTGGCACACGCTCTTTCTTGGTGGGAGAAAGTATTGGGTTTGTGTGGCAGGAGTGTCTACAGCCCCCCTTCCAGACATACGAGGCAGCAGAGCTGCACAGCCAGGACCAAAAGCCATTTCTGTACAGTGTGTGTATGTTTTTTCTCCCGAAAGGCTTAGCTGCGAAAGACAAGGTGGAATGGGACATAAATCACAATCAAATAGCTACGCTATGATGCTGTGTTTTTCCTCTTCCTCTTTGTGATATTCCTCTCAGTTCATCAGTTTTATAGCCGGGGCTCGGAACGGCTCCGTGCCTGATTCTTGTTAAAAGTTACAGATATCTGTTAATGTCGGGCAGCTGCTGGGGCTGTCGTAGCGTTTCGGGGCTGCAGGTCAGTGTAAAGGGATTTGGCTAGCATGGTTCCATCGGAGGGACTGTCGTGTTCATTCTGGTATGTTGGATGACTCCTGGAAGCAGTTTTCCTGGGCTGTCACAAGGGTTTGTGGTAAATCTTAATGAGGCACCCCTGCTATGATAAATCATTTGTTTTTCTAGTAGGATCTTGGCTTATGGTCCTCAGGGAGAAGGGGAAGAACCTCAATTCCTGCATCAAGGCAGTGTCAGTGGTTACCTGGCTGTTTACCATCCAGCTAGAAAACATTGCAGCAGTCCCCCAAAATCCCCAGGACGTTGTCTGCTGTTTGTAAAAGTCAGTGTTTTGTCGCCCAAGGCAAAGAGCTGCTCTTGAATGAGAGAAATGCTTTGCTTTAACCAAAGTCCTTTAGCTGGAGGGATTCTTCCTTCTCCTTACCTCTGAGATAAAAAAGGATCCAGGAAGCATTTACAATAAAGTCAAGAGAAGAGGTGACAGAGCCAGAACTAAAGCCCACCTGGGCAAACGCTGCTGTTGCTGCTTTCATTTTGTTGGTGAAATCAGCCAGGGCTCCAGCTGAGCACTGGTGCAACTGGGGTGAAAGTTGGAAAACACATAGAAGGCAGCAGCTGTCCTCATGTGGATCTCAAAAACTGAACTAAAGCAAGCTGAAGACCAGAGCTGACCAGTTTCCCAAAGGTGTGCGACACATTAGACCAGTCCTGCACCTTCCCCACCACCCCCTTCCCCTTCCTTTCCATGTTACGTGTTGTTCGGGGTATTTTCTTACACCATTTTTGTTGTCAGTGGTAGGAGACATCCCAGTATGGGAAGATTTCCAGGTGAGGAAGCACAAGGAACATGAAGCAATGGGCTTGGAGAGGTCCTGGGGGCTGTGAGAGGTGTGAATTAACATCATTGCTAATTTGTCTTTTTCTCAACAGGGATGGCAAAATTAATGGGTGTCAGTCACTGGTATGATGGAAGACGGATCCTGTCAGAAACAGGTCCATGTGGTCTGGTTGGCCAAGACAGGGTAATTTTTAATTAATTAATCATTACTGTGTGACATTTACATCTTTTGTAACTAAATAGAGTTCTAAAGGATCAGATCTCAAACCTGTTGAAGTGTACCGGTCTCTAAGTGACTGCAGTAGGCTCTGAACCAAGCCTTGAAGTAACTGTTAATTTGGAACCCTCTAAGGGGATGGTGCAAGTGGTGGTGAAATACAGCTTGGAGGAAGATGATGGGGTGATAAATCCTGAGGACAGGACGTTAGTTTATGGTGATCTTCATTGCTTAGTTAAATGGATTCAAGCCAGCAAAATTATCTTAATCCAGGCAACGGCTTTTGTGTAATCCTGTAAGTGGGTTAAACTTGTAGGAAGGCAAAGATTCATCCCAATTAACTTGGAGACTTAGCTGTGGCATCTAAGGTAGAATCATCACCCTCAACAGTGGAGAGAGAGGGGAATGACCAGAGGATGATCTGGATTTTAGTGGTCTCACTGCTTTGGTAGATGCCTTGCCTCCCTCGGGATGAAGAGAGAGATGAGGGAAGTGCCTGCTGCTTGGTGGGGACAGTCTGGTTCTACACCCTGGAGGCCTGGAAATCGGAGAGAACCTGAGAAATATTGTGGCCATCCCTGTCAGTCGGAATTCTAGTGAATTGCTGTGATTAAAAGGGCTGAGGTACCTTTGGAATGGTTTGGGGGATTGTTTTAAGATGAAGTCTGATAAATTTACAGAAGGGGCTGTATGAAAAAGCAGCAGAATTCCTGGGGCTTGAAAAGCATTGCTAATCTGTTGGTATCTCTGGTGGGTTTGAGAAGAGGTCAGATTTCTCTGTATTTGTACCGTATTTATATAAATTCGGTGTTCCCTGGCTGCTTCTGTTTGTCTTTGAGATCAGGAAGGAATGGGTTTCTCCCTTGGTGTATAGCCCTTCCAGGTCTCTTTAGCCCTGGAGCCTGCAGCAGGACAGGGGCAAAGCAGCTCACTTCAGACCTTCTGGTGGCATGGTGTTCTTTGGGGTGCCTGCCTGTTGCACTCAGTCTCCAAACCTGGGGTGAAGAGAGAATTTTCCATTCCGATTCATGTGGTTTGGGCTGCTGGGGTTTGCTGGGGTTGTTATGGCACTTTTTTTTTCCTTTTTTTTTTTTTTTTTTTTTTTTGGTCATGTTTGTTTTGCCCACCTAAATAACAAGATCTGCTTCCTGTGTTCCCCCGAGAGCCGTATTTAACAAATTTCCTGTTGATGCCCTCCACGTGTTTCCTCGGTCTGAGGAGGAGCCCTCAGGGGAGGGAGCCTCTGCCACCCCATCTCTGCCAGACTTCACGTATGAGATAGGAAAAGGGACGTGAGGGGGTGATGGTAAATAAAGGCTATTTTGGAGGGGAAATGGAGTGCAGGCCTGGGGAGAGACAGACACAACTCATACTACTGGAATGCAATTGCTGATGGACCGGTTAAATTTAAAAGGCAACGGCCCAGGCCCAGATGTTTAAGAGCTTCAGCATGGCTTGAAACTGGCATAGCAATAAAAGGGCTCTTGTTTGAAACTAGTTTCTTTGAGGTTAAAAAAGAGCCCTTTAAAGTGAGCTGCACCATCTGGCATTGAAAGCCGTGGGTCCCGGGTGTGGAAATCCAGTGATGTGGCTCTGGAGTGCCACCATCCTTCCTGGTGACAGATCTCCTTCACCTTGCCACTGTCCGCATCCAGCACCAAGAGGAATGGAAATCCTCCATGACTGGTGGAGCTCAGCCATGTAGCACAGCATCTGTGGGGCAGAAGGTGACAAAGGGGTAGCAATGGTCCCCATAGGCAGGAGAAGGGATGTAGTTAATGGAGAGGAGTGGAAACCACTGTATTTGTCAGAAGGTTTGGCACCTCCTAAAACCAGGCAATGTCTATCACCGTGTGGTAGACATTAAGTATAGGAGAGCCTATAGCCATCCCATTTATGGCCCCTGCCCATCGTTGGGTGCAAACCAGACCCCAAAACCATCTAACAAATGGAGATTGTTAGTATGGAGGACGGAAAGCATGAAAAATTGCAGTGAGATGCAGTGGGATGCCAGCTGAGAGTTGGGGCTTCTTTTTGGTGCCTTTAGATGAAAATGTCCTAAATGTCCTGGGAATTTGGAACACCTCCTGCTGGCGTTTCATATCTATTCTATTTTTTGAGGTGAGCAAGCTGAAGCAGTTGCAGTAACACTGAAAGTTAAGTACAAGGAACAGGCAAACACCGATGTTTCCTGCGGAGTAATTCTCCATGGAGGGTCCCTCAGATGCCAGGGGAGAAGCTCCTTTGGTGCTATTGCAGTGAAACTGTTGTAGTAGAACTATTGTAAGGTCAGGCTCAGGAATTTGGTTGCAGATAAATGAGCCCAGGACAGAAGAGGCAGAGGATGTCAGACCCACCTACTTGCCAGTGGTCTCCTGGTGTAGTGTGGCAGAGCTGCTTCTACAGCCTGCAAGCTCCATTTTGACATCGCAGCTTGGCCAACACAAGTAGCAAAATTCCCATCATCTTTCGGGGACAGCACTTTGCCCCCGCTGCTTCCTAATGGGCGGCTGGATCTTTCCCAATGATCCCATTAAGGCTCTTCAGGGAACTGCGGGGAAATGATGTTAAGAAGGTAATTATAGGGTAGCCTGGCTAAAAAGGCAGGTCAAGAATAATTTGAAGAGTTGGGGGATGACTTCAGTCAGCTGAAGAGGTGTCATGAGGTCTCTATTCTCTCTAAGACATTTTCTTACTGCCTCGAATGAAACTTCAGCTGCAGCTTTGTGCATGTTCTTCTGGTTTTCGGTATCTCCCTGGCACAGGACTCTCTCCTTGCAGTGTGTGTACCAGGTACTGGCAGAGCTGGAGTTAGCTGAGAACAGTTGGATTATAGGATTTAGAGACAGATGGGACCTTTTTCATTATATTTTTTTATGATTAGCTCACAACATAACATGTGAGGCAGTCACGTATTTCATATTCACACAACAAATTATGCATCTAGTATGAAATAGCTCTCGTTTCCTTCTCTGAAATAGAGTATGAATTTCCATCTGGAATATATAATGTGGTTTCCATATGTACAAACAGAGACTTGTTACAAGTATCAAAGCAGAAAGTACGTTTCGGATGATAATGTGCTGTGGAAGTGTCTGTCCAGTGAACGCATGAGAGCTGTCAGTCGATTCACAAATTCGAAGGCAGAGACCTAACCCAGTAGGGTCTATGAACCTCGTGTCTTCTGGTGAAGAACGTGGAATTTAAGACATCCAGTGCTGTAATCCCTGAAGTCCAGTCTACCCAGACCTTATGGACAGTCTGTAAAATACTTGGTTTCTCATTCTCCAGAGCTGCTGACTGCCTGCTTGTGAGTAGATGGTGTGTCCTGGAGAGTGGGCTCGGGTTCGTGCTCTCCCCATTAACCTCCTGCGTGGAGTATTTCACTGAATTTCATGGAATTATTAGAGTTGGAAGGGACCGTAGAGATCATCTAGTCCAACTCCCCTGCTGAAGCAGGATTGCCCAGAGCCAGAGCATGTTACTCAGGACTGCATCCAGGTGGGGCTTGAAGATCTCCAGAGAAGGGGACTTCATGACTATCCTTTCCATCCTGGGGCCAGCCTACCATGAGTGCCTGGAATGAGCTGCTGCTAATTGCTCTTGTAGGCCTGTTTTAGACATGTCTGCTGCTGGTGGGTTGACAGCCCTGATGTTTGGTGTCTCTCAGTGTGACCAGCACTAGTTCAACGCTGAGATAGGGGAGAATTTCTACTTCTGTTACCTCCAAGTCAGACAGACAGACAGTCTGGCCCCACTACAAGCCAAAGGTGCCCTGCCACCAATTTAACATCTTAGTTTCTGCTTAGTTTCCATTACACATAGAACATGTCACAGTTTTCACTTTTTTTTTTTTTTTTTTAAACTTATCATATCCTCAAAGCCTGTTTGTGAAGGGTGAATGGATTATTTATTGCTCAGCGCGGTTTTGTGAGTATCTATGGAAATGGCATCTGGTCTCCAAATGGAGACCTTCTCCCCCCCTCTAGGTCTTTAAGAGAACATGACAGTAATTGAGGAATAATGAAATGTTTCAGGAGGAGTGTCGGAAAGTTCAGAGTGGTATGGGGGAGTTATAAATCTGGGCTGAATTTGGCTTGAGGAAGAAACCCCGTTATAAACTTATTAGCTGCTGACACTGTGCTTCTCTCACCTTGCCCAAGATGTAAAGCTCACCTCAACACCGTCACACCGCCTTTCACTGGCACCTGGCTCAAGGTGCCGCCGGCTCAGGCACCGCTCTCTGCCTCCCAGGAGATCAGTAGCAGAGAGATCAAGCGCGCGCTCCGATGCCTGTGGTGTGCTCTGGCCAGACCTCTATGTGTGACTCCAACTGGGACAAACCTTCTGCCCACGGAGCTGGAACTTGGGTTGCTAATTCCCGCGGTAAGAACGTGGGCAAACCTTTAGAGGTGCAATGGGTACGCCTCCCTTTTGAGGTTAATTTGTCCCAATAAAATATTGAGGTCTTGGCTTCAGCTTTGTTCAGACTAGCTTTGCGTACCTAAATGGAGACTTTTTTCCAGCTTCATAGCCCTCTGTTAATTATTCGTGTTGTTTCTAATTTTTGCCTCTCAGAAAAAAAATTGCTCTTTTCCTTTCCTCATCAGAACGATTGATGGTTTTAGAAATAAATCTGGAGTTTCAAATTCCAAGCTGGGAATCTTTTCGCACTGGAAAGCTATTTCTGACATGTCAGATTCTGTCAAATTCTACCCTCAGATTGGAATAAGTTGCCTCCAGCTTTCAACCTAAGATTTGGTGACTTACCTAAGGAAATTATATGGGTTGTTGCTACAAGCAGTGGTGGGAAACTGGCACTTCCATGGGGTGAGTCATCTCTCCTATTTTACACACCTCTCTTAGGGTTGGATGAAGGTGCATGTCTCCATGGTGGACAGGGGTGCCTGGGTGGTGGGTTTGTGTTAGACACCCCACTCTGAGACTGTGAGGACGGACTTCACCTGAGCAGATAGAATGATTTGCAGTGTAGACATCCACATCTGAGGAGATATCAAGGTCTCTGTCACCCAAGCAGAGGAAGAGGTATTTGTAAGGTGTGATTTATCTGGGCTGTCTAGCTCAGATGGAGAGGGACAATCAAATATTGAATACTGCTGCTTAAAAATTGTCTAGGAATGTCATCAGACAAGGTTTGTGTCTTGATTAATTTTTGATGTCTCTTGTGTGGTCATTTCTGGATCCATGTCATGTGCGGGGTGCAGCTACTGGCGGACCCCAATCCGAGTATTTTTGTTTGTATGTAAAATGGCTGATGAAAGTCTATGTAATTGACAGCTTTGCAATCCATCAAACCCATGGTCCTACCAAGGAATCAAATCGGGTCTTCTTGACAATAGAAGGAAAATAATACGGTGCATTGCTTCCAAACTGGTACTTAGGTATCCTGCATTCAGCTGAAATAACCCAGAAACATGTAAAGAGTCTAAAAATATTGGTCTGACTGAAAAAATCTTTTCTTCATCTGGCTTTGTGAATCTTGTGAACTCTGGTTTC
Source organism: Gallinago undulata (assembly GCA_026546715.1). NCBI lineage: Eukaryota > Metazoa > Chordata > Aves > Charadriiformes > Scolopacidae > Gallinago > Gallinago undulata. The sequence continues at coordinate 27,108,026 of JAOTQQ010000003.1, read as the reverse complement.
TACATTCGGTGGTTACAAAATACCACTAAGTGTCTTTTGGAGAGAGTTGTGAAGGGACCGCACATTTAATTAATAGTGGTTGCATACGTCTAAATAAATTCCTGCAAAAAGTGACGTTTTTAAGGAGATGTCATGATAAAATTGCTCTGGAGGCAAAGTTAGGGTTTCCCAGTTTCACATTTAATTAACTTAGCCTGACTTTTATAGGGCTTTGTGTTATGCATTTCGTTCTTCAGTAAACAAATGGCGGAAAATTAAAGCAGAGCAACTGCCAATGAACAGTAAATTTAATTGAAAAATAATGAGTTGCCATGGGGTGCTGTAGGGTTCTGCAAAGATAATGTTATTTATCTTGGAAAAGTTCCACTTGCATTTGTCAAAATGTGATATATATAAGGAACAAAAGAAAAAAATACGGCATTAGATAGGAAAGGGCTAAGGCCTCGTTTCTCATCCTGAATTTGGGGCTGGCGTTTGGCGGAGTGAAAAACTGATTTCCTGCGCTCCGTGGCAGCTCAGTACAATTTCCATCTGATGCATGGCTAAGTGAAATGTTGTGTCAGGAAGAGAAGTGACTGGAATTTGTAAGGTCCAGATGAGCAGGAAGGAAGATGAGCATCGATATCACAGGAGGGGAGAAACACGTGAAATGATCTCGGTTCTTTCGTTGTGAAACAAAAGCCAGGATCTGAACGCTCTCTCTGGTTTTCCCATCTATTTCAAGGGAAATTGGGTGTCCAGGGAACAGAAGAGCGAGCCCTTGAATAAAGGTGGTGAATTAAGACAGCAACAAGATGTCTTAATCTTGGGTTAAAGGCATATGTTTGTATCACCGGGTTTGGTCCTCTTTGGGAAATACTTGGAGCGCAATCTGGCTGAACAACTCTCCGGGCAGTGAGCAGCAAGAGCAAGCTGGAGTCACTGATTGAGAGTGAACTGTTCATCTGGGTGACAGAATAAGTGGAGTTATGCTGGATTTTCAACCCAGCAAGAGATCCACAGCCCGAGCTGCTGTCCTGGGGGTGAGGGTGATGTCCCAGGCATCCCAGCCCTTCCAGCTACGCTGTGGTCCGTAGGTAGGACCCCTCTCACCCTGCGCACGTCTCTGTGATTGCGAACGTATGGAATGCCATGTGCAGCAGCTCCTTTCTGCAACATCTGTTTTCCAAGCCCATCATTCCCCAGCAGCTCCCACTATGCAGCAAAACCCACCTTATTTACAGCCTTCACATTTGGAGGGCTCAACAGAGCCCAAATTTGGCTGACATTTGCAAGGTTCCTGCTTTTCATTTCGACCCATTCTTGCTTTATTTTTAGCCGTTTTAAAATGACACATGTTTCCGTCTTTTAGGTAATGAGATGCTTTCCACTTAATTCAATCACTAGTTAATTTGATCCTCTATTTAATTTGTTCCAAACGTCTGGAAGCAAAGTTCTGTATCTTAAGTATATGTATATATTACATATATAGCTTCCACCCTTAGCTCTGATCATTTGTTTGCTCTAAACAAGCCTTATAATTCAATCTTAGGCTATTGAAACTTGCCATTTAATTAATAAGAAAAGCCACGATCGAAGCAAGAGAGAAGGAAAAGGAAAGGTTTAAGGAATGGGCATAAAAGATGACTGTGACTAAAAGTTGCACTGTGGAGTACCTGCTGTTGGTTAGTGACTCTGTTTTGGGTTATCAAATCTGTGAGGGTGGGGAGGACTTGCTGGGTAGCAAAATCTTTTAGGGAAATGTTGAGAATAAATGGGAATGGCCCTTTGCGTGGCACGAGATTCAAGGCTTGTTGTGATATAACGGAACATAAAACCCAAAACCACGGTGGAGCCGAGTTTCATCCATCACCCCAAGGCCTTTGGAGCTTGGAAATGAGATGGCGAGGGAAGAACGCCGCTGCAGCCCGTGCCAAATCCACATCATCTCCAGCGCTGTCAGGAGCCCCCGCCGGCACTCCATAAACCTTTCACTTCCATCCCCGACAGATCCCTGAAAAACCCTCACCCACCCCCTCTCATCAAACACTCGCCTCGGCGCTCAACCTCGGCGCTGACCTTTGGTACCAGCAGATCGGCCCCTCTGAGTGTCACCTCCAGCAGGAATTTGGGGATGGATCCGCCTCGGGCGTGCAGAGCTGGGTGTGTGTCTGCAGGAGGAGCACATCAGCCCAGGCTTTGGCCGCGGTGGCCTCAGGACGAGCAGTTTTCCCTAATTTCTTCCCAGCGCGTTGCTCTTGTGAGCATCTCACGGGGTTTGCAAAGGAGAGCAGATGTGATGGGAACCTGGGGCTTCGTAGCCTTTGGGCCACGTGGATTGTTGGCCCGGGGTGGATTCTCACACGTCCTGCGTGGAGCAGCAGAAGTCCTTGTCAATGAATCTCTGCGCTCTTTTGCCAGGAAGTTGCCAAAAATCTTGCCACGCAGTTTGCTAGTTTTCACGGTGCTTGGCTTGCTGGAAGGTGCTGGTGTTTCCCACGTCGGAGCAGTGGGAGCAGTTCCCAGTGTTCCCAGCGTTGCGATGCCCCTGCAAGGTGCTGGATTGCAGCATGCCCAGGCTGGAGGAGGTGATGTCCATGTGAGACGTGTCATGCCTTGGCAAGGAACCCAACTTTCACTTATTTTCCATTGAGAGGTGAAGGCAAATGAAAGCCAGGAGCTCCATGAGTACCAGGAGCCATGCAGATTCCCCTGCAAACCGCCCAAAATCCAAGGGAAGAAGCGGGACAAACCACCCCAAAGCCCAGGGAAGAGGTAGGGGAACTGCAGATCTGTTTGGTGTGTGGTGACACAGCCTTGGCCAGGTTTCAGTTCCCCACGAGATGGAGACAGCGCTGCTGGTTTCGGTTACTTTCCAACTGTGGTACAGGAACAATTTGTCTTAATAAATGGCAAGGAATAATCCAATAGGACAGAGCTCTCGAGAGGGTGTGAGGGGTTTTATGGGAACCGTGGGATGATGATTAACTGACAGCTCATGTCATTACTGCTTACTCTTGATTCGTGACCTGGGCTCCACAGCCCTTCCTGGCCCCTGTGCCCCAAACTCTAACCTGATACCCTCTGATCTCCGTGGACCAGTTTCTTTTATGGTGCCTGTGGTTTCTGCAATGGGGATCCATCACTGTGCCACAGCGTGGAGGAGATCTGATCCCTCTGTCTCACCAAACAGTCGCCTGGGGAAGCACATCGATGCGTGAGCATCGGCGTAACGAACCTCCTGATAGAGGGAAGAGGCTTTTCCCCCTCCTTTATGGAAATAAAAGCATCATTTCATGGAATCATGGAATTGTCAGAGTTGGAAGGGACCTCTAGAGATTATCCAGTCCAACTCCCCTGATAAAGCAGGAACGCTAGAGCACATCACTCAGGAGTGTCCAGGCAGGTCTTGAAGATCTCCAGAAAAGGGGACTCCACGACCTCTCTGGGCAGTCTCTTCCTGGGCTCTGCCACCCTCACCAGAAAGAAGTTCTTCCTCAGATTTGAGTGGAACTTCCCATGTTCCAGCTTGAGCCCATTGCCCCTTGTCCTGTCACTGGGAACCACTGAAAAGAGTCTGGCTCCAACATCTTTTAACCCACCCATTTGTGCTCTGCTGCTTTCCTGAAGCAAAATGCTTCAGCCTTCCTTCTGTGCCACTGTCCCTATGGACTAGGGTGGTCGCTTCAGGACAACTCAGGGTCTCCTAGGAAGTACTCAAGAGCTCGGACATCGTTCCTGCCTCTGCCACTGCTCTGTGCTCTTGGCCATGGCACTCCCGGTGAGGTGTGGGGCTGTGTTCCACTGTGCCACGCACAGAGCAGCCCAGGGAAGTTGTTTCTGGTGATCGTATCCCATCTGGCAGGAGACTGGGCTTTGCTGGGTGCTTTGCATGCACTCCCATAGAACTGGTAACCCAAGAAGCAGAAGGGGCACGGGATCAGTGTCAGAGATTGCCAACAGCACGGGGAAACAGGCTGAGAAATGCCTGTGCGTGCCAGCGCCTTGGGGCCTTTATTTACAACAGGAATTGGTCCCAGTAACAGACCAGCTTGCTCTCATTCTGGCCTTTTTTATCTCAGTTTCAGTATTTTTTTATTCTTTGTTTTTACAAAACTGTGGTCCCACGTACCACAAACGAACTGCCACTCTTCTGAGCTGGGGTGTTGTATACCTGGGGAGACCGGGCACCCCGCTGTGGTCTAGGGACTCGTCCCGCATCCCCACTCTGGGGGTTCTCCACTGTCAATGCAGTAGGTGCAAGAAGAGACCCTTCATAAACATCAAGAGCCGCCTTCTGTCCGTCTCTCCCGTCTTCCAGACCCGTCTCATCTGCTTTCACCTGCAGCTCGATCTCCCTCCTCTTCCCACCCCCGATGGAAAGCAAACCTAATAGAAAAAGCGCTGCTAATGATCACGACCCCACTGCTATTTTATTTCCAATTGGCAGCTCATGCAAGCAGCCCTATTTTCTGTTCTAATAGGAAACTTTATGATGTACCAAATTACCCTGTAATAGCCTGCACTGAGTTGCCTCCTGAAAGGTAAACGATTTTGATTTTTTATGATCAGTTATTATTACTTCTTTTTTTTTTTTTTTTTTGCCTATTCCATAAAAAAAAAAGAAGGGGGATTGTGTTAAAGAGACCCTGAGGTTGCAAACCGGAGCGGCTGGGAGCCAGGTGGTGCCTTAGGATGGCTGCAGGTGTAGGGCAGCCAGCGGCTGGTGGCTGCTGGGTGTCACCTCCCCGGGGACCCGGTACCCACACGCTACAGCTGATAACTCCTGGAGACACCGATGGGTGGAAGAAACGGCTTGCCGGGCACAAAAGGAATTTTTTGAGGGGCATGCAAAATCCAGGCGTTATTCTGCGTGTTGTGGAGTGCCATCTCCTGGTTTGATAGGAATTAACTGGGATTCCCACAGCTCCGCACCATCCGTAGGGAGCCCCGGGATGGCTGGCTCCTGCTCCCTTCAGGCTGGTGTCTCTCCATCAGGGAATTATCCAGAGAGGTTGGTAGCAGCAGAAGATGGGAGGGCTTAATCCAGAGCTGCTCTCCTCTGCTAGTCAGGGAGAGCTCATTTCCTGGTAATGACTTTGGTTTAATTAGAGTAGCTGAGCCCTTGCCCAACCCAAGCTGGAAGTGATAGGACTCTGGGAAGTCCCGTTAGTGTTTTCCCCCGCATTTTGCAGTGGAGAAGCAGCAGGGAGGTGTGGGGTGTGATCCAGGGGAGGGATTAGGCAGGAAACATCCCGTGGGCATCAGGACATCCGCTTTATTTTGGAAGAAATTAGATGCCTAAATATCTTTCTGGCTCTGCACGAAGGTGACTGCAAAGACAATGCTTAAATCATCTCAATGTCTGCTTGTGTTTGTAAAAACATGTGATTTGGGGGTTTTGTAGGCAAACCTACAGGAAGAGTGAAGTCCTTCTTGGTAGCAATTTTTCCTGGTCCCCCAGTACGGTAAGGGCTGATGTTCCTTGCTGAGGAATTGCTGTCCTGTATTGGTTTGCATCAGGTGCTTTTAATCACTGCCCATAGCCATCACATTTCCGTCAGCTGATGTCAATTCTGATAAATCTGCCTGCAAAATGGGGAACCATTTATGTGAAAAAGATTTGAACTCGGCCCAGTGAACACACTCATTTTTTTCATTATGCGTATTTTTTCAGTAACTAAAAATTGGTTGAAAAATCTGCTGGATCTGTCACTAGTCAGTTCAGTTGAAAAAGGAGATCTGCAATGGTGAAAAAACAGCGATGATTTTGTGAAAAAACGATCACACACTTTCCACTGAAGTGCGTGGTAAAAACCCCGCGATTAAAAATACTGTATAGAATTTCACAATAGAGTTTTCTCTTTGGTTGAAAAAAATGACATTTAGACGCCTCTATCTTTACTATCTAAAGCTGTACTTAATAGGTTGACCGTCGTTGCTAATTACTGTAGCTGTGGGGCTAATCGGGTGATTTTTGAGGCCGGTGTTTGTTTTGCCTGGTAACGCCGCTCGGGAGCGGGGCGGCCCCATCGATGCTGCAGCCCCCACCCCGAGAGCGAGAGAGCTCACACACAGCTCTCCAGTCCCTCGAATAAAGGGGGATTTAATGCAGCTCTATATGTATTTATAGTAACTTCTGTTGCTTGCCTGTCTCAATACACTCAATAGCTCTAACAGCAAATCACATTCCAGGTGTGCTTTTTGGCCCAGCTGCCAAATGAGCTGGGGGCACATTTCTTTACTGGGTGCTGGCACGGGGGTGCTGGTGACTGCTGCATGGGTGCAGGGTGGGATGGAGACTGGACCCTGTAGGGTTATCCAGAGGGTTCTCACTCTGAGAAGTGACTGACAACAGCCAGCATTGATTCCCAGCTTCTGCCCGGAAGACTTTTGGGGTGGCCAGTTGGAAGGTGACAAGCTCCTTTTACCCATCCAACTAGTCCCAAAATAGCCCATGGAAACCAGTTCTCCCTGGAGAAGCTGAAGATCCATTTCATCATGTCTGGGTTGAAAATCCCTGCCCTGGCTGGAGCCGTCAGCCCCTCCTGACTGACCTCAGTGGTTTTGGGAAGCTGTTTCCCATGTGAATGTTGTCCTTCAGAGAGAGCCTGGCATAGAGCTGACACGAGGTGCTGTCCTCCCTCTGGGGAGACCATGGGGACCTCGCAGCAGAAAGCAATACAAAGCAGATCCTCGGCCTTTTAAAATTTAGTGCTGAGGGCCATGAAAGACAGGGCAATAATTCTCTTGGATTCGCTTATTGTCCAACTTTCGGAGACGAGATTGCTCACCCTTTCCCTGTGGAGAGGGTAGAAATGAACATCGAGTGCTCTGACGTGATTTAGGCAATTACTCCCCCCTGCTCTGGCTGTCTCACACCAGCGAGTGTCTTCGTGCAGGTGAAGTTATGCAGTTCCTAAGACAGGTCCCCTCCTGGCAGGGAGACAGAGTGGCAGAAAGCAGGGAGCCCAGCCCTCTGCGTTCAGCAATGACTTTGCCCAGTTTTAACTCATCTCTTTCCCTTAGTCCTTTACCCCTCCCTACACCCTGCTTTGGTTTCTTTAAAAGCTGTCTGTTTATTATATGTGGGTGAAATCTGGTCGTGCTGTACTGTTTATTAGTCCAAAACTGAGGTCAGGCAGGTTGGATTTCTTTCCCGAGTGCTTTTATAATATTTGTGTTAGCTGGGCAGCTAAGTGCTGTCAGATGTAGCGGCAATGGAGCTTGCTGCTGTTGAAATTTTTATGGTTTCATGCATTTTACAGCATCACCTGTCAGACTCCAGCAATCATGATGTCACCTGTAGTGGAATATATAAATTTGTACAGAGGAGACTGGAGCTAGGGGAGTTCTTCGGTAATCTGGGCTCCTTTCTCCCCTCCTCCTACGGTGGGGAGGCCGGGAGGTCTTAAGGCACGCCGAAAGAAAAGGAGCAGAACCTCTCTTCTCCCCCGGGCTTTGCCCCAGCCGTTCTGCATGATCTGGGGAAAATCACTGCCTTCACTCCGGCTGTGGTTTCCACACTGCCTCTTTGTTCTGCTGGCAGCGTCTCTGGGGAGATGGTCTCCTCCATTCATCCCCAGCCATGGGAAAAGCTGGCTCGGCGCTGGGGAGCCTCCAGTGGCTCTGCTGTGGTCTGGTGCCCCATGTGTGTGTGTGGGGGGGGGGATGGAGACGTCAGGTCTGGCAGCAGAAGCAGGTGGCAGGGAAGGATGGCTTTGCCCGGCAAGTCTCTAAGCATTTAGAGTTTGGGGCTCCCCAGTTCAAGAGGGACAGGGATCTACTGGAGAGTCCAATGTAGGGCAACAAAGATGATGGAGAGATTGGAGCATCTCCCTTACGAGGGAAGGCTCGAAGAGTTCTTTAGCCTGGAGAAGTCTGGGGCGAGACCTTATCTATGTTTACAAGTAACTAAAGGGTGGGTTGAAGGAGGATAGATCCAGACTCTTTTCAGTGACAGGACGAGGGGCAACGGGCACAAGCTGGAACATGGGAAGTTCCATTCAAATTTGAGGAAGAACTTCTTTGGGGTGAGGGTGGCAGAGCCCTGGCAGAGGCTGCCCAGGGAGGGTGTGGAGTCCCCTTCTCTGGAGATCTTCAAGCCCCGCCTGGATGCTCCTGAGTGATGTGCTCTGGGCAACCCTGCTTTGGCAGGGGAGTTGGACTGGATGATCTCTAGAGGTCCCTTCCAACTCCAACAATTCTGTGATTCTGTGATTTAAGAAGGGAGTGATGGGAGGGGATTGGTTCTCTGGGAATAAGCAAGGAATAAGGACCGCACATTTAGGGTACCCTCTACCTGCTGCTGTCATGGTCTGTGGCCAGCACTGGTCTCACCACGCTGCTCCGCTTGCTCCTCCAGGCAGTTTTTGGTCTCTGTCCAATTTTTGGTGTCACTGCAGGTTTGATTACAGTCAATTTACCATGACAGCGCTGACACAGGGACTTGGTGAAGGCCCTTGGGGAGCACCAGGGCTGGTTGAGTGCAAGGGACATGCTCTGGTTCTAGCCATGTGGCTGAGGGCAGGAGGACACACTGTGGTTGGAGCTGTGTGGCTGAGAGCAGGAGGACATGCTCTGGTTGTAGGCACGTGGCTGAGGGCAGGAGGACAAGGAGGACACGCTCTGCTCATGCATCAAGCACCAGGATGGACATGACTCTGCATGTCACATGATCATGTCCTCAGATCATAGAATCATAGAATGGTTCAGGTTGGAAGGGACCTTAAAGATCATCATCAAGCTCCAACCATCCTGGCATGGGCAGGGAAACCTCCCGCTAGAACTGGACCTGTTGTCCACATCCTCCACCAAAAGAGAGGTTCAGGAATTAATGAAAAGATTCACCAACAAGTCAAATAGTAGCTCTGATCTGTGTTTTTGGAAGCAGGAAAATGGTTGTGTTTTTTCCTGGTGCTCGCTGGTTGCTGTAGTCCTTTCCCTGCAAACACTACCTTAATTAAGTATCACATGAGCATTAAGATGATATTCCATGTGGCTTAACAACCCTAAATGAAGACGTGTAGCCCTACTGCTGAGCTATAAACCCTCAGTAAAAATGGCTTAAGAACATACTGATCGGGTTTTAAGAGCTCTGTAACTGATACACATCTTAGGGTATCGTTAGGCCTCAATAAATCTGTTTCTAATAATCGCTATTTACTGAGGTTTCACAACTATGCCAGAGGTACATATCTGTTACCTTGTGGTCCAGCCTCAATAAATGTGTTTTTAATAATCAATTGGTACTTCAATAATAAACAATAATTGCTTTATTAAATATGAATTTGAACATGTTCTGCGTTTCAGTTGTACTGAAATCACCGTCTCTTTTTCTTTTTTGACTCCAAAGAGGCTTTTACTGACCAGCTATTGGTCTGTACTGTTCCTTACAGAGTGTTGCTGACTTGGCCTGATTGATACCTCGTGATGCTGTTTCGGTGCTTTGTTTCTACTCTAGCCAAAGCACTCTATCAGTTGCTTCCAAGCAATCTTCCTCGAAGAATGCTGCGGTCCCTCTGATGGATCATTAACTGGAAATGAAATGGGACTTGTGGATGTAAACACACCGCCTGCTCCCAGGAGACCCAGCAGCCCAACACCTTCAGTTGACAGTACTGGTGGTAAGGGGCTCTAATCTTTTACAGAAAAAACGATAATTGAAGAGGGAAGTTGATTTCTTGCAGTGCCGTTGAGAAAGCTCTATTGTTTGTCAGGGCCTGCATCTCAACCCAGGTCTTCAGAGCCAGATGCTCCCATGGCACAGCCATCCCAGCTCCTCTGCCACCGGCTGCTGTCCCGTGCCCTCCCAGTGCTGTGGCATCACTGGGTGCGAGGGCTCAGCTGGTCCAGGGCTGTACCGAATGCCCCGTGCCCCTCCGGCCATGCGACCCTGCTTCCTGCACTGCGCTGCTCTGCCGAGAAATGGGCTTTTGGCTTTGAGGTGTGAGGAGGTTTGTCTCCTTCCCATCACTGGCTCAAGCAAGTTTTCTTCCCAGGGCTGGTTCAGGATTCTGCTGAACATGGTCCAGTGTGGCGAGCAATCATAGAATTGTTTGGGTTGGAAGGGACCTTAAAGACAATCAAGTTCCAACCCCCCTGCCCTGGGCAGGGACATCTCCCACCAGAGCAGGTTGCTCAAAGCCCCATCCAGCCTGGCCTTGAACCCCTCCAGGGATGGGGCATCCACAACTTCCCCGGGCAACCTGTTCCAGTGTCTCACCACTCTCACTGGAAAGAATTTCTTCCTAATATCTAATCTAAATCTCCCCCCTTCCAATTTAAAACTGCTGCCCCTTGTCCTGTCGCTACACTTCCTCGTAAACAGTCCCTCTCTGGCTCTTCTGTAGCTCCCTTCAGATATTGGAAGGCTGCTATGAGGTCTCCCTGGAGCCTTCTCTTCTCCAGGCTGAACAACCCCAGCTCTCTCAGCCTGTCTTCGTAGCAGAGGTGCTCCATCCCTCTGATCATTCTTGTGGCCCTCCGCTAGACCCATTCCAAGAGGTCCATGTCCTTCCTGCATTGAGGACTCCAAAACTGGACACAGTGCTCCAGGTGGGGTCTCACAAGTGCAGAGGAGAGGGATAGAATCACCTCCCATGACCTGCTGGCCACACTTCTCTTGATGCAGCCCAGGACATGGAAGCTGGTCCTGGACAGGAGGTAAGGAACACAAGTGATACCCATGGTTCATATTGCTTCATCCAAAAATACCCAGTTGGTTCATCTTGCATCTTAAATCTTCTGAAATCTCTGATTTGACATCTTTACAACTTCATGTGGATCATGCTTGGAAATACTCTGCACTCCCAAGGCACAGCGACTGGTTGTGCCTGTACCTGCACAGGCGAGAGACGGGCACTGCTCATTCAGCACCTTCCACCTTCATTTCACTTGAACTTTGAATCCCAGTCCCATCCCCACCTTCTCAAACCACCTTTCAGCATTGGGTTGGACCACACTCCTCTCCCCTAAATGTGACCTGTCTGTAGGCCAGTCTTTTTTCAGTGATTCCCAGTGACAAGACAAAAGGAAAGGGGCACAAACTTGAATATAAGAAGTTCCACCTAAACATGAGCAGGAACTTCTTTCCTGTGAGTGTGATAGAGCCTGGAAGAGGCTGCCCAGAGAGGTGGTGGAGTCACCTTCTCTGGAGACATTCAAAACCCACCTGGACAAGTTCCTGTGCAACCTGTTCTGGGTGGACCTGCTTTGGCAGGGGGTTGGACTAGATGATCTCCAGAGGTCCCTT
>JAOTQQ010000003.1:27078392-27096693 GCA_026546715.1 Gallinago undulata | reverse complement strand
GGACCTGCTTTGGCAGGGGGTTGGACTAGATGATCTCCAGAGGTCCCTTCCAACCCCATGGGATTCTGTGATTCTGTGACCTTCCGTGGAGCATCTGGCCACCCTGGGTCCTTAGTGGCTCTGAGGTGGGATGAGTGTTTATCCCCCACTTCGCCACCCCACACAGCTCACCCCAGCGGGGGGAGTGTGCCGCAGCTGGAACACCCCTGCGGGCGCCAAACCCCGTTGAGCAATGAGAACCGTCTGTGTGTGTCTGCCTTCCTCCCGCATGTCGAATGTCACATCGCATTAAGGCACATCAAGCCATAACGGGTGCAGAGTTCGATGCCTTTAATTAGTCCAGTCAAAGGCAGGAATTCCCTTCTGCCGGGTGAGTCTGCTCCCATGACAAGAAGATTAGTGGCCTCAGCTTGTGATCATCAAACTCAGGAGTTTTCCATCCCACTTTAAGTCATTTGCAATTTTCTGTTCCTTGCCCTGGTAGTTTTGAGGGGCTGGTTTCATTCCAGTAGGGCAGGGGTCAAAGCATTTTGGTGGATGGCAGAGAGCCCTGTCCCCCACGTGTGTTTGGACAAGTCCGCTCCCTCCTGGGGGCTACCTCTGGGCGAGACGTTGGTGTGTCTGGCCCTAACAGGGAAGCTGGGAGCACACCAGGACGTCTCTGGGGAATGCAGTGGTGTCTGGTGGACGTCAACTGGCCCACGGTAATGAGAGGTGCAGTAATAAACACACCGAGGAATAGAAAATCCGCTTTTTGAGCGGTCCCTGCTCTGGATCCATCCCTTTCAACCACCTCAGGGTTCCACATACCTGTGGGCAGTGCTGAGCTCCAGCACTGTGGGGCCAGACACGCCAACGTCTACTACTACTCTGGGCTCCCCACGTCTGCTGCTGTAGCCTGACAGCTAGTACTGGCTGTGGGGAGTGTGCTTAAAGTCTTGAATACCAGTGATGTGGTCTAAATGATCTAAAACATCCCTTTCTAGGACATTACTGAAAATTCCCAGCCTTTCTAGTTTATTTTTTCTTATGAACATTAGGATTTCTTATGGCTTATGTGTTACCCCGTTACTGTAGTTAATATCAATAGAGGGGAAATACCTCAATTCCTATTTTGTCTCCTTTTTTCTATCCTTTTGGTTTAAGCTAAGCTCTACAGGAGCTTGAGTTTATTGTTTCTTTGTCAGAGCTGTAGAAAGGCTTTTGTGTCTGACAGCTTGTCCATTTTCTCAGCTGAGTAGAATATTCCTCCCTTGACTCTTTGATATGCTGAGATTTTTCTCTTACCGCAGCAAAACTATTAAACTTTTGACTTAAATGGATCTCTACTTTTGTAACTTAATGCTGCCTTCTCTGAAAAATGACTCCTACACTTGCAAGCAACTCTACGGTATCTCACAGGTCTACATGGATGCAGGTCAAAGGTCTGGTTAGCAAAGCATAGCCCTGGTGTCTGTAAATAAGTACTAAATACTGTGGAAACATGTGAGAACTAGAGATGCTTGGGTTATTGTTGGATTAACTGCGGCAAACTGAGATGGCTGGGTAGAATCAGAGATAAAATACCACTTCAAAGACCAGAAGTCTTAAAATTTAAGACATTCTGGGAGTTTGGGGACCAGGAGCTCAGCTAATAGAAATGTAAATCGCTGAGACCAGTAAGATCTTTCTCAAAACCTTGCGGCCAGCTCTGGAGTCCTCAGCACAGGAAGGACCTGGACATGTTGAAATGGGTTCAGCGGAGGCCACAAAGATGCTGTGAGGGCTGGAGCCCCTCTGCTGAGAGGACAGGCTGAGAGAGTTGGGGGGGTTCAGCCTGGAAAGGAGAAGGCTCTGGGGAGAACTTATACCCCCTTCTAGTCCCTAAAGAGGCTCCAGGAGAGATGGGGAGGCACTCTGGATCAGGGAGGGGAGCCACAGGATGAAGGGGAACAGTTTTAAACTGAAAGAGAGGAGATTGAGATGAGATCTCAGGAAGAACTTCTTTGCTGTGAGGGTGGTGAGAGCCTGGCCCTGGATGCCCAGAGAAGCTGTGGCTGCCCCATCCCTGGAGAGTTCAAGGCCCGTCTGGATGGGGCTTTGAGCAACCTGGTGTGGTGGGAGGTGTCCCTGCTCAGGGCAGGGGGTTGAAAGTTTTGGTTGGTCTTTAAGGTCCCTTCCAACCCAAACGATTCTATGATTCTAGGTGAGATAAACACTGGCTGCACCTTTTAGTCAAGTTGCAGAAACCAAATTTCTAGGGCTGATTCTGTGCATGTGCATGTGATTTGAAATGATGCTTCGGGTTGGTGTTTTTAAAGACCCTCTTCTTGGTTCTTTTGGGGTTGTTCATAACCCAAACCCCAGGTTCCCAGGCTGGGGGTTCTCACGTGCCCCCCGGTGCTCTGTAGCCACGGGCAGGGAGGGGATATGAACAGGACCATGACTGATGCTTCCTGCCTGCAAAGGCGGCTCCATCGGCAATAGTCAGGCTCCGAGATTTAAGGTCAGGCTGGATGAATCATTCTGGGAGGCTGGCGGGTCTCCAAATCACCCCTATCCTGGCTATTAAAGACCACTGTGCTAGGCTGGGTCCTCCGGTTGGAACAGTATTTTCCTAGCAAATGACTCTCCGCGGTGCAGCTGGGATGCAGTGATTTATGAGACAGATTTGCACGGGGGCTATAGGCTGCATCCAGAAGGGGAAATGGCGGGCGGGCTGCTTCGCTGCGGGCTGGCAGGGGCCGGAGGAGAGGAGCGAGGCGGTGAAACGCCGCTCGAGCCATCCGGCCATCGCCCCTGGGCTCGCTGTTTAGTCAGGTGCAGCCCAGCTCGGGTGCGTAACCCTCGTGTTATCTTACCTTAAATAAAACTTTAGTGGGACGTGTCAGGGAGAAAGGCTTTGGCTCAGACAGCCATGAAAGGGAAGTTTGTTTAAGTAATTGCCGGCGAGGCGGTGGGTGCTTCCTGGGAATTAATGAGCGGTCAGCTCCACGGTCCTCGGGAAACATCCCACGCCGACGGGCTGATGGCACGAAGGAAAGTGGAAGTGCCCATTGGGGTGTCGTAGTTGGGTGACACTGGTTTTGGTGGCTCTCAGGAGAGCGGCGCAGCAGAAGGGAGTGTGGAGATTCTTGGAGAGCCTCGGGGGAATTCCTTGGCTTGTTTAATTGCAGTGACTTTGAGCTGACTTCCCGAAAGGTCTTTGGAAAGCTCAGTTTTAATATCCTCTGCCCTGGTCAGAGGGAGGTAGCCGTGGTTCCCCCCCAGCCCCTGAACTCTAGGGGACCCGTGCTGGTTTACTCAAGCAGAGGATTTGGCTTGGTTGCTCTGAGACTGATCTTGTTTGATTTCCACAGCTTATTACTGCTTCTCTTGCATTCTCGTAGAGATTGCTTGGGTTTGTTCCTTTTCCTTCTTCAGTCCTGTATGAAAAACCACGGAGCTTTCTAGTACTGTAATTGCCATCATTAATAATAACAACTTTAAATTATTTTATTCAGCCTTTCTAAAATGTTTTCCTGACTACTTTCTTTGCCAATTGCCTTCCTTCAGAGTCCTGAGGAAACTTGCATTTTCTAGAAGTTACGCCAAGGAAGGACAGGGGATTTGGCCTTTACCATCTGATGGACAAGATGGACCATTTCGATGCTGCCCAGAAAGGGGAGAAAAAGGCTGCACAACACCAGTAACTGACCAGGTCAGGAAGTATCTAGCCTGGGATGGGAGACTGGAGCCAGCCCCTGCCAAAGGGGTGTAGGTCAGCCCCTGCTTCACGTTTGCTCATAGAGGAAGGGGCCAAGTGGATTAATGATAATGGAGGATTCCCCACAAAATTGTACTTTGCCATGTTTCTGTCATGCAGGAGGATCGTAGAGCCCAAAGGGACAGCACAGGCACATGAGAGGGAGAAGGCCTGTTTTTGCAGGTGGAGGAACACTGGTGGATGCAGGGCAGGGGAGTGGGAGCACGGGAGTGGTGAGATGTGCTGTGGGCTTCATTCTTAGCCAAGGTGGAACAGGAGAATTTGAATAAATCCTTTCCCGTAGACCCCAGAGCTGTATGAATCCCCATTCAGCTCTCCACACATGCTTTCCATCCAGCTGCTTGTCCAATGGCTTTTTAACCTCAGATTTTTAACTGGCCTTAGGAACCCCTTGCTCCTGCATCCCTCTGATCTGCCCCAGTCACAAGAAATGGCAAGTTATTCTGGGCTTTTCAGACCACCAAAAAGGCATCTGCTGTTCCTTCCCTCTCCCAAGCTGCTTGAGGCTACATGGCCTGCCACCAACTGGGTTAGTGATGGTGGTGTCAAGAAGTGGCTGAGATGAGATGTCAATAACTTGGGTGGAGGGAGGGTTGCAGTTGGTTTAAGGTCTGTCTCAACCTTGTCTCCTTGGTGGCGTTGCTCAAGGACACCAACGCTGTTCAGAAGTCAAATCCGGAGCAGTTTGTCAAAAACCCTGGTTTCTAGAAAGTCCAGGGTGCCAGAGCTGGACACCTGAGGTGAGGTGGCACATGGAGAGGCAGGTGGGACACATTCCAGGCAAGTGGGACACATTCCAGGCAGGCAGAGCCAGGAAGGGTTTACTGGTAGAGCCCAGCTTATGTTTCACTAGCGGGTGATCAAAACCAGGGCATTTCTGTGACAGTTTAGGTGAAAAATGATCATTTTCTGATGAATTGCAATGAAAATTTCCAGCTAACTAACTCTGAGGCTTTTCTTTCACCTAGACCCTTTCTTCTCAGCCTGCTGCTCCCCTTGCTTTCGCCCCGCCGGCAGCCTGCAGGATGCCGAGCGCTGGAGCCGAGGAGTTGTTAGCGATCGGGGTGCCCTAAATGCCAACAGCAGATGCAATAAAGGACTGTTCCTTTCCACTTGAAATGCCTGTTGCATTTGCCAGGCAGCCAACACTGTAAATTCATTCTGACTATTTAAAAAGACCTTTTAAAGCTTTTGAATGGTTCCTGGCTCATTCCGTAGCAATAAAACCCTAGTGCCTGAGAGCCAGACGTTCGGGACCTTACCAAGTAACTAAATACAAGATACTTGGAAGCATCGTCGAGTGCTTAGGAACAAGGTAATTATACTGGCACCTACACCCTTGTTTGTGTGCTCATAATGGCTGTGCTGGGCTCTGTCTAGTGACATTTGGGGTTACTATGAAACAAAAAAAAATAGGGAAGGGATTTGCAAAATGGGAATCGCACCTGCTGTGGGGTGGTGGAAGGATGGTGGGAAGAAACCAGGCAAAGGTGGCCAGTGAGGTGGTGAGTTTTCCTTCTCACCCTGCTTCACAGAGCCAAGGACATCAAACAGGGCTTGGCTTGTCTGGTTTTGTAAGGAGAGATTTCATCTTGTCTCCTCAGATGACTCTTCTGAAGGACGCAGCACACTTACCCATTTTCTCTCCTGCCATGGTTAAGGTGAGACCAGGGCTTGCTTCCTGCTCTTCCTGCAACAGTTATTTGGGTCTGAAGGTGTCAAGCTCCTCTGTTAAGGGAATTCGGCTCTTCAGAAGGGGAAGTACCATGTATGTTCTATGCTGAGGTTGCTTTTTCTAAGCATGTGCTCCTCTTTGAGTTGGAGACAGGATACCGAGCTATGTGAAGCTTTGGTGTGACAGGCTGCTCATCCTTCTGATCATAGGTTGAGTGGGAATGGTGGATGTTAGCTGTCATCCTGTTCCAGGATGAGATTCAGAGCCCTCATGTTACTTTGAGTGGAAGCTCAAAGGTTGAGCCATCAGGGTGAGTTGCTGCAGGTCCCATGAGATCCTCAGGCTTGGTTTGGTGCTGCTTGGAACCAGTGCCCTGTGCATTGGAGGGGCTATCAGCCCAGGCCACCACAATACTTCCTGATGCTCCTTTTCCTACCTCGGTGATAACACCTGGCCTGCACATCTCCCTGGCACACATCACCCATGACAGTTTGGGCTGCCTCCTTCGTGGTTCTCTTGACCTGGGAATGGTGCTTACTCCCTGAGGAGTCCAACCACGAGACCCTGAAGAAAGCAGATCTCAGCAGCTCTAGTTAGAAACTGCAAGACTGAATTCAGGCTCCCGCTCCACAGCATGGTTCTGTCTTTCTCTGACAGTCATGGGAGCCCTGAGGACAGGCTGGTGGTCACAGAGGTCACCTCCAAGTGACTGCGTGGACAGTGTGCACGCATGGCATGGTACCCAGTTTGCCAGATGGCTCCCTGGCATCCGATCAGGGCTTTTCCATGCAGCAGGGAAGAATGTACTTGAGAAGGCTGATAAGTGGTCTGTGAAGATTTTTCTAGTACTGCTTTGGTCTTTTGAGAACAAGGACCTTGTTGCAGATCAAGTATCTGATCTTTTGCTGGCATAAATCAGCATAACTCTACCAAAGTTATTGGAGTTGTGCTAATTTACACCAGCTGAATTTATACCATCAAAAATCATTCATTTGATCTGTCTCTTCCCCATTTTTTCCCTCTCCTTGGATTAGAAAAGAAGTCTATAAAGCTCATACGGTCCCTGCAGCAGCATAACTTCCACAGAGTGTTTGCATGAAGAGGTTAAAAGCCCTATAAACTGCTTTACATTCTCTAATAATAGAATGCAGATGCAAAGGGGAAGGATTTGATGGTCAATTAATGCAGAAACTATCCAGTGCTTTGCATAGATCCTAGTCCCTGGCTTTGAAATACAATGCCCAATTAAAACCTTACCCAGAACTATACCGAGATTAGAGAAGTCATAATAATCTGCAGGCGCTGCAGGTAGCAGGCTGCAACTTTTCAGGGTGCCTCTGAGCTGTTCCTCATAAACCCTGGGATGAGATCTGTCTGGGTGTTTCCAACTGCAACTGCTCCTGGAGAAAAGCTGCGAAGCAGCATTCAGCTGGTGAAGCCGGAGAGAGGGGGAAAGAGGACGTGGGGTTAAGGAAAAGGGTTGACAATCCCTTGTGCCTTCTTCGGAAAAGGGAAAGAAAATGATAGTTCTTGTAAATGTTCTGCCCTTTTGGCTGGGTTATCCCAGCCTGGCCACCGGGCAGTGCCCACAGAGCCCCTCCGGGGCCGGGCTGGGCTGACACAGCTCCAGTGTGTTCCAGTAACTGGCTTTTGCAGTTGGGTTGAGAATCGCTTCCACCCCCACGATGGTATTGATGACCTGTCAGGATGTCTCTGCGTGCGGCGGGGGCTCCGACGGAGCGGGGCGGTTTGTGAGCAGACCTCATTTGGCGGAGCAAGAGGCTGGTGCCGTGGATGGGGTCTGGCTTTAACAGTCCAGAAGGTGGAATGAAAGCCCTTCTCTTTCAGTTGTTCGCACCACAAGTAGGAGCTGAAAGGGGAGAAGGCAGTTTGGGCAGCAAGGAGCACCGGCAGTAATTAATCAGGGTAACAGCTAACCCCCTCTTGGCTCTGGAGCTTACTCACTCACT
Organism: Gallinago undulata; assembly: GCA_026546715.1. Taxonomy (NCBI): domain Eukaryota; kingdom Metazoa; phylum Chordata; class Aves; order Charadriiformes; family Scolopacidae; genus Gallinago; species Gallinago undulata. The sequence continues at coordinate 27,089,303 of JAOTQQ010000003.1, read as the reverse complement.
GGCAAAAGACACCGATGTGGAAATATATCACCTTCTTCTGAGGGCTCTAGTAATTTACTTGCCGTACGGAGTGGCAGAAAGATGGAAAGGCAGGGTCTGCATCCCTGAGGTACCTGGAGACACTTCCTTCAGGACTGAGCCTTCGGGCATGGGCTGCCTTAGCCAGAGAGACCTTCTCCTGGGCTGCCAGGCTGTCTGGGCTGAGCCACTCCTTGGGCAGCTCGTGGTGGCTAATGGATGTCCTCCGCGTTAATCAGACAGAGGGGATGGGGATCCCATCGCTGACCTTAACCACCAAAAGCTTGGGTAGCTCATACAGTCATTTGTTCATCTGCCTGCGTGGTCAGTGCTCAGACAATTAATTAAATTAGTGCATTTAATAGTAGAGATCCAGGGAAGGGTTTCCTTTGATGTGCACAGAGCAAACTGGTAGCTGACCAAAGCCAGTGGCTTGGGCAGGGATACGTGGTGGTGGCTTCCCCTGGGCCTGAGCAGGAGGCATGGCAAGTCCATCTGTGAGGCATCAGAACCCTGATGGCAGCCCAGCATGTCGTCTTGTTCTCTCTCTGCCTCTCTTTTTCTCCCTCTCATGGTTTTGTGAAGAGGACTGGAATATACAAAGTTTTTTTTAAAAAAGTCTTCAACGAATAGAAAGAATAAATCTATCACAGATGGCCTGGAGCCCGTTGGGGATGGGTGTTCCAGGTGGGTCTTCCAGTCCAGTTTAGATTGAAGGTTTCGATGTGTTTCTGCCTGAGAAACGCACCTTCTCCTGCCCCTGGTTTTAGTCCCAGCTCTGTAAAATCTCAGCACAGATTGCCAGGGTCAAGGGGAGCTGCCCAGGTTTGGGAAACTAGAACTAAGTGAAGGGAGCGTGATATGAAAGCATAATGGGGCTGATTTTTTTATTGCGGGAAGGCCGCTCGACACCGTTCCGGCAGCATAAAGGGTCATTTACATCTATTTTAAGCCATGTAAAAGCTTGATCCTCATTTACACATGTTGAAAAGAAAATATAATATGTACCAAGACTAAGCCCCTTCCTACTGCCAAAGTGATGGAAAGAGATTTTAGTGTAAATAAGGCTCAGGCCTGTTTTCAGTTTCAGTGCCACGAACGTGCCGGTGCAGGCGCAGGAAAGATGCCAAATGTATTTATTTTGGCCCGGCAGGGTGTTTCTTCAGTTTTCTGTCTGCAGAAGAAAGTGAATGCGCACGTCTTGGCTCTGCCTTCCACGAGAGCCACTGGAAGTGTCACTTCCCCCCATCTCAGGTGGGGACCGAGGACCCCGTCCCGAAGGCCACCGCACAGAGGATGCTCTTGTTGGGTAGGACCCGGGGGACCGGCGGCTGCTGAATGGGCACCTTTGTGGCCAGGGTTGTGAGTTCTCTGTTTCCAGCTGCGGAGCCGCTCCCGAGGACTCCTCAGCAAGTTTGAACCAGGCAGAAACCGAGGATGCACAAACTGACAAACCCTGTTTGTGTCAACTAAAGGAAAGCAGCTCTCTGCCGGCTGCCGGAAATGGGCTCCAGACCTTCTCCTGGGGTGGAGGAGACACGGAGTAACTGCTCAAAGATGTGAGTAGTTCCCTAAACAGGATGATGATGATGACAATTACGGGCTGATAGGGGCTCAGTATTTACATCTCCTTAACTAGTCGGACTTTCAACCCAATCAGAGGCCGGGAGAGCGTTGCTCTTCCCCGAGAACATTGAAGGAGGCTGTGATTTATCATGGGGCACCGGGGCAAGTGGCTGATACTCCACAGAGGTTCAATAATACGGACCATCTGCACGGGGATCGCGACGCAGCCTCTCCCCGTCCTTTTTTCTCCCCACGTCGGACAAGGGGCAGCCTAGATCTGAAGGGAGGTGCAATTTTAAGCAGGGCTGACGTGCCTGTGTGCCAGCGTGGGGCGGATTAGAATTAGTTTCTGCTAATTTGCTCCACATGGAGCTTTCAGTTTGAATTCTGTCTCCTGAATTAACAGGCAGACCACCCTCTCGGTATCCTGGCTGCTGTATTTCCCGTTGCGAGGGAAGAATTTCTCATCCGTCCCGCTTTTCCTGTGGTTCAGGCAGTGTCATACTGGCTGCTGGAAGGGAAGGGGTGTCTGTAGCTGTGTGTGTTCAGCCTCCTGGGGTAACCGAGACGGTCCAAACCCGGGCAGTCACTTCGGAAAACAGCCAGCCTGGAAGTTTGGAAGCAGGAAGGTTGCACAGACTAGTGACTATTACATGGAAAATACCTGCTCAGCCCATGAAGTGATGGGGCCCATCTGCCCCCACCTCCCCCCCTCCATGCAAAGGGTTGCACAGGGTGCATTTTGTGGGGTTTCACTCAGTCCAGATGTTCTAAGTGAGATGGTTCCTTCAGGAGTCTGTTCAGCCAGGCTTGCAGGCAGGAGGTTCTCCATAAAGTTCAACCTCTGTTCCACTTCTCAGGCTCATCCACCCAAATTTTTCTTTCCTCTGGCACCTGCTGAAATTTTCCATTGACCGTCACAAGGAAGGACAAGCCACTGGGCTGGCCTTGGCCAAATCTGGTTTGACTTTTTTCTCTTTCTCAGGACGTATTGACATCCTGTGTGCCTTTGAGTGGGTTGTTTGCGGTCTCTCTGTGGTTGGGTTCCCACCTGAGAAATGGTATTACTGTAATAACAATCCCTCTCACGTCCACAACAGCTTGGGTCATTCTTAGTGATTTCTCAACAAAGGTCTGGACATTCCCAGTAGCTTCTGAGTCATTAAGAAGTTGTGTTATTGAAGCCATTAACTAGTCCTGATAACTTATACTGGGATCACAGAGCACTTCTAAGAGCCCTGTGGATGTTCAGGACTCACGTAGAAACCTCAGGTAACACAGCTCTTGAACCAAAGACGTGCAGAATGAGGCTGAATGTTGGGCAGTTCTGGCTTCTTTGAGCCCAGGAGGTTGGGTACACAATGATGGTGTGAGCCCAAACTATCGTCACTAAGGGCTGAATTTTGCCCCGAGCCACCCCACCGTGTGTCAATCTGGAGCACCTTCTGGACGTGAGTGAGTAACTCAAATGAATAAAGCTAAAGATACTCTTATAATATTTTCACATTTGCCTGAGAAACAGTAACTTTCCTTTCTGTTTGAACTTTCAGAGAGCTCACTATTTCACCTTTGCTTTTTAAGATTTTTGTTACATTTTGATCCCGGCCTCGGTGTAAGAGCTAACTTTGTGCTCCTGGATTCTGACTATAATGAATGGTGTTTTGTGTGTTCACTGTAGTGGTGTGTTTGCCAGCAAAGACTGGGGAGAGGAGGAGGAACAGAGTTTCTCTGTTTGGGCTGTTCCATGCTGGTGTGTTGCAGAGTCCTTCCTGGTTATGGTCTACGTGAAATCCTCCCAACGCATCTGCAGGGCTTTTATAAAAACTGTCCACAAATTTATTACATCTTTTCAGCCAAGAAAGACTATCTGTAATGGTTCTGACTCAGAAGGTTTTATTTTGCCATTTCCAAGCTGGCGTACTTCTGCTGGTTAGTTCAAAACAGGTGTCTTAGACATTTACCTATATTTAATTTCTCAAAAGCCTTTTTCATAGCCCCCAATGAAACTAGACAAAGTTGGTGAAATGCTTTATTTGATATCTAAGCATCTTTAAAAACACGTTTTTATTTCAAGTGGGGTGAATTGATCTCTGTGGCTTTTTGTGAGGGCAACCTGACATTATTTACCAGAGAAGCAAAGAAATCATTTATTCACCCAGTTCTGGGGGTTACCTCTTTCCCAGGACCCAACAGAGAGTCGGTCTAGCCTTCACACCCTTTTACCTCTGTTTGCCCTTCCTGCTAATTTTTATTATATACTCTTGAAGTCATCAAAATAGACTTTCTCAATGAGGGAGTATCTGAGCCTGGGTGTTTATTGCTCTTCTATGATGACTGGCATCGGGCGTTCCCATACAACGGGTCCAGCATGGAGGTGTCTTGGCAGATGACCATTTCCCCTGTGGTTTTCTCTTTTTCCTGCCTGCTGGAAGTAGGAGGAAAATATACCTTGTATGGGTACTTTCACTGAATTTCACTGAATTTTTTTTTAGAGTTGAAAGGGACCATAGAGATCATCTAGTCCAACTCCCCTGCTGAAGCAGGATTGCTTAGAGCTAGAGCATGTTACTCAGGACAAGTTACTTTGTCCTATATCCTATGCAAGAGATGGGAACACTTCTTCTCCAGACGGCAGGTCACCTGCAGAGCATGGGTGTGTGATTGAGGGTTCTGTGAGCAAGGTTGTGTTGGACAAAGGCATGGAAAAAGCCAAGTCCTGGCAAACTGTCACTGGGAAGGGCTCTTGCTGGAAATGCAGAAAGCTCAGCAAACCCATGCTTCACCTGGATGTTCTATTTTTGTCAGACTTCTCCTAAGGAGCAGCTTTGGAGGTGTCACTGGAGGTGTTCCCAGTAGGAGTGCTTGGCTGATACGGTCCGTTCCTTGTCTCTCATCTGGACCTGACTTTGTGACTCGTGAGTTTACTTGCTGAGCCTGCTGTCACCTAGCTGAGGGTGCTGCCAGGAAAATGCAGGGTGCTCTGGGGCTGGGAGCTGCTCTGGAGAGCAGGAGAGTGGCTGGGCAGTGACATGTAAGTGACCCGTGGCCTCTTCCTAGTACTGTCACAGGCTGTCTGCTTGAACTCACTACACCTCCCTTCTCCATCTTCAACTGAGCAGCATAATACTTCTTTTGTTTGTTTTCTTAGAGCACAAACAACTCATGCAAGCTGGAAAGCCTTTCCCAATCATTCCCAAACACAGAAATATGTGCCTGCAATGTGGCACTTTTTAGAACAGCATCCTCTCAGATGGTGGAGAATCCATCACAGCCTGGGGTGAGTAATTCCAATGGCTCATTACTCTTTCAATTACAAACTGGCACCTTCCTTGCAGTTTGAATTTGTCTAATTTTGGCTTCCAGCCATTGGATGTTGATACGGCTTTGTCTGTTAGATTAAAGAGAGTTCTACTGTAAGAGATCTCCTCTGTAGTAAGTGCTCTTTATTGTTAATAAGGTACTTCTTCCTCTTCTTTTTGATAAGCTAAATTATTAAGCACCTTAAACATCTCAGTGTGAGCAGCTCCCCTCCACCCCGCAGCCCTCGAACTGTAATTGCAGTTCCCTCCTGAATTCCTGCTCAGGTACCACGCAGTTGCCCGAAAGGCACATGGTGCCATTTGAGACATCTGTGTGGAACTGGCAGTTCTTCTGCGGCTGCAGTGGCACTGGGTGCAGGTATCTGTGCTTAGGCACCCTCAAATTCCAGAAGAAGGGTGTAATATCCATCTCCCCTAACTTGAACCACCTACACCTTGAGTAGTAGTCTAACCTATCACCCTGTGTCCCGAGTACATCTTGCTTAGTCTAATGGTTAAGTAGTTTTCTGGTAACTAAGTCAATGCTCGCTGAGCTGCAATGGCCTAGAAGATGACTCCGGCACAATGCGCCTGTTCTGCTGCCCATTGCAGCAGCTGTGGAGTCCCTAGTGTGGCTGTGAGGTCCTACTGGAGGGCAGCTTGGCCAGCTCACCTCTCCAAAGGAGACTATCTAGGCTACTGTCAATTTTACTTCTGCAGGTTTGGGGGAAAATGCCATATTTGTGATGTAGACTCGCATCCTGCTTTCCCAGCTAAATCTGGCAGGGATACGTTGTTGATGCTGATGATTGTGGCTTCAGGGACGGTGTTGTGTCATCTTCCTTTGTTTGGTCCTGGGTTTCTTAGAAAATGTCGCAGTCCTTGTGTTGTGATGGAGATGTTGGCAGGGAACTCCCAAGGAGAGCCATCAGCCACGTTCTCCACCCTTATGTCTACCTGAGGGGAACCTGAAGAATGCCATCGTGTTCTCATGGCTCTTCAGAATGTGTTGACTGGGGATGGCCTCTGTTTTGATGATGGCTTAGAGCTGTTTGACACTATCCTGTTTTTTCATAATGTAAACTGGGTTTATACACAGTGACTGATCACGTGCCAGGAGTTTTATTATGGACAACAAATCTTATTCAGTCAACAGCAGAGACCAAACAGCTATTGTTTAACCTCACTACTTAGAACAACGTTGGGTGACTCCAGGCGTACCAGATGGGACCTACCACCCTCACGCTGCTCTCTCTGAGTAGTCAGCGAGCGGATGGGCTGCACATTTCCTTGTGAAGCGTGCTGGGTTGGAGCTCGTGTCATGCCCAGCTAGAGAGCTCTGCTCTTTAATTCGGGATGGTAGCATGGGAGGTCTCTGGTGCAGATTCCCGTGAGTTGGCCAAGGTGGGACTTCATATCGAGACGTTGCCACCATGCAGCTGTTAGAGTGCAGTAGCTGAGCAGAGTAACTTGCTGTTTCACGGGAACATGTTTTTCCCTGTGCCAAAGGTGTTTCCAATTGATCCAACCACAGAGAGGTAGTTAGTCCTCTGTGATCTCTGAATCAAAGGCTCCAGGAGATCTCTCCCTTGTCCACTGTTGATAAACTAGTCTGTCTTCATCACCTTAGCCCAAGGCTGGGATAGGTGTTTTGGAGATTCTCTGCTTGCAAACTCTCCTTTCGTGAGCAGCCAAGCTCTGCGGAGCGTATTTAGTGAAGGCACAACTCAATGAGACATGAACGGCCTGATCATGGCAGAGTAAAACACACGGATCCATTGCTCAGGTGAGAAGGAAGCGCGGCAGAGCGCTGAGAGAGCCTGGAAGAACAAGCACGAGTGTGTGTAATCCATGGTGTGAAACCAATGCTATAAATATCGGGCTGATGGAAACCAGATCTGTTCTGCGTATGCTTCCCATTTCTACTCCAAAGCAAGAAACTTGTTTGCAGTGAGAGGCTCATCCATGGCCAAGCTTTGGCCCCTGTTCCTTCCCCCAAGGCATGTGCTTGGTCCCCCTGAGACCTTTAAAAGGAAGTTCTGGGCGTGACCTGGGAAAGGAATGTGTAGATCTCGTGAAAGATTTCCTCTGTGCCACTACATGTGAGGGGAGCCCAGCATCATTCATTCGTAATAGAAATTATCTTTTTCACTTGTGCCTCCCTGCCCTCGTTTTTACCAACGAAAAACCTTGGGAGCCACAATAACTTGTCTGAGGGCAGAAGGTGGCTGTGAAAATCAGCGCTGCCTGTATCAACATCCAGGGCTCCACTCTTACTATTTGATATTTTGATCTCTTCAAGCTTCCAGTCAAGTGAAGTAGAGAAGGCAGGAATTGCCACAAATAAATGTCCTCGGTGCTAAATCCTACCAGGAGCCATCACAGTAAATAAGTTTGTTTCCCTCTTACCTTGTACTCGTGCAAATCCCCATGGCCAGTGGAATTAAGCCCATATAAGACTGGTGTGAGCGGGAAGCGCTGGGATCCCCGGCTTTGGGGAGCACGAGGAGAGCTGAACTTTGGCTACCAGTTTTCAGGGAGTTAAAGAGAAGGAAGCATATTCCCCAAGGCAAAGAGCAGAGACCCATTTGGAATAAATCTGCTGGCTGGCTGCACTCCTCATTCTGGCAGTCAGCTCGTTTACGATTCAGGCCAAGTTTTGCACTATGGTCAGCTTTAACTAATAAAGATCTAGCATGGTACCTTGCTAATCTCATTAGGTGGAGAGGTATGTTTTGGTAGCGGTTTCTGGGGGAGGACAAAGAGAGAAATATGTTTAGCAATTCCAGCTCAAGCTATTTCTGTCAGCTTTTTAAAAAGTATATATATAAGTAACGTAGCATACACATATATATACATTTCTGCTGTTTCTACTTAAATCTCCCACTAAAAATAGTGATACCAGAGGTCCCAATTACCAGTCCCTGGGGATAACTGCATTCCAGGCTATGGGGACTTAGAAACTCCATAATATCACCATTGCCCCTGGCTGGGCAATGAGGTCTTGGGGTCCTTCTTGGACCTTGCTTGGAGTTAGACATACCGACCCCCCCACCGCCCCAGCTTCAAAGCCCAGGAGAAGCTGTGATGTTAAAGCCTGCTGATCTCAGTGCCTTGCCCAGCGCTGCATTGTCAGGTTTATTTTCAGTGACACCAGTGGATTTTTTTTATTTTTTTATTCTCCTCTGAACTAAGGCTTTAAAACTCTCAGGAATTGGCCCAGTGTTAATAAATGGCAGATCTTTCACTTGGAGCACGAGGCATCGCCCCATCAACAGAAGGGGAGAAAGGGGAAAACCTGCTTCTCTCCCCTTTCCCTTTTTGTTCCCAGATGGCTGTGACTCTGTGCTGGGAGCTTTGAGGTCCTGTATGGATCGACTGGCTTCTGGCACTGCTCCTTGGGACGTACTGGGCAGGCTTTGCTCTCCCCTCTTTCCTTTGCTCTCACAATTCCGTGGCAGAATTTGTCAGGGCACCCTCAGCTGCGGCTTCAAAATGGGTCCCGAGCTGAACACGTCATCGCGGTCCCTCCACGTTTGGAGGCTCTAACTAAGGCAAAGAGGGAAATGTCCTGACGCCGTGGGATACACTTGATTAATCAATTGGTCAAGGTGGCAGCGCAGGGGCTTTGTTGCCCCTTATAAGGTTGTTCCTTCCTCTTCCTTGTGTCACAACAAGGACGTTGTTGTGTTTTGCCGAATCCTTCCTTGCTTGGGGCCAGTCATTTATCAAAAGAGATTTCCATCTTGGACTAATAATTCATCTCTTATTGCAGCCCTCACCGCTCTGAGGGCCCATTTGTTTCCTCTTATCACAGTCTAATTATTTGGTGAAGGAAAAATTTCTGACTATCTGGGGGACAAGTGGCCGAGAGTTCAGGAGAACCTGGCTCCCAGGTAGGGACATGCTTGTGAGCGTGGGCGAGGGGCTTCCCGGGGGTCGGACCCCATCCGTGGGACCGCGGAAGGGGGGATGGGGCGGGATCCGGTGGGTTCGACATGAAACACGGAGTCTTTTTCTTTGACTCAACTTTGCCTTTGTGCATTTGTCACAGACGAATGCTCCCACGCGCGTCACACCCACTCATCTCCCACCACCCCCTCGCTCACCTTCTCACACACAGACACACTCACACTCTCACACATACTAATAAGAAATCCTGGGAATTAGCTTTTTGGTCTTTTTTTGTTCCCCCCCCCCCCTCGGAAAACTGGGAACAAAAAGAGAGCAAGAATTTGTATTCATACATACTCAGCCACTGCTGGGATCATAGAAGGGAGGATGGATGGATGGATGGATGAACAGATAGTAATCACAGCAGCATAATTAATAATAATGACAGAACAGCATCCTGCTCCTATTAATAGTGCATGCACAGCTTTAATCAGCTCCATCCACCATCCGACAGGAGACTTTAACTAAATCAATTGCTAGTTTCTGTCAGAAGGGTTGTTCTGACCAGATTGACGGAGGGATCCCCTTGGTTCTTTATTTCAAAAAAGGAGAAATTATTAATTTATTATCCATTTTTGCATCTTTATCTGGCCCAGGATAATTTCTTTGTTTTATTGAGTGACCTCAGTGCAGCTCAGAGGCGGTGGGGGATGTCTCAGGGGGTTCCCCAATTCCCTCACCCCTGGCTGAGCATCCTCTGCTCATCCATCCCCTGCCTCTTGAGCTCGGTCCAAGGCTCTGAGATGGTCCTGGACAGCCAAGCTGGGGAGAGGACTATTAATAAGGGCACAGTGACTGCAGTCACCGTGCCACCGCTCTCTTCCTACCACCCTTGTTGCTTTATAAAGCACTTTGGAATCACCTGGAGCATGAGAGGTGCTCTATAAAATCAAATTCCATCTCAGTCTGTTCCCCTGCTCTGAAAGCAGCAATAAATTCAGCTGGGCTGGTAACGGCCAGTAACACCACTTCAGAAATGGTTTTTACAGGGAAGTGCTGAAATCTTGTTGGTTTATTAAGCATATCATACGTATGGATTGTCAATTGATGTATTGCATGCAAAAGATACAGTGAATATAATAATAACCTTTCCCAACATTTCATTTTGAAGCTCCATTTACCTGAACCGAGTGCTTCCAATAAATATTTCACAGCATGTTTCTCCTCCACAAGTGGGCTTACAACTTATGAAGCAAACACAAATGTTTTAATTCTGACAAAATGAGCATCTTTCATGCACCAGCCTCTCTTCGGCACATAGTTTTGTGGCTAAATGCCTTTCTGATTATCACGTCCCAGGATATTACTTCAGCTGAAGTGATATGAAATGTCATTAAAAAGTAATGTTCCTCTGCTTTGACAATCATATTAGTAAACATTGGAGGCTCTGCAGGTTATATGTCAGGCAGGCCGACACTAATGGGTTTATTAACATATACAGTAGCACTTTGTCAAACCTCCTTGTTAATCTAAATTTGCAGGTGACAAAAAGAAAGGGAGGAGAGAGCAAGAAGCTGATATTTAAATACTCTTTAGGTTGGGCCACAAGTGAAAGAAGCCAGAAAACCCCAAGCAAGGTCGGCCGCTCGCCCGGCTGCTTCCCTGGGCTTGCCCAGCCATCGCTCCTGGGCAGAGGTCTCCAAGCTGATGGGGAACAGAGACCCCCATCCTGGAGAAGAATGAGGGCAATGCACAGGAAAGGGCACCAGTGGATTTGTGTCAGGGTTGGGGATGAATAGCTTCTTCCCCATCCGATAGAAGAGGGCAAATGGGGACACAGGGACAAGCAGGTTATCCCAGGGACCAACGGGTCATCACAGGGATGTCAGGGCCCCCAGGACATCTGCTCTGAAGTGGAATCATGGAATCATGGAATTGTCAGAGTTGGAGGGGACCTCAAGAGACCACCCAGTCCAACTCCCCTGCCAAAGCAGGGTTGCCCAGAGCACATCACTCAGGAGCATCCAAGCAGGGCTTGAAGATCTCCAGAGAAGGGTACTCCACACCCTCCCTGGGCAGCCTCTGCCAGGGCTCTGGCACCATCACCCCAAAGAAGTTCTTCCTCAGATTTGAG
>JAOTQQ010000003.1:27053463-27078292 GCA_026546715.1 Gallinago undulata | reverse complement strand
TGCCCGTTGCCCCTCGTCCTGTCACTGGGAACCACTGAAAAGAGTCTGGCTCCATCCTCCTTCAACCCACCCTTTAGGTACTTGTAAACATAAATAAGGTCTCCCCTCAACCTCTGCTTGTCCAGGCTAAAGAGTCCCAGCTCCTTGAGCCTTCCCTCGTAAGGGAGATGCTCCAATCCCTCCATCATCTTCATTGGACTCTCTCCAGTCCCTCTTGAATTGAGGGCCCCAGAACTGGATGCAGTGTTCCAGTTGTGCATGAAGATATTTGTGTCACCTATAAACTAATGCTTGGGGAAGATGGAGGCAGTGTCACAGGGATGTGGCACCAAGTCACAGGGCTCTGTGGCCCTTTAGAGGTGACAGAGGGCTGAGAGCAGATTTTCCCCAGGAATCAGGCAGAGAGAGGATGGACATCTGAGCTTGAGGAGGGAATGGGCTCTCTTGATGTCCCCAAAGGATAGGACAGGAATGGGGAGGAGGAATTTCAGTTGCTGCTGCTGGGTTGGCTGATGCTGAGCCCATCCCAGCAGGTACCTGGGCAGCAGCCCTGACTGTCCTACCATGGGCAGAGAGGACCACACTGAGACGCTCTGGGCACCTTCACAGAGCCCCTGTGGTGATGGTGATGCCAACCAACCAGTGGGTTTAGCTCCCAGTAGGCAGCTTGAGGCTGTGCTCTTGCTGTTCCCCGTAGCGGTGATGGAGAGCTGAATTTGGCCCACGGAGAGTTATTTACCTGACAGCTCCCAGTGCTTCCCCTCGGGAATGTTTGCTAAATACCTATTTCCAGTTTGTTCAAACAGGACCATCTGCTCGATGGGCCAGAAGCTCTTCCAGCACATACCAGATAGAGGAGGCTGGAGGCACAAATGGGGCTGTGGGGAGCTGCCCCGAGGGGATATTTGGGAAAAGCCTGTTTCCACGTGGGAAATGACTTGGATCCCTGCACCCGCTGCCTCCCTCTCCCGGCTGGCAAGGCTTTGGAAGGGATGAGTAACAGCAGCAAAACTTTGTGTGGTGAAGCCGATTGCAGGGCTGCACAGATGCTTGGCTTATTCCAGCGCTGGGAAGGTGGCACCACGCCATGTCCCGGGGCCTGGTGGGGTGCTGGAGGTGGTCCAGGCTTCCCATGCGTGGAGGGAACAGCGTTGTGTCCTTGGGCAACCCTACAATAACCCAGCGGGGTTTATTATGTGATACAGGGCTGGCTGCATCGCATGGCCCTGCCCAGGAACTGCAGCGAGGGTGGGAGTCTTATGGACTTCAGTGGGATTGGGGAATAAGAGGCGTCTGAGATTTCAAGTTGTAGAAGACAAACCCACCTCTCTCTCTCTCCTCAGGTATCCTGGCTTAGAGAACCACAAGCTGTTCAAAATCATCTCCTGAGCTAGTTTCTCAGGTGCAGACGTTTGGGTGAGTGGCCAGACTTCAGTCCCCAGGGACACGTAGAGTCTGGAGGAACCTGCTGGCACCTCTGGGTGCCCCAACACACTCTGAGATGTGGCCATTCGGATCCGTCATGTGTTTTTTCCCAGTAGAGTGGGACGAGATGGGTGTATATATGAGGCAGAGTTGTCAGGCTTATTTGTAAGGATGCTCTGGACTTGGTAAGGCACCGTTGACTGGGGGGGTCCCAGGGCTGTGCTGGGCTTTTGGTTCTGTGCTGGGAGGAGATAGCAGCTGAGCCGGGTGTTCCCTCGCACCAGCTCTGTGCTCGCTACAGGGTAAGTGAAGTCAATGACTTGCCGTGGTTTTTATTTTGGGAGCTAGGAAGTGTAAGTACAGTGGGACCTATTCTTGTCCGAATGACTAAGCCTCTGCCAGCCCAGAGCTCTTCATCTTGGCAAACAGATGGTGCGTGGAGGGAAAGCGATGCTATTCACTGCGCTGAAAGGCCTTTTCTTTCTGGAGCGGTGCCTTAAAGCTACAATGGTTTGGTTTATCAGGCTGAGCAGTACCAGGCGTTCAGGTGCCTTTTGGGGAGTGACAAAAATAGGTCAGAGTCGCAACCGGTCCCTGCCTCGAGGGGCCGGGAGGGACATATCCTCTGCTGGTGGAAGTTGGACACAAGTGGATACAGAGAGCTTGGCCGTGGGGCAAAGAGCAGGGCTCATAGAGCTTGGCCATGGGGCAGAACAGCAGGGCTAGGAGATCTCGGCCATGGCAGAGAGCAGAGGGGGTTGGGGATCCTTTGGGACATGGAAAGGAGCATCATTTCTTGTCCCAGGAGGGAGCCTCCATCCCTAGAGCCACTCCAAGCCCTGTGTGCCCCAGAGCTCGGCACGATGCTTGTTCTTGGTGTGCTCATTCTTCAACCACAGTTGCAGAGAAATTCAAGAGAGAGTGGAGAACATCACCCCCAAGAGCATCTCCTCCCCTGCTCCTCTTCCCCCAGCCCTCATGCTGCCCCCCAACTCCTCTTTCCTCTGCACCTCCTCTAATGACTCCAAAAATAGGCCGGTTGTGCCACTGCCACACACGTACCTGCGACAGAGGAACGGGCATTACAAGCCCTGGGAGAGGGTCCTGTCAATCGGGTGGTTTCTGCTTTGTTGGCAGATAATTACAGCGTGGAGAGAAAAAGTATTTGCTGAAAGCAGGAACTTAATGGGGTTTATAAAGGAGGCTTTGTCCAAGCAGCTACTGGAGTTAATAAAACTCAGCTTGGGCTCCATAAAGGTCTGGAAAGCTTAAAGTCTTGAGTTTTGCTGAGTGTTGCCAGGCTGGGGGTTTGGGGCTGGCATTCATGGTTACTGTCCAGTGCTGTGGAGAGCTGTGGGGGTGCAAAGGGTAATGAGGACTCGGGGTTGCGCGGGAGCAGCTCCCGAGCATCCTGGGTCACGCGAAAGTCGGAGCCAAGCAGGCACCACCGTCCTGGTGTGCCAGCTGAGGAGGCTGGTTGCTGGCAGGGAGCAGGGTTTCACATCACTCAGATCCATGTTTTGCAGCAGCACTGCAAGCTCCCAGAGCTTTTCTGGTCTGGGGGCTCGTTATTATGAAGTGCCTGGTGCATTTGTCTTCATTTGATCTCTTCTGGCTTAAAAGGGCAGTGAGAGTCAGTAGCCAAGTGCTCGGAGATGAAGAGGGGGATGTGGATTTTTAGTACCACGCCGTGTGTGATCCCTGTTTGTGCCATCCCATTCCCAGTGCCCGGTGGGATGTGAGCACTGGGTGTGGGTACGGACCTGTGTCCACCGTGGCCCTGAAGGTGCTCACTGGGCTCACTGGGAGCTGGTGGTCGAGTCTGATGCCCTTGAGCTCTGAATTTCTCCATATAACATAAAGGCAGCAGGAACTGAAGAGCTGCTGAATCAGTAGTTTATTTGGGAGAGGGATTTCCTCTTCTTTTCTTGTCTTTTCTTTCTTTCCTCCAGTAGCTGCAGTGGAATAAAAACCTTTGAAAAAGGGAGGAAGGGCCTGAAGGCAACAGGTTAGAAAACAAATACCAGAAGAATGAGAAATGGAGTTATTTGGAGAACAGAGTTATTTGCTTCAAGATCCAACTTCTTTTTTTTATGTGGTTTTTTTTTTTTAAGAAAATGGAAAAAAATCATTTTCTCAAAATATCCCCCCTTTTTTTTGTTTAAAAACTTTAGACAAGCTTTTGGTGTTGCCTCTGCTCAGGATGGAGTTTGCAATTTAATAACCTTGTTGTGTTACAAATCCTGAGACTTCGCGACTCCTGCACTAGTCCATCTGCCAAGCAGAGAGAATTTCTTGACCTTTTAAAGAAAGCCAGAGATAATGAACCATTTGGACCGTAGGATGCCCGAGCTGCTTGGAATAAAATCAGCGTGGCTGTGAATTTTGGAGAGGAACAAACGTGGAGCTCCGAGCCAGCAGTGCGGGCTGAGGGTTCGCAGCGATCTCCGACTGCAGTAACAGCCATAAACTCCTTTAAAACAGTTAATAAATCAGAGGACATGGGCAGAGTGAGATCTGGGCTTCACGAGGGCTTGAGAAAGTGTCTTGAAGGCTCCGGTGAGGGAGGATTTGACTGGCTGCCATTGGGTTCGAGCTTGTAACTAGTGATTTTCCCCTTCAAAGATCTCATCGGCTGTTGAGAAGTGCAAACACTGCAAAGGCTGAGGCTTGTTGGGGGGAGCTGGATGTCAGACGCTGCTGTCCCTGTGAGTGATGGCCTTGGAAATGTGCAGTGTGTGCCACGTGTTTTGCACTGCGGGTCTTGGAGGTTCAATGGTGAAAGATCAGTATTTTCTGTGATGAATTTTAGTTCTTCTCTGAAAACGGAAACTTGAATTTTTGCAGCTTCACGGGTGTTGTCCCCAGTCAGGTGTCCTGTCAGGCTGGAAATGTCCCCTGGGGAGCACCACTCACCCCTGCTAGTGAAAGGGCCCTTGAGCATCCCAGACAATGTGGTTGAGGAGTGGAGACCAAGCACCCAAATTGTCCTTCCAATGACAATTCGTGATGGACATCCCCTCACCTAACCCTGAAAATGCTGGGTCCAGCTCCCGTGGACTTGGTGCCCAGCAACAGTCAGGGCTCTGCTGGTCCCATGAGAGGACCATGGCTCTCTGGTCCTTTTTGGATGATGAACATCAGTAGATGTTCATAGATGATTCTTTCTCCATTTGTTTGTGGATTATCCTTTCTGTGTCTGGCTCACCAGGTCTCTCCTGCTGCCTGGGTGGTTGCACCAGGGCTGTGATTTTCCTGCCTCCTGTGTGTGGTCCCTCACACCAGTGCTTTCTGCTTAGCCCAAGTGGTTTTGTTCTTTTCAGCTGCTGGTTGTTACCGTGTCCCTTTTCCTTAACATTTTCCACAGTATTTCCATCTCTGCAGCAAGTCTAGCACAGGAGCACCAACCTCCTGCCTGGCTCTTCTGTTTCTCTGCCTGCTGTGGCTGGATGATGCTCCCAGGTCCAAGGTGCAGACCCAGTGGACATGAACAGGGACACAGGGACACACACACACACGTGCACACGTGTGCAAACTGGCACAGGATGAGGCTGGCATGGACTTTTTGCTTCCACAACCTCCTTTCCATCACACCCAACTTGGTTCCAGCAGAAAAGATGTAGAAGACTTTTTGGGTAGAGCAGGAGAAGGGATGGCTAACGAAGGGACGGCTAACGAAGGGACGGCTAACGCGCTCCAGCCCTCACCTCGCTGGTGCCATGGAGAAATGCAGGATTAATTTGTTCAAAATGTCACTGAGGATACGTGTGTTCTTCCTGTGCTGGGAAACCCGAGCCAGAGCCTTGGTCTGTAGCTCTTTTAGGGGAAGATGACGTAGTTGCTCTCGATTAAACCGTTAGTTTAATGTTGATTAAACCGTGGGTAAATTATTCATGTGTCTGGCTATTCATATGATGCATAAGGCTTTTATTGTAATGGGATGGGTTGCCAAGCCTGGTATTAAAAACTTGTTGTCGTGCTCACTAGCAACTAGTGTGGCAAAAATAAACAAATAGGATGCTAAGGAAAGGGCTTTCGACATTAGCGCTGTAGCATGAGCTTAGCTGTCATTTAAACTGAAATAGCATTAGGTTTCTGGTGATTTTTTAGCCACAGATTTCATGTCATAGCCCGCTTTCCTGCCAAGGAAACATGGGCAGGCTTGCTCTCCTCTAATGGGGGTTCCCAAAGTGTTGCAGAATGTGGCCACCGCCGTGGTTGTGGCGAAGAGCCAGGAAGGACGGTCGCTTAGTGCCATAATAAGCAATCATTTAGTTCAGGGAAACCTCCAAAGTCAACGCTCATAAAAAATCCTGGGACTTGTTTGGCGTCTGGCAGAGAAGATGAAACACCAGGCTGAAGGGATTTCTCCGAGAGGTCTTCCACTCTCCATGCAGCCTCTGCTTTTTTCCTTCAAAGCTGAAAAGCTTGGCACGTGTAATGCACCCCAAACTACTGGAGGCCTAGTTGTACTGGTCACTGAAGGGTCTTCTTGCCATCGTCTTCAGGAATAAATCATGGACATGAGACATGGATGTGTATGAGTCTGCCCTGATGCCCAGGCTGGTTCCAGTCCCAGGATCAAGGGTGGTTGGGTGAGAGCAGCATCCTCAGTGCTGGTGACCTGCAGAGGAGCACGTTGATGGAGCACTTTGCAATCGCCTGCACCTGCCTCCTTTGCCATGCAAAAGCTGAGGGTCAGGAAGGAAGGGAAGGAAGGACCAAATACCCTTCTGGGGGTGCCCATGGCCACGCTCTGCTCTGTGGCTTCATGCAAAGCTGCTGTGGGGCTGGGGAGGTGGGTGATGGTCCTGGCTCCCAACTGCAGTACATTCCTGGGCTGCACTGGTGCTGGTGCTGCTGGTGGAGGGGAAGTGATGAGTCCTGAGGGGTTGGGGCACGTTGCGGGTGTCCTTTTACCCCAGCATGGCTCTGCCTCCATGCCTTCCTGGGTTTCTAGCACTCTTCCTCAGGTCACCAAGGCAGGTTGGAAACTGTTTTGTTGTCTTTATTATTGATCTGTAGACCGATTGATGAATCCTGCTGGCCAGGTGAAGATCTACGTCTTTAGATACATATGGGCTGTTGCTTGATTTCACGCAGCTTGGGTGGCTTTGTTGGTTAGCAGGAGGTTTTTCCTAAAGTCTGTGCTATTAAAAATGTTTCGAAGGCCTGGTGGGGCCCTCAAAAGTGACTGAAAAACATCTTCCTATGCCCACTGCTCATCTGACAAGCTCAATGTACTCCTCAAGGTCATTTTTCAGGCTGGCCTTTCCTGGGGGGCAGACAGGACTCAAAGCTGTGGCTTGCTCCAGCTGAGGGTCTCTCAAGACTCAGGCGAGTCTCATCCCCAAGAAGGAGGATTGGGGTGGTTGAGGATCCTGTGCCTCTTAGGGCTCCTCACCTGCCAGCCCCAAAGCCTCGGGTTTAACTGAAGTCCCACCAGCCTTGATTTCCCATCCCCCCAATCCCAGCTGAACGCCAGCCGGGGTCTCTCCCATCGCCTTCTTTCAAACAGCTTTACTCTCCCTCTTCCAGGGCTGAGTTTCCTTGCTTGAATCCCACCGGGATACAACTCCTGACCCCGGATCTCATCGCCGAGCGCAGACAGCGAGAGCCGTAATCCCCCGGGGCCGATAGAGGGGTTTATAAAGCCCTGCATCTTCCTGGGGCCATCGCCGGCGGGGGGAGGACGCGACGGCAGCTCCCGTGCGGATGCCTGTAATAGGAACGGTGCCTGGGGAGGCATTTGGTCCTCGTTAGCAGAAGCTCGGTAGCCGTTTTGTCATTTTTCTTGTTTGTCATAAAAAATAAATACAGTTTAATAGATGATCTTACAGAGCAGGTTTTGGCAACAAAACAGACCGTGTCCCATTATAAACCTGCTGTGTATAATTTAAAGCAAGATGGAATATCAAACCATTTCCAGCTCAGATGAGAGGGAGGGAGACACAGATTTAGGTCTTGATTGTGCTGAAATGAAAAACAGCGCTTTCTCGGATAGTGTATTAAATCAAGCATCCTGTTTTATGGAGTCCAAACTATAAACAGCTTTTTTTTTTTTTTCAGAATAATTAATCACGTCATTTATTTTTTGGTTTGAAAAGTTTGGGGAGGGGGTTTCTTTTGTTTCTTTGTGTATTTTTAGAGATATTGTATGCAAAAGAGCAGCCCTGAGCACTGTAGAAGATGACTTGGAGACCAGGGAGGACTTTAAGGGAATGTTCCTGTCAAAATCCCATCGATTATCAGAGATTTAAGGAAAGCCCTGAGGAGCTCTTGGGAATGCCATGCCTGATGGGGAACGCTGGGCTCTGGAGCCGAGGGAGTGGCAGGGGCAGGGATGCAGCTGGTGATGCACTGACCATCTCTGCTTTCCCAGACCAGTGTTAAGAGTGGGTTACTGGGGACTAGGGGGGCTGATGGGGGTGTCCATTAGCAGAGGGTGCTCCTTGCTGGCCTGCAGCACGCTTTCCCAGTTTGGGAAAAACCCACCCGTCGCTCTTCATTAAACAGAGCTGTTAATTCTTGCTGGGCTTAGAAACGGGTGGGTCTCTACCATCAGCACTGTCTCCATCATCCCACGAGCAGAGGTCCCGCTCCCCCACGGCTGTAAATCATCGCAGCCCCACCGGAGCTGGAAGAGGGACGCGGGTTTCTGCCAAGGAAGGAGAGGGATCCAGAGCGCGTTTCCTCCATCCTCCCGTTGGTGAAGCAACGCGGCTCCTCTGGTTTTGGGGCGACGGGGCTGGCTTGCCTCCGTCTGCTCTGGCTGCTCCCTTCCGATTTCAGCAGAGCCAGCGTAAATCCAAAACAGCTCTGGGGAAGCCGGTCGCGTTCCTGGAGACTCGAGGCTGGAGGAGATAGGAAACTATTCACAGCTTGTATGTAGCTGTCGACATTATATATAAAAAGCTGGCTGAGTGCAGCAACAACGTGCTATAGGCAGGGCGCTAATCTCTGGTGTTATTAAGTTTCCTGACATTTCCCATTATCGGAGCTTCTTTGCAGTTGTTTATAGGACTGCAAAACTTTAATCTTTTGGGTTGAAATGCATCACCCATGTACCATCCGTGACACAGGTAGTGCCACCGGCTGAAACTCTGCCGCCTTCTCGATTTTTCTTATGAGCTGGGAAGCTGCACGAACCCCAGCTGAGTTAAAAATAGCAATTGATAAAGCTGCAAAGTCTTGCACCCCGGAGGAGTTCAAGCCAGCATTCCTCCTGCCTGAGCAACCCTTGCTTGTGCTGAGCTGTGCGTGCGGGCACGGGGTTTAAAACGTGATTTCGTGCTGTTTTCCCCATCCCTGGGACCCCTCTGGGTCAGGAGGAGCTGAGCTGGGGTGAAGGCACGTCTAGGAGATGCAGAGGCAGGACCCCGTTCTTCAGGGCCAGCAGCATCTTGTCCTAACCACACTAGGTGGGTTCCTCTCCTCATTCCTGGCAATGAATAACCCACCAAGTCCTGTAGGAAACATACCCTGCTTCTGCAGCAAGAGGTTAGACACCGACGTGCATGTGCAAGAAGGTAAACCAATCTTTTTTTCTGAGCTGGAAAGTGGCATGTTTTACTGGAAAACCAAACCAGTTTGCTTTGGCCGTGCTGCCGCCCGTCCTCGTGGCAGCTGTACTCCTGATGCCATTCCCTGTTTGGGGTACTTCATGCTGGAGGTGTTGTGGCAACATGTTGGAGCTGAAACATATCGGCTTCGTGCCAAAATAATTCACTTAGGTTTGTTTGGCTTTTTTTTTTTTTATTTTTAATTTTCCAATGAAAAATCAAAATTTCCTCTGCAAAATGAGACATGATTTCAGTGGGGGAGGATTGAACGGCGATGGTGCGGGAAGAGGAAATAACTTCATTAAAAAAAAAAAGAAAAAAGAAAAAAAAAAAGAAACCAACCTAAAAATGACTTTTCCTTTGCAAAATAAATTTTATGACACATTTTTCTACCAGCACTAATTTTGAACAGTATTAGCAGTTTGGTGCCAGCCCAATGAGTGCTGGAGCGACTCACATTCCTGTAGGAGAGAGGTATGAATCCTCCTACCAAGTCTGAGGCTGGCAATGGGCCTTGGGGACCAAGGAACCCTCCATGCAGAGGAGAGGAGACCATCTTTGTGGGATCAGCCGTGGTCTTCTCACAGCTATATTAGAAATACAAACCCTGCAATGAACCGTTCAAGCATAGAAATGCATTTTGGCTCTCAGATAGCTGGTAAAATAGTTGTGTGAGTAGACAGAGGAGTTAGTGGTGGGGTTAGATAGCAGTCTCATCTGGAGAGAAATTGTTCCTAGAGGGTCTGATTTGGGCTTCCACACGATGTTGTCTTGTATCTGCTCAGGACTGGCCACCTCCGGTCACCAAAGATGCACGTGGAGTTGCAGGACAGTGACTTATGGGGAAGGATGATGGAACGGAATTCAGTTCCTGGCTCTGTGCTACAGTTTGTCTTGCCCAAGTTTTGGCCTCCTTGTACCACATGCAAGGCAAGGGCCACCGTGGTGTCCAGGGGTGGGACCTCCCTGGACCCATTTGTGTTTTATTTATAAGCCCAAAGAGGGGCTGCAGGCTCTGGATGCCGTTGCAGCTGAGGGATGTGTGTGCTCTGAGCCCCTGTGAGCTCTGGCCGTTCCTCATCCCCCCCCACCAAGGAGGAAAAAAATGCAATTTTCAGGATGTAAAGAGCAGAAAAGGTTTCAGTGCTCGCTGGTTTGTTTAAAGCAAACAGATCAATAACGCTCGATACATAACTAAATAAAACCAAGCCAGACCCCAGCATGCTGGATCTCCAGGGATCTATTTTGTGGCTGAAAAGGTGCCTTTTCTCCTTGGAAATGGCACTGACTCTTTTCCCTCTTGTGTGGGTAGTAAGGGAAAGAAATGGGAACTTTTCTCTTCTGTTCTTCTTTGTGGTTTGACCTGGCTTTTGTTGAATTACACCCTGAGCAATGGATACCAGTGCTTGCCCCTGTTGTAAGGCTGATGCAGTTTCAATGCAGTTGCTTGTTCCAAGAGCAGATTGGGTCCCAAGGGGCGGTGGTGCCTTGGCCTCATGGAAAGAACAGCTGGTGGTTCGCTGTGTTCCCAAATTAAATTTGTGGGGAGAAAGCAGGTACTGAGCAGGTGTCTTCTGTGGAAAGCATCTTGAGAAATAGAAATTTTCCAGTTTGATATTTTTCGGAAGAGTTTTTCTGTTTCTTGAAACATTTCATGGTGTTTTGAGCCACTGACTGGCCTCTCTCCACCACTGTGGGACTATTTTTCTTGATCAAAACTCCTGATTTCCCTTTGGGCTGCTCCTTCTCAAAGTGTTGCCCGCAGCGTGTCCTTCTCTTCAAACTGTGCAGTGGCTTCCTGATGCAAAACGATGTCCTCTAGCTTTAGTAGTGAGAAAGACCTATATGTTTCTTGTGCAACTGGTCCCATGGAGCCACTAGAGAGGATGGTTTACAACCGGCAGAGATGTCTGTGACGTTGACAGATGTGGCTGTCTGGTGATGGATGTACAGACCTTCACATTGTGATGGGACCTCCAACCTCCACCTCCCTGGCTAGCAGGGCTGTGGCAGCTCAGACATGTCCGTGGTGCTGGCTCCGTGTCCTCGCCCCCTTGGCAGCTGAGGGAGGTCAGCAGAGACCTGAGCTGAGTGCTCCATGATGTTGAAGACCTTGTGTTTGTTTTCCCTTCTCACTGGCGAGCTGTGCATCGCCTGAGGAGCAGCACAGGAGCAACCAGCTGGTGGGACCCAAATGGTTGTGCTGAAGTAATGACAATTTCTAGCGTAGGAGCTCTGAGGAGCTCCTCTGTTACGTGCTCTGCCCCCAGAATGAGTAAATAAAAGCCTCCTCATTTATTTATGATGCAAATAGCAACTGTGCATTCAGCTCTAGGATTTGTTGATTATTTATTTAGAGCTTCAGTGTCTCAGAGGCACTGGCTGTTTGCACGCAGGAGGTATCTGTCTGGGTTTATTACCCACAAACAGACATTTTGCTTCTTGGACTATGGCTGCTAATGTTTTTGAAAGTCTGCCGTGGAAATGGAAATCCTTCCAGGGACCTCCCTGGTCCTTCCTCCTCAGAGTCAAAAGCAGCAGCTCACGGTCCCACCAGCCCCCTCTGAAGCTGCATGGAGCCCCACTGCCGTGGAACACTGAGCTCTTCTGGGCATGAAGGTTTCTACTGTGATAGCACCAAAGGGTGATGGCTAAAATCCAGTTGCTGCAGGTCTCAAAAAGCTAAAGGGAAATGGGCAGGAGATAGATACTGGCAGGGATGAAAACAGGGAGATGGTACTGGCTGAACTAGTGATGGCTGCTTGGGAACCTCTTCTTCTCACCTCCCGTGATGGGACACAGTGTTACGGTGTGTTGGGTTTGTCGTGTTCCACAGCCAGACACAAAAAGAAGCTTTGTTGGCTTCCTGGAGACCTTGGGAGTAAAGTGGTGTTCCCCTGTGACTTGTTTTTCTCAGGTTGGTGGGTAATGAAGTTTTGGCACTTGGCTTTAAGAAGTTAATGACACTGGTTTGATACATCCTTATCAGGTGATCCTCTTGGCTTTGACATCTGATGGAGCACAAGTGCATCTGCAAGGAAGCACCTCGTTTGTCATCTATGGCATGGACCAGACCTCAGCTCCAAAGCTTTGGTGAGTACAACTCTGGACAGCATTTTCAATGAGTGCAAAGACAAGAAGGGAAGGGCTTGTCCCAGCAGATGGACGAGCCCAGAAGGGTTAGAACAGGAAGAAATTCTGTCCATCCCTGGCACCATCACAGGACTCCAGGAGGAAAGGCACCAGTGCCACTATCTCATTATCCACCAAGTTATTTGTGATTTGGGGAGATACTCAGATACCAAAGAAACCTAGAGATGCACAAGTGCGGCCTTGGTGACCATCAGTGTCTGACCTGGAACACAGGATCAGCTGGATGGGAGGACGCTGCCTGTGGCTGTTCTCTGCTGGTGGTGGCGACGCACAGCCAGAACCCCCTGCTGCAGGGAAGGACCGGCCACCGCTGCTGGGGTGGGTTCTCCAGCCGCTTCGCTCCCTGGGCTTGGACTCCAGCCAGAGTGAATCTCATGGAGGGGCTGGAACGAGGAGGGGGGTAACGAACTGTTTAGAGGGCCATGAATAGCAGCTTTCATCGGCTGTCATTTTCCATTACAACCAGCTCAACGTGGAAACGCAGCGCAGGGCCCTGGGAGGAGACGTTCCCCTGCCTTCTGAGTCCCTGCCAGCTCCATCCACAGCCTCCTCGGGCTCTTTGGAGTTGGAGCCTTTCAGCTTGAACCTCCTGCGGTGACTGGTGAAGGGCTGGCTGGACCCACCAGTAGCTCAACTCTCGTTTGACAGCATGGAGAGGGGTGAGAAGTGACCGTGACCTTGCTGTGCCCGACGTGAGTTGACGTGGATGATGCACAGAACACAAACCCTTGCAGGCGTGAAGGAGTTCTGCAGCACCTAACCCGGGCGCAAGGGCTCCAAGAACATGAATCTTCAAACAAGACTTTGTGTACAGGGAGCCTTCTGCCAAAAGGTAGCGGAGAATTTGATGTAAAACCAGAAATATGCTTTGGTTGCCTTGGAATGCAATATCCTCCTGAGCTGGCATGGGTATCACTTCACGGAGATCAGCTGGCCACCAAAGCACTGATACCTCCCAAACTTGGCTGCGTTTCAGCGCCTGTGGGATGGAGTATGAAAAGCAAAAGGAGGATGGTCGAGTGTCTCTGTTTCCAATGGACCGCGGTGCAAAGCGCCTAAATCTAAGCCCGAGGATGGAGCTACACCCTGAGCGTGTGGACGGTTGTAGGAGTTCTTGGTCTCGTTTCTGGTCGGGGATGAGTGTGGTGGTGCTGGAAAGGAGCTTGGAAAAGGAGCTTCCAGCAAGGAGTTAGCTAAAAGAAACTGATAGTTTTTACACCGATAAATTGGAACTGGGATTACAAAGGCAGAGAATAATTTTTATGCTCTGAAGCTCGTTCATTTGCTTAATTCTGAGTTCGGGTGGTGGGTACAGGAAAGGATGGTGGCCAAGGGCTGAGCGTGGAAATCCCCAAAACCCATATCTGACAGAATTATTCACTTTTCTTGACTGAGCAGGGTGTGCGGGCAGCTCTGAGCAAGCAATATGATGGCTGGTGCTTGCTGGTGCCCAGAGATGCTGTGGGTGTGCGTGGGGGGAACAAGGGCTGGGAGGAAGGAGGGGGTGGAAAAGCCACATTGCCCCAAGGCCAAGCCAGGGATGGAGCAGAGAAGGGGTGTGAGGGACAAATATCACTTCTGCAGGAGCAAGCTTTATGGAAACAGCTGGTGCACTCCTGTTCCTCGGTGTCTCCCCACCTGCAGCTCCCGTGAACCTTCCCTTTCATCCCTTCGATCTTTATTTCATTTGATTAATAAAAAACTTCTTCTCTCAGCAGAGATACTGGAGCACAGCCCACGGGGTGGGAGTGGAGGGAGGGAATAGCTGCAGCTTGGCTTCTCCTCCCTGACCACCAGCCAGCTCCCTATCTCGGGATGGATCCAGCAGCAGCGCGGGAGCTCGCATCCAAGAAGCCCCGGTGCTTTGCCAGGGCCACACAGGTAGCAAAGAGCCTTATAGAAAGTCAAGTGCAACATCTGGGAGTCTTTCTGGGAGTCTTTCTTTACTTTTTTTTTTTTTTTTTTTTTCCCTCTCGCCTGTTGCCTCCCCTGTATTTCAGAGCAGTAACTCTCTGATGTGCAAGGAGAGCTTGCCAAAGCTGAAAAGGCTCCAGTCTCCCACACGAACACCCCTGAGTGTGCACAAACGCCCGCCCGCATCTGTCGAGGGAATCTGCATCAGAGGACAACCGCTGTATTCTGGAGGAATACATTGCCTGTGAGACCCTGAGGTCCTTTGTAGGAGGACAAGTAGTTGGCTGTTCTCTTTGGCTCTTTGGTCAGGCTCAGTGCTGCTGCCCAAGGGCACAAGGGGCTGGGGACAACTGGTTCGGAGATCTTGTCCTCCCATCTCTTGCCTTCTGCATCCTCCCCAAAGAGTCTAAAACCTCAGTTAGTAGATAAAGGAAGAGGAGCCAAAATGCTTCTCTGAGAAGGCAACGAATCCAGGCAGGGGGGAGCTGCCCCCACCCCCCTTGCTGTTCATCAGTGATGCCCCACAGACTGCCAATTAATTTGCTTTCCCATCTGTATCCTGATGGTCTCGGGCAGTAGACAGCTTCCGAAGGGGTGGGAATCTGCCCTCCTCCTCTCCTGGTGAGCAGCCTGGCTCTGGTGCAAACAGTCAGCCTGGCTGAAGGGCTCCACAGTCTTAACAGCTTGCTTGTGGGGGTTTTTCCCGGTGTGTGTACAAGCTACCAGAGGGACTTGTAGGGATGGAGACCAGACCCCTGGATGGGGCCAGTCTTTTTTTCAGTGGTGCCCAGGGACAGGACAAAAGGTAATGGGCATGAACTAGAACATAGGAAGTCCCATCTAAACATGAGGAGGAACTTCTTTACTTTGAGGGTGGCAGAGCCCTGGAAGAGGCTGCCCAGGGAGGTGGTGAAGTCTCCTTCTCTGGAGACATTCAGACCCACCTGGAGACATTCCCATGAAGCCTGCTTTGAGTGACCCTGCTCTGGTAGGGGGTTGGTCTAGATGATCTCCAGAGGTCCCTTCCAACCCCATATCATTCTGTGATTCTGTGAGACAAACAGGAACCTTCCTGGTAGCCACTGCTCAGGCAGGGAAGCGGGATGCTGCTGGGAAGCAAATGGGAAAACAGAGCCTGTGGGAGAGGAAGGAAGAGGACAAGGCAGGCTCGAGATCTGGAGCATGTTTAGGGCAACAGACTTGGCCGTGGTGGTTGGCTGGCGATAGATGGGTTGGCTTCCTGAGCCCATAGAGCCCCATTCCCAAAACTGGGCATTTTGGGCCATTTGTAACCCCTTATGTAGCAGTGAAAAATGATTTAATTCCCGCTTGTTCTGTGTTGGAAATCAAGTACCTTAATAGGAGCCACAAGATTGGAGAAGGGGTTTATTTTCTTGTCCAAAGGCTGGTCTGCTGATAAATGTGGTGATTGAACCTTCCTTGGTCTGGCAGGGGAGGGAAGGGGCTGCCTCTGTCTGGATGCTGCACCGTCTGGTGTTTGCATTTCTTACCCTTCCTGGTCTTACTTCGCTTTAGTTACCCCGACCCTTGGTGGCTGTACTTAGGCAGGATTGCAGAGGGGACTTCAAAATTTTTACAAGTTCAGATCTGCAAATATTTTCACGAATGCATTCAGAAAGAAGAATTTGGTGATTGCAAACTGTTCACAATAAATTCTGAATCAAGAAACCATCAGACCTGATGCCTTTTCAGAGGAGCAGTGAAGCATCCAAAATGCACCCGGTGAAGTTTATTATTAGCTATTTTCCCCTTTTTTTCTTCCCGAGAGGTGTCTTATCCAGCCTGGGAATGGGAGTACTGCCACCTAATCACTGATAACAACAAATAGCTTAAAGAGATAATTTCCTAACAACAGAGCTAGCAAATGCGAGCCGTCCAGCTGAGGGAGAGTGACAGAAGTGAAAAAAATTATTTCAGAAACTGTGAGCAGAGAAGGGGTTCAGTGTCGGTGGCGCAGGAAAGACATAAGAAAAGGGGAAAAAAAAAAAAAAAGCCCTACAGGAAAATACAATTTAAACATCCCCAGAAGACATGCAAATGCAGACGTTTGCTCAGTGAGGGGCCTCTGGATTTTTCCTAATGAGGTCTAATGCGAAGAGGAAATTAAAGAACTCTGTTTTCCAGTCTGCCCAGTTGCAGAGCATCTGGGCGGGGGTGGGTGCCAGGGAGGGAGGCTGTGGTGCCGCTGCCGGGGAAGGACCGGGACGAAGAGCAGAACTCCTGCTCTCCAGCTGGCCAACGGGACCCGTCAGCAATTTGTATTTCTGACAGAGTATTCCTGTTCCTTCAGCAAAAGCAAACAACTAATTCAATGAAGCAGAAACTTTACGGAGGAGGAGATCAACCTGGATAAACTTCTTGACCAAGTGCTTTTGTTTTTTCTTCTTCTCAAAGGGTCTTCCGAGATCATCCAGTATCTGAGACCGTTTCTTCTTTGAAATAGAAACATCCGGTTTTCTACTCCGTAATACTTTTCATTTTGAATTGTAAGCTGAGCATAGCATGAATGGGGCTGCTTTGCTGAAGTTTTGGGAGAATTGAAACCAAATGTTTAAAAATTATCTATCCAAAATGCTTGGCTTGACTGAAGTCAAACCGATTGTTGTTTTTTTAAGCTATAAACAATATTGAAACTCTGACTGTTTATCCCCATATGACTTGAGAACTGTTTACAATTTTTAGACATTTTTCAGGAACTAAAAACCTGTTCCTCATGTATATTTATGCTGGCAGCTGCTCTCTGAAGGACAGCTCAGCTCCTCGAAAAGTAGAAGCATATGACAATTTTCTCTTTAGTAAAGCTGGTAAAATATAGGGTGTCAAACTGGGATGAATTTCCCCGGCCAGTTTGGTGGGCTGGGAGGGCTGCTCTGTGGCATTTCCCTTTGGAGCTCCGGTGCTGAGGGTCCCACGTGCAGCATGAGTTCCACATTGTCCCCATGCTCTCCCCACGAGCTCTCAGGCTCTGGGGTGTGCTGTATCTGAGAGGGGTTCAGGGGTTCAGCCACAGCTCCAGTTTGACACCTGGGATCTGGCCATGCCAGGGTATGGGATCCTGCGACCAGGACTGGGCTGTGGCTGGAGACCAGTCAGCTCTTCCATTAATAATCTTTTCTGAGGTAGCCCAGCTTTGGTGCTGAGGGCAGAGGTGGTGATGGACACTGCACCAGCAGCATCTCCCAGACGCTCCTTACATGAGTGTCTGCTCCAGATGTCACAGCTTGTGCCAGGGGGGTCACCGCCGACCACTCATCTGGCACCTCTTGCTCACTGGGACCTACAGGGGCAATATCCAACTCAAATGGGCAGGGGTGGCCGTGTCTCGAGCCCCGGCCCTGCCATTCGGGTATCCATACAAGTAATTTCTTTATTTAACCTGGAATCTTCGGATTGTGGAATATGGAGGAGTTTGGTCTCGGGCCAGGACTGGGTTGGAGTTACAGGGAACCACAGCCAGTTGTTTTTGCAAATCACTGCATAGGGCTAAAGCCATGTCTTGGGGGGCAGGATGGACTGAACTGGAGTCCTTGGACTGTGGCTTCCCTTTGGCCAACAGTGTCTGAGCCGAGCAGACATCCTCCTTTGGCCAGATTGAAGAAACAAGGAGGAACTGGCTCCCGGCCATCCAGCAAATCCTGTGGTGCTGCTGGGCTGACAGCGTGCTCGGAGGGTGCTGGCTGGATGCTCTGCCTCCACCAGCCCCATGCCTTGCTGGAGCCTGCCCCAAGCACCAAAGCCGTGGCTCCGGGGAAGCCGCTGAGACCGTTCTGCACCAGCAGAGCCCCCGTGAGCTGCAGCCAAGGCAGGTCATTCCATTCCTGGCTGCATTTGCCCTGTCAATGTCACGCGTTCGGCTTCTTTCCTCTGTGCTCTTAAACTTGCCCTTCTCTGGAGGATTTTTTTCACACCATTCCCATCTCTCCTGTGCCCAGCCGTGGGGGGTCTCCAGCACTATAGAAAATCTATTGATTCTGTTCCATAAGCCCCGTACAAGGGAAGGAAAGTGCTCCCCAGCCAATACCTCTCAGTCGTTTCCTTTAGATGTTGCTCACATGCCCTAAATCACAGCTGCTGGTGAAAGAACAAAAGAAATGAGCTGGAGAAATCATGGCCGAGCAGGTCTAATCCTGTCTACAACGTCACCGTTGCCCCGGCATTAATGGAGGAACTCGGAGAGGCCAGATGCTGGTGCGTCCATGAAGAAGGACCCTCAGTCCCCAGGACTGCTCCGAGCTGAAGGAGAGGAAATAGCAAAGAGTTTTGGTGGCTGATAAAGCTGTGTTTGAAGTTCCTGTGCTGCACTGAGGACCTTGGGTAATGCTCATACCAGCAAATTCAGCCTCCAGGAGTTACGCAGTTGCCTTGAGAACCATGAGATTATTATTACCATTATCAATCCTATTTAACGATGCTGAAATGCAGGTGCTGAGTCTTTCCTGAAGAGCTCTCTTTGGCTCCCAGCAGCTTTTGCCATGAGCTGGGCTGCCTGTAGGGCGTTTCTCCATCATCAGGTTTGGAAGAGCCCAGGCCAAGCGTTGGGCTGGAGGTTCAGCACGGGGTTGGCCTTCACCAGCAGCTTCACACCCGGAGAGACCATGCATCCAGAGCTGCGTTCACACGGCGCGGTGCTGAGCCCCGGGGCAGCGTTGGACCTGGATGAATGAGAATTTTCCCCGTTGAGCAATAAACTGCGCTGCCTCCAGGATGGAGTGAGCTCGAGCCCCCGCGCAGTGGTGTGGACAGGCCCAAGATGAAGGAGGTATAATTATTTTTTTCAAAAGCCATGGCTGGCCAACGTCTTAGGTAATAAATGCTATGAATTGAGGAATGCAGCCTTGTTATTGCCTGGCAGAGGGGAATTCATTCTGCACGTTGGCTTCTCCCGAGTTTTCCACCCAGGCGTCGTTGACTTCTTACCACCACATAGATATTCCTATATTTCAGCAAAATTCCCCACTTCTAATCTGGATAGTCCTCGCTGGGTGGAGTGCAAAACCCACATTGTTAACTCCGGATAACAGTAATTAAAAGAAAATAAAATCAAAGGTGCTCAGAAAAGAAATGGAACATTTTTCTGTGGAAGCCAAAAGATTATATTAAACTTCAGTGGTTTAATAAAATATTATGAAGTTTGGGAGCATATTTTCCCTGGGACTTAATCTGTTTATACATCTAAAAAAGTAAATAGAATATCACTTTACTTGACCACACAGAAAACCCGACGTACGGGGGCTGCTCCGCTGGGTGTATTTCTTGGTGAATTGCTTCCACCTTGGGTTTCACGCGACGCATCCTGAGCTGGGTCCGTTCCTCTCCTGCCGGGTCGGGGGGACGCAGGAATCCATCAAACTCGGTGGCGAAACGCTGTGGACGTGGCAGGGCCGGGGGTGAACGGTGTGAAGACCTGACTTTTTAAGGGTTTTTTGGGTTTTTTGGTGTTTTTTTTTTGCAATGTAAAGAAAGGAGCGTGACGTTAAACTAGCTGGAGAAAGGTGAAGTGGAAGATAAGAGGCCGTGGAAATGATGCCAAGGAGATGGAGGGGAGTTCCCAGCAGGCAGAGCCCCCCCCCCCCCCGCCCCCTCTCCTCCAGCTGCTGTGGGGTGGTTTGGTTTCGGAGCCTAAACTCAGACATAAATGGGTAATTCTGTCTTTTCCCCTTTTTCATAAACCTGCCCAGCTCTTTCCAGGTTGCTGCCGCCAGCAAAAAGAGAGCACAGCCTCTCAGTACCCGTAAACTTTATTAAATGTGTGCTTTTTTTTTTTTTTCTTTTCATTCTTAAATTAAATTAGAATCAGTCCATTTCGTACTGGAATAGCCCCCCAGGGAGAAGGATGACAGTATCACCGAGCAAAGGGGAGGGAGGAGAGAAAACCCAGAAACCATTATGTATGAACCAGTATTTTTTTTTTAATGGTTAAGAAACATGGGCGATTCCCTCCCCCCCCCCCCCCCCAACCTGGAGAGCTCACCTTGGGTGTGCCGGGGTGGGGGTGGGAGAACCGAGGGGGCTGAGGATAGGTGTTAGGGAAAATCACTCGGTGCAGGGAATCTGTGGCCAAATCATGGCTGGAAATTTAACTTCTGAGCATCCCAAGGACCATCCCGGGCACCGCGCAGAGGAGTCTCGTACCCGGTTCTTCATGGCACACGGGTGTTTATATTCCTTCCAACCCTGTCAATGACTGGGTGGCAGCATTTCCTTAGAATCATACAATCATTTGGGTTGGAAGGGACCTTAAAGATCATGGAGTTGGTTAAATTCCCCACGGCACCAAATCAGCGCCAACCAGAGCGTGGACGCCGCAGCCCGGTCCTTGCCCCTTCCAGAAATCACAGCGATGGGATTCACGGCAGCGGAGGGGCCAGGTTTTGTCTTGCCAAACTGCACTGGTAAAGAAAAAAACCCATTTCTCTGCCATTTTCCAGGGATGTGGCCAGTTGAAACACGGTCGGCAGAGCCGCTGCCGTGGGCTGAAGGGAGGTCTCCCCATCAACTGCCCTCCTGAACGGAGCTCTACGAGCCTGTGCCAAAGCATGGCACTGTCAATGGGAAAAAAAAAAAAATGATTTTTGAAGACTTTGGGGGCAATACTTGTGCTCAGCATCCCTGCGCCAAACCTCCTGGGGGTTCCTGCTCACCGAGGCTGCAGTGCCCTGTTTGTGGGGCTGCCCCACAGAGCACCACTGCCTGTTGACCAAGAGGTGCTGCAGATGGGGCAGCGAAGGAGATGTGTTTGCTTGAAGATCATGGAATCATAGAATAGTTTGTGTTGGAAGGGACCTTTAAAGGCCATCCAGTGCCACCCCCTGCCCTGGGCAGGGACACCTCCCACCAGACCAGGTTGCTCCAAGCCCCCTCCAACCTGCCCTTGAACCCCTCCAGGGATGGGGCAGCCACAGCTTCTCTGGGCAGCCTGGGCCAGGCTCTCACCACTCTCATCATAATAAATTTATTTCTTATGATGAATTTGGCCCTTACATTGATAGAATGCTTTATAAAGAGGGTTGGGTTTTTTCCTCTTAAAACAAATGTTCTAAACTCTAAATGTTTTGTGGTGTATAATCCTGGGCTTCATCAGTGCACATTTAACTATTGAAACCAGAAGAGTTTTACTACACCTAATTAGTTTCTCATTGTTAATGTATTGATTTTCCTGCTTTTAAAAAAAATAATCAAACTTTATAGGTCACTTTCTTCTTTATTTATAGCTACTTTTGCTTTCTCCTCCTAATGCACGTGCTCAGTACTGTAGGAGTGCAGTTTTCAACAGTTTACTTCCAATTCTTCTTTGGTTAAAATAACTTAAACTTCATGGCTGGATTTTAAAATAAGCCTAAAGAGTTTAGAGGCTTAAATGTTATTGGAGTTCAAAGCAATTTGATTGCATGACCTCTTTTTAAAAGCCGTTGTTCGTATGTGGAGGGATTTTCAAAAATACTTATGGCCCGGATCAAAAAAAATCAATTGCGGTCTCAGATCCCTAAATAATTTTACTAGGTGTGCAGCAAGGGATTCAAACCCTCAGAAATTAGTGGAAGGAAAACTTTGAAGAATTTTGGGGAAAATATGCCTATGTAGCTGAGTGCAGTGTGGTGGGAAGCGTGTTTTAAAGGCACCAGGACAGTCAGGGTTGTGTACCCACGGCAGCTACTCGGATTCAATGGCAGTGATTTGGTGGCAGTTGTAGAAACTCGTTTGTACGAAGGTGCTTGGTATCGCTGTAGCTGTTCAGTGTGGGAAGAACAAGCTGTAGCACTATAAAGCTGCTTTATAGGAATCTAAACGTGACCATATGAGAGACAATAGCAATATAATTATATTGATTTTTTCAAAATCATACTCTTAAGTGATATTTATACTTGTCAAAGGCATGTACAGATTAGCCCAACGTTAGGTCTCCTTGAAACACCAGAGAAATGGCATGCTTAAATCTTCTTTTCGGCTTGGCAGGCCTCAGATTTAGTGCCTCGGTAGTGCTGGCACTGTTTGGTTGTGCCCATGACTGAGTGGTGCCTTGTCCTCGCCCCCACCTTGGCTTTTGCACTTGGATGGAAGAGGACAGCGTGGGAGGGATGGTGGCCATCGCCCATTCCTGCCCCGACAAACCTTGCTGTTAGAAAGGTTTTCTCAATGATTAACCCCCATCCTTTTGGCTACACCTTGAGCCCATTCCCTGTTGATCTGGCCGGCATGGGCACAGAGCAGACTGCTCCCTTTGTCTCTGTTGACATGAGACAGGAGACCATTACCAAGGGCCCAACACTCTTCCAACTTCATTCCAGTTTGGGAGCTTTGCGCTCCAGCAATGAGCTGCAGAGATGCCGGGAGGGACCATGATGCCATAAAGCCAAAGCTGCTTGACCATCTCTGATTTTCTCATGTCATCTCTTGGATGAACAAGGGCTGAAGGGAGTCAGGTAAGAGAAAGGGCTGTTGGGGGTCTGTGGGATCCCTCACTGGCCTTTCTGTTGGAAGGGGTTTGCAGAAGACAGCTATGTAAGGTGTTTACCCAGATGTGGTAGAGGACGTTGCCAAAAAGGGGCTTAAAATGGGACACAGTGGAACAAGAATGGTGGGAAGGGCATGAAGGCATCAGTGGAGAGAGCAAGGGTAGCACTGCGCCAGGACAGACTGCTGAGCACAGCCTGGCTTTGGTGCCACCAGCCCATCACCACCGCTCCACCAGCACAGAAACCTGAGCTTGGGTAAGGCTTTGGGACAATAACAGTGGGAGAAGGTCCTGAAGCCTTGCAACACTAATGAAGTTATTTTAATTACCTTGGGAAATGGGCCTTACATGCAAAACCATGTGGGTTTGTGTCTTCAGGGGATAGGGTGGTCCCAGGACTGCATCCTTGGGAACAGAGGGATGTGCGTGGGGATGGACAGGAAGGAGGAGGCTCAGGGCAGCCAGGAGGGGATGGGGCTCAACACCTCCAGTGGACTGTGGTGCCGTGAAGCTGAGCAGGTACCAGGCTGTTTTCCTGCCCGGTCAAGCAGGGTAGCCCAAGGTGGAAATGACTCCCTCTTGGGTGAAATTGTAATTTCAGATACAATTATCTTTGGACTCCTTGAAATCTCTGCGCTGCTGTGATTTTATTAAGATCTTGGCTGGTAGTGAACTTGGTCCCCAGGCTTCTTCCTTAACCAGATTACCAGGTGATCCCCCCCAACTTAGTTTGTTTTACCCCATCAGAGGCTTTTTAAAGTTTGATTCAGGAGAGGGAGCATCATGGTGGTGTGTTTGTACAGCACCGAGTGATAATGAGGTGCTCCTACAGTCCAGAAAGTGCTGAGAATAAAAGCCAGCAGATAAATGAACCCGCAGCAACACAAGATCCTGCTTCACTAATAGATTTCTGTTGCTGAGACACTTCTACCAGCCAAAAAAAAGGTGATAAGGATCAAAGCAAAGAATTTAAAGCTCCTGGTTATTGCAAACAGAAGATTCATTTTGCCTGACACTTTTTAAAGCCCTGCACACCCAATGCTCTTGTTCCTGCTTCCCCCTCGGTTCTCCTTTATGGAAGGACAAGAAAACTTCCATCGTCTTCTCATTCTCTCCCCTTGCTGGGTATGATTTTTGTTTGTTTTTTTTCTCCCAAACATCCCCTTCTCCATGGTTTTAAGACTGGCCCAACTTAAAACATTCTTCATTATGGCTTAAATATCACCCGCTGGACACGGTGAACTCGTTTCCTGTGTACGAGTGGTGGGATGGTGGGTCCCCCATCACCTTCAAGTCGGTGTACCATGAGCATCATCTCGGTGTGGACCTTCCTTGCCCAAGGATCACACAAATCCCTGCAGATGGGCCCCCCCCTGGGGAAAACACTCCCCTGTCAGCATAGGAAAAGGGGTGCATGTTGCTGGCAATGGGGAACACTGGTTTAGAGCCAGCTCCTGTGAATGGGGCCTTTTGACTACCTGGCCACAGAGTCAAAAGAATCATTTGTTTTCTTTCACTTTTGGCTACCAAAATTGTTTTGTCTCAAAACAAACCAAAGGATTATTGGTTTTGGCTTCTATAAGATGAAAAATAAGTTCGGTTGGTGAAAAGAACTTGATTTAGGGGGAGCAGAAGTAAAACAAAAAATTGGATAAATGAAAAAAATGTCACCAAAGATTTCACGCAATAACAAAAATCCCCTAAGGTAAGGTTTTGAAAGCCAAATTAGATATTAAGCCTCCTCAGTTTCATTGTCAAAAGTGATGAGGTCTGGTCTAAAATGGCACTTGCAAGCCAAAATCTGACCTTCCAGTAAGGCTCTGAGCTCCCCCGAGCACCCCTGTCACTTCTGGAGGTGGACCTGAGGACATCTAAAAACTTTGCACCTGCATGGTTTTGGTTTTGTTTGTTTGTTTGTTTGTTTTTTACAGGGACAGTGCTAACCCTTGGGCCCATTGAAGGAAGCAGCTGAGCTGCGGGTCATGTCAAGAGGACCAAGCCTCCTTTTCTGGACGGACACACCACCTCATCTCTGAGAGAAGAAAGAAAACAAAGCAGTGTCAAAAGAAAAAAATAAATCAGAACAATCATGTTTCAGCACAACTATTATTTTTTTCTGTATTTTCCCCCTCTCTACTGATATGTAAAAAAAATATATATTATATTATATTTTCCTTTTCTTAAATTATTTTTTTCAGCCTCAGTCCCAGCCGAAGTCCTGCCCCGTCATCTGGTAGAACTTCATGTTGAAGGGCCGGTAGAAGTCCCGCAGTCTCTGCACCACCTCCTGGTCTATGTCGGG
>JAOTQQ010000003.1:27033108-27053020 GCA_026546715.1 Gallinago undulata | reverse complement strand
CCTCCTTGGTGACGAAGTAGCTGGGGGTCTTCTCCATGGTGATCTGTCCCTCCAGGGTCCTGGGCATGAGGTCTCTGAGAGAGAGAGGGACATGTTAGTGCCGAGTGCCCCATGGCGAGCGCAGACAGTACTCTGGGGATGTCCCGGGGACCAAGGGCAGGATGCTCCTGCACCTCACACCTCCAGCCCAGCTCCCTTTCCTCCTTGGGTGGATTGTCAGGAGGCCATAATGCTGATTCAGCAAAGCATCGAAACACCCTTCTGATTTCCCACTTCCTTTGGCTGCCTGTTCACCTGGAATTAGACCTAAACCTATGATGCCTATTCAAGGCTTCTAGGGGACTTCTTGAGGGGGATCCCACCTCCCTTCTTGCAATGGCACCATAAGAACAGAGCACATCCCTACAAATGTCCTATCCCTTTAAATTCCTCCCTGCCCACACTGGGGTTTCCTGCACGTTGGCTTAAATTCCCTGGAATAACAGTGAATTTCTGGAGTAACAACACTGCCTTCCTGCAGGGGACGAGGGATTTTCAAGGGCCTGGATGTAAGACTCTATCTTCTGGTATTTGCAAGGTGGCAGCAAGCTGATGTCACATAAAAATGTGCAATATCAGCCCCCTGACCTCAGCAATTTCCTTCTTCCACCCAAAGAAATCCTACACGCAGGCAGCTTCGGGAAGCTCTCCCAGCTGGGAGTGGGAAGGGGCTTGGGCCCCGTCCAGGGTCCATCCTGCTCCATGGTCCTCCTTGAGAGTTCAGAGCCCTCCTGGACCAGGCATTGAGTGGGATTCGCTCAAGGATCGCAGGATTTGGCCCCAGGATAACCTGAGCTGCCTAAGACAAGCCAGGAAGGTGTAGGAGCCATATGAGTGGCTGTTTGCTCCTCATGGGTATTCCCAACTCCTCTCCTTGCTCCTCCCGGCCCACCACATCCCATCCCCTCCAATGCGCATCACCCCACACGTCACCCCCAGACAGGAGCCAGCATCTGTGAAACACCAGGGATCCACACCATCATCCCTTGGTTACACAAACCCATCCCTCCTCCCAGGCTCTCAGCAGTTTTCCTCTCCCCAAGCTTGATCTCCATCCAACGGTCCAGTCCTTCCTGGTGGGGGAGTGGGGGTGGGAATGGGAGATGGATGGGGAGGTGGCTGTGGCACCGGTGGGGGGTCACCGCCGTGCCACCAGCAGTTCTCATGGCAACTGCAGCCCCAGGTCCCCAGGAGCAGGGACCCGCATCCCCCCCCTCAAGCCTTGACCCCTCGTCTTTGACCTCGCCGGGGCTGTGACACCCGGGTGCCGTGATGAACTGCTCCCTGCCCGTCACCCTCTTTGCAGCAGCAACATCTGGTTTGCAAAACCCGTGCAATATGCCAGCAAAATTAAACTCATCTATCAAAAAAGCAACAATGAAAAGCCAACAGCAGCAAAACCCACCAATAACCACCAAACCCCAGGCGGAGTCGTTACGTTACAAATGAGGCAGCGAGGACTTGACCCTTCCTAAAGCACTTCTTTCTATTTGCAACCACGTTACAAAGAGACCGAGCAGAGACACGGTCCTGGAGAAGCCAAATGTCTGCTGGTCTTTGCTCAGGGTTTCTGTTTGGATAAAACTCCCTAATTTAGGAGAGAAATTCCCTAAATTAGGCCGGAGAAGCAGCAATCTAAGGGGTATGGCGAGAGCTCTCGCACACCCTGAAGGATGTAAAGGCATAAAGGCAATCACTGCGGACACTAAGGATGGAGGTGGGTTCAAAACCAGCACGAGGATGGTCCTCGCTGAGCAGACACATAATCAGAGAGTGAGATTTGCCATCACCTGATGCCGCAAAGGCCAAAGGTGTAAATGGTTCAGAAAGAGACCGGCCAAATTCACGGTGGAAGAAATGAGTCGGTGGCAACGAAACGTGCGAGGCCCAGAGCCCCTTCAGCCATAGGGAGCCCCCAGCCCCAGTAGCCCTCAGCTGGGAGGAGATAACAGACCACCAGCTTTCAGACACCCTTCTGTAGGTACTGGTCAACAGCCACTGCTTGGAAGACAGCACTGGGCTGGAGGACTCTGCTCTTAGCAGCTGCTGGAATGGTTTTTCTCTCAAGGCAGTCTCATGAATCACCTTCGCCCCCCCCGCCATGTGCATCAACCCCACATTTCTCAGGTGGTGTGTTATTGCAGGTTTGGAAACCCTGCAAGGACTGAGTCACCTCTGGGAGCATCTGACCCCCCCAAAAAGGGCATGGGAATGGGGTGGAACCCCCCCTTTCCCCACCGCCCTCCGGCTCGGTCCCGGACGGTCCCTGCCTCCTGCCACTGCTCGTTGCTCTTGAGCAAGAGCAGGAGCCGCTGAACCGGCAGCAGGGAGGCGAGTTGCCTTCTGTTTGTGTTTTGAGAAGTGTTGAAATCTCCGCTGTGTCTTCCCAAGGAGGAGATTTAACCCCTTTTCGTGGCGAGGCTGCAGCACAAAAAGGTTTCTTCAGCGCCCAGGAATGAGCAGGCACCTCCGCTGCCAGGGCCGGTGGGCAGGGACACGCCAGGAGCCACGGGGAATGTGCTACCACAGCTTTTGGGAGATTAATTAATTACAAAGGGCATCTTTCATGGACGTAAACAGATGCCTGAAGGCCTCCCTGGACTAATGGCATCTGGGTTTTATTGCAAAAGAGCCACTTGAAAAGACAAGAACCACAAAAATGTTTTTGGCAAGAGCAGCCACCAGTGAGCCCTGCCAGAATAAATGGATTCTGTTATTTTAATTTTAGTAGAGCTCGGGGCTTTATTTAATTACTTAATAGGGGACGAAGGCTTTCCTCAAAGGGTGCATTTCGGCTATATGTGCGTATTCATATCTGCCCTTCTCCAGGTCTGTACTTTCTTCCCATGTCCAAGGTGTCCATTCCCATGGCCAGCCAAAGCCCCTGGAGGTAGCTCATGGGGCTGCTGCTCACGGGTGCTGTGGTCCCTTTCCCACCCCAACAGGCTTGGCAGGACCGTGCTTTGGTAACGCAACGGTTTGGCTGCATCCTCCATCGTGGCTGCTGCAGCAAACCCTCCCACACCCTGGTGTGTCCGTCCTTGCCATCGGCACTTTAGTGCTGGGGTCACATTAGGACACCCCAGTAACAGCCTCCCAACCCTCAGACACACCTGGAGTGGGAACTGGCCTTTGGTGTCACGTTTATTATGGCTTTTATATCTCTTTATGGACGGTACAATGAGGCCTTTAAAAATCTTGCCGTTAAGTTTCCCAGGGCAAAGCAGGGTGTTGGCTCCATCAGAGTCTGCAGAGACACCTCCTGATCTCCAGTCTCTGTTCTTAGCAAGAGCTCAGTTCTGGGGAAGAAAGCATCACTCTGTGTCAAGAAACCGGAACAACGCATCAGGTTCCCTCCTTACAGGACTGAGCACCCAGGGGTTGTGTTCCTGGAAATTCAGCTTGGAGGAACGGATGCAATGAAACGTGTTGGTGTTTTCCACCAACCCATGCTCCATCAGGGGATGGGAAATGGATTAAAGCAGTTCTTTGGCCTCAGCCACCTTGTGTCCCTGTCCCACCAACTCAAAGCAACAAGAGAAGCTGGTGACTAGTGGGGAAAGAAGCACTGGTTGGTCCAGGAATGAGATTTTTCAGGTAGCACAGGCAGCCCCACGCCCCTGTGTTTCCCGCAGCAGTGAGAGCTGCTCCTGGGGTTTGGTCCAGAAACCTCAAGGCGAGCTCGCTGTGTGGAATCCACCCGCTGCCTTGTCCTGCCATGTCCTGCTAGGGAGGGACCTCCTGGGCTCCTTGGCAGCATGTGAGGCGTTGACAGCAGCGTGGATGGACTCGCCGTAAGGGCTTTCCCACATCAATCTAGTCCAGCTCTCTCCCGGTGGGAGGCTGAAGTCGGCAGATAAGGGCAGCTCTTCATCAGGTCTCACACCACCCTGACCCACAGCGATAAATAAAGCTGCTGTGATTACAGCCATCAGCCCCACGTGCTCCCTGGTAAAACCTGCCCCAATTATCTGCCAAAGGCAGGACTCATCTCCTCTAGATTTAACTCCAGAAGGTGAGTCCCTTCTCCCTGGTGGTCCTAGTATGACTTTTTTTTTAAAATAAACTGCCTCGGAGCCCAGCTGGATGGATTGAGATGATCATCCAGCACAAGGAGCGTTCAGGGCATCAGCTGCGGGGTCTCGCACACCCTTCTCCATTGGAGAGCATGGCCAGGTCTACCTGGAGCTCACCTGCAGCAGAAAATGAGTCTGTGCACTGCCCGAGAGGGCAATTGCAATGGAAGGGAGGAGGAGGAGGAGGAGGATGCAGAGAAGAGCTTTAGCCTGGCGCAGGGGTTTGCAGCTCTCAGCAACGCAGCTTCTCCGTGCTGGAGCAGGGAACAACCCTGGGTGAGTGAGTGGTGAAGGAGAAAGATGTGTCCTCTGCTCACCCGGCACCAGCCCCAGCAATCTGGGGGTGGCTGGAGATGTGGGAATGGGCTCACCCTGACAGCCTCGGCTGTCCCCACGTCTGTCCCACCTTCTCTCAGTGCAGGAGGGTTCTGCCAGCACCCCAGCAAACGCAGCAGAGGTATAGCCCCAAGGGGCAAACCCACCATCAACCAGGTCCTGAGATGCAGAAACACCCCCACCGTTGGGGCATCTGCTTGGCGGTGGCAGCTCGAGGACACCGTTTGTGTCCCTGAAGCCCTCCAGCTGGGCTGGCTCAGTGCTCTCCTGTCCGCAGCGAAGGAGGAGCTGATCCCCGGCTCCGGAACAGCGATGTTCACCCCGAGCTCTGGCCACGTTCCCGCTGACCTGGCCACAAAGGCAGGCGGGATGGGAACTCTCCTCTGGATAAAGGATGGGAATGAAGCAGGAACATGAAGCCGGGTCTGCGTCTTTAACTCTGAAGAGATAATATATACATGATCTATATGATATAGATCATATATAATACGACTGAGCATATTATGATAAAAATCCTTTCCGAATGAACTTTGTACAATTTACTAACACTTTTTTTCCTGTGTCTTTTTCTGATTTTTTTTTTTTTTAACACTGGCTGAAAAAACAAGAAGAGAAACTATGTGAGAACAACTTTCAGACTTGTATTTTAGTCTTGTTTAAGTGTTAGGAAAAATACAGGGAATCAAATTCCTGAAAGAGGTTGACTGATAGATATTTTTTTGGTTTTCCATATATGTTATTTCACCAAGACTAAGGGGAGATAGTTGGCCAAGTTCAACCATTTAAAACAGTTCCATAGAAGTGTAGCAGAGTTAAAGACACAGCAAACGCCCAGAGCTGCACCTTCCCAAAGGGCTGGGGCTTTCAGCTACCGGCATCCTCCCGTTCCACAGCCTGCGGGGGGTACGAGACACAGCAGAAGGGCATTGCCTACCCCTGCTCTGTACCCCAGGGGACCTCCCCGGACAGCCTGGGCTGGGGGACACCTTGCTCCAACCTCCAGGGGCTTTTTTCCATCTTTGCCACTAGCCTGAGCTACTGCTCCAAGCAGCGGGATACACGCGAAGAAACAGCGAGTATAGAAACCCCCCCCAAGCAAATGTTAGAGCATCCATGGAGCCTCCCTGTTTCCACGGCTCAAAAGGAGCCAATAAATGTGAGAATTAAGACCTTAGAGCGATCTTCAAAGAAGAAACCTGCCCTCCTGATACTTTTTCCACCCGCTCGGCTTAAACCAGCTGCAGTTTGGTTTTGCTCCAGATTCAATGGCCAGGGTTGGGGTGGGTTCAGGGCAGCCCAGCCGGCAGCAGTGGTGGGAAAGGAAGTCTCTGGAGGTGGCAAGTGTTGTTTTTAAGGAAGTGCCACCAAAGAGGTCATGGCAGGAAAAACCGTATCAAAGAAATGCTGCTCTTTCCGAAAGAGCCCGACAACTCTGCAATCAGCTGCGGGACCTCAAATCCCAGGGAAGAGCCTTTCCGGCAAGAAAGGGACAGATCTGCTCCCAGAAACATAACTTGGGGTCACGGGGGGGATGGGACGCTCCCCCACCAGGGAACACCCGTCCCGGGTCCTGCCTTTGCACCACGAAGTGACAGCGCGGTTAAAAATGAAATTGGCTCGTTCAAGCCAAATGATCTGGTCTTTGTGTATGGAAGGAAGAGGAGAAGGAGAAAAAAACCCCAACTTTTCTTTCATCTCTGGGAGCCAGCAGTGTTCGTGGCTTGAAGGAATTCCCCCTCCATCAACTACCCAGAAAACCAAGCAGCACCCGAGATGGTGCTGGCACTTTTGTGCCCTTTATTCCCACCTGATGGTGTTTTCTGCCTCTGTCACTTGTGTGCTGCCTTCTGCACGTCCAGTGTTGAGTGAGTGACATGATGGTGGATGCTATGGCAAAGGCAAGGAGAGGGAAAATTCACTGCCCCAGGGCGCTTGTTTCACCTCTTGCTCCTCTATAGAAATGCCACCGGAATTTCTGCCTCCAGGAAGGGCCCAGACACCAGGGTGGTGGGCACGTAACACAGCTGGCAGTCCTGGGGAAAGCATGGAGCCTTCTCCAGCGTGAAGCTATGGAACCAGGCAGATGGGGAAACTGAGGCACGGCAAGCACCGCGGTGTGCGTTGCCCCCTGTGCTACTACAGCCACCAGCAAGTTGTCTTCTTCCCAAGCACCGCGTCTCTTTTTCTTCCAAATCATTCCAAGTGGTGACTCTCCAACAGAAATTTAAAAATAAAATCAAAACCTGCTATGGGAAGCGTTTGCCTTTCCCCCCCCTCCAGCCCACGCTCCCAGAAGCACCATTACAGTGTGTGCAGGAGATGACCGAAAGGAAAGATGCTCTGGCAGGAGGGATAACTTGATGTAAGCAGTAGCGTGCATGCAGATATAAAGTAAAAAAAAAAATCCTGCCTAGAGAGATGGATGTGTCCTTCCTAAGGGGTTGGTGCCTCAGCCCAGGCGCTGTGCTGCCCTGGCAGCTCCATGCAAGGCTCTACATTTGCTTTGATGGAGCTGTGAGGGCACATCGGAGTTAGTTGAGCCTCCTGCTTTGCGTTCCTTTAGATGTCAGGTGAAATCAATAAATGGAGAGATGCATTTCAAGGACCTGATAAAGCTTTAAAAAAAAAATTAAAAAAAATCTCCAAGAGAAGCTGTGGGACTGAGGAAGCTGAAAGAAGAGTGGCAAAAAATCAGAGGGGTCTGGAAGGAAAAAAGAAAATCATTCATTGCCTTGCTAGATGTCCAACTGATGTTATATCAAAGGGAGACTCTTGCATTTGGTTTTAAACAGAGGATGGATTGGGCTGAGGTTGGAGCAAAGTAAGAGGCAGGAAGGGCCCTGGGAGGGGACACTGAAGGCCACGGGGGTCTCTCCCATCCTTGGCCATCCTGCTGCCGAGGCATTTTCTCTGGGTAGAGAGAACACTCAGGGAAATTCAGGTCTTACTGGGGGACCTGCAACACACCCATCATCTCCCAGAGGATATCTGCATCCTCGTAAGGCAGCTGCGGTGGAGTCAGGGGCTTTGAGTTTTCTTCTGGCTCTTCTCTTCTGTCCCCACCGAACCATTGCAAACCATGCAGGACAAGAGCATCACCCCCGGGGACAATCATGGTTCCATTTCTGTGGCCATGGTTGGGAAGATGTGCAGCAGCACTGCTTCATTTCCACCAGCAGTAAATGGTCCCTGGGTTATTTACTCCCCCGAGATGTGCTGAGGAGCCTCCTGCCACCTTGGCATGCTCCCTGTGCCCTGCTCAGCCAGCTCCCTCCCAGGATTTTTACTACTCCCA
Organism: Gallinago undulata; assembly: GCA_026546715.1. Lineage (NCBI taxonomy): Eukaryota > Metazoa > Chordata > Aves > Charadriiformes > Scolopacidae > Gallinago > Gallinago undulata. Next base: position 27,045,274 of record JAOTQQ010000003.1, on the reverse strand, counting down.
GTGCTCCAGAGGGGTTTTTAAAAAAATAAATAAATCACTGCATACATTGATGGTTGGACTTGATGATCCCAAGGGTCTTTTCCAACCTAAACGATCCTATGAAGACAGGGCCTCGTTGCATGGAGCTGTGCTGGGCTAAGAGGGCAGCTCTCAAAGCACACCGGGCACATCGTTACTTCTAAGCACTTAGAAGACACTCACAAACCCAGTCCTGGCAGCTGCAAGAGACGGTCACCCCTGGGGGCTGCAGGCATCGCTGCAGGAGATAAAGGTGGCACGCTGTCAATATGCCACCTTCCCAAATAAAATGCCCTGGCAGAGGCCGGGTGTCTCCTCCCACCCCCAGCCCTGCTCTGTGCCCGCTGCTGCGCACAGCGGCGTCGGGACCCCCCGAGCTCGTTCTTACGGCGGATGCCAGCGTTTATTTGAGCAAGTCTCGGTATTTATGTATCTCATTACACCCACAGCCCCTAGCATCTGTTTCCACGCTGTATCTGTCAGGCAGCATCTTATCAGCGGGGCTGCTTTCCTATCCCTCCCTCCTGCCTTCCCATACCTCCCTCCTGCCTTCCCATCCCTCCCTCCTTCTCCTTCCCGACCAGCTCCCTCTGAAGTTTGAGAGCCGGCTGACAGCCCAATGTGGGATGCAGCCACCACCCGTGGTGCGAACCTCTGCCTAAATTCCAGCCCACAGGGACCCCTGGACGTCTGCCCTAACCCCATCTAACCCCCCAGCAGCAACCAAAGCCAGTTGGCCCAGCCCCAGGGTCTGTCTGGCACAGGGTGACCCAGAGGGACAAGGCAAGTGGTTATGCCCATCTTGGCATCCACACTACGTCCCTCCATCGCACGGGCATCCCTGGGCAGCCTCTGCCAGGGCTCTGCCACCCTCACCAGAAAGAAGTTCTTCCTCATGTTTGAATGGAACTTCCCATGTTCCAGCTTGTGCCCGTTGCCCCTCGTCCTGTCACTGGGAACCACTGAAAAGAGTCCAGCTCCATCCTCCTTCAACCCACCCTTTAGATACTTGTCAGCATTGATAAGGTCTCCCCTCAGCCTTCTCTTCTCCAGGCTAAAGAGTCCCAGCTCTCTCAGCCTTTCCTTATCAGGGAGATGCTCCAATCCCTCCATCATCTCGTTGCCCTACGCTGGACTCTCTCCTGCAGTTCCCTGTCTCTCTTGACTGGGGAGCCCAGAACTGGATGCAGTATTCCAGTTGTGGCCTCCCCAGTGCAGAGCAGAGGGGAAGAATGACCTCCCTCCACCCACTGGCCACACTCCTCCCTACGCAGCCCAGGGTCCCATTGGCCTCTTGGCCACAAGGGCACGTTCCTGGCTCATGGATAGTTTGCTACCCACCAGGACTCCCAGATCCTTCTCCTCAGAAGTGCTTTCCAGAAGATCCACCCCTAGTCTATGATCCCAAGAGATCCCTTCCAACTCTGACAATTCCATGATTCCGTGACCTTGGCAAAGGCATCTACGAGTCCAAGCGAGGGCCTGCACTGGTCTCTTGGGAGGGTTCTCAGCTTTCCCCCCCCTTGCACACCCACGTGCCATGGGCAGCCCTGCTCCCTGTGCTTTAACCACTTCAGTGTTTAAGAAAAGCCACTCCAGAGATCTTGGGGACACGGACACTGAGCTGCCAGCACTGTGTCCACAGCAGTGAGAGCCGGTGTCACCTCGTCCCGAGGTCACGGTCAGGAAGCCACCTCCTTCCCAAGGAGCTGGGAAAGCCATCACAGCAGCGCGGCAGAGCAGGCGGCTCGCTCCCAGGGGCGGTTGCCGGTACCTCCGCACGTGGACTCTCTCCTTCCGGACCACGGGGCCGTGACCCTGCCCAGGAAGAGCCCCTGGCCGAGGGCAGAGGTGACCCATCAGTGTCCCCGAGACGAGGGGTCCATTCAGCCCCCGGGAGCCCCCATAGGAGCAGGCACAGGCATAACTCCTAACCCCCCCCGTGCTTGCACCGCTCGGCTCCCGCCTTACTCCTGCCCTGGGAAGGGAGGTTGCGCCGATCAGAGCTAATTATGCCACGCAAGCCCTCTGCATAATTGCTCTGATTAATTATTGATGGGCAGAGCTGCTGCTTTGAGGGCAGCGGGTAAGCGGGGAGCCCTGTGCTCAGGCAGGTGCCCGGGGGCCTCCTGGCTCTTAGCGAAGGGGGTGCCGGTGGCGAGAGGTGATGCTGCTGGCTGGGCATCCCGTGAGCAGGGGAAGGAACAGGACCAAGAGGCTCCTGAAAATCCACTGGGCTGGAGACCACCAGTGCCTAAGTGCTATCGACAAGCAGAAACTCTGGGATGCCATTAGCCGGGCAAGCCATTGATTTTCTTTGCTGGAACAAGAAACTCATCGGAGCTGAGGCAATCATGGGTGGCACCACCACTTCCTCTGGGCTCACCAGCTGGGCTTCGGGAAAGGGGTGTTCTGTAGTTTTCTTTCCAATGGCTAAAAAGCCAAGTCATTTTGGCTGAATGCATCTGGGAGGGTGCTGGGTCCTGCCCAGAAATCCCAGCCATCCGCCTACCAGAAGCAGATGGAGAGCTCCAGAGCCCGTGGCCACAGAGCCCTTCATCATGTCTCCATCCTTTGTACGGGAATGGAGACACCACCGGGCACCATCTAAAGGAGCTTTCCCTACTGGGTTTGGAGACGGGTTCCTCAGCCATCGCCGAGGAGTCCTGCAGCGGTTGCCCCTCAGCTTGGCCACTAGCCTGCTCTCTAACCCAGCCTTAGAGCTCCTCTCCCTGCAGCTTGAGGGAGTGCCCAGGTTTGGGGTACACCATGCACTGGGGAGCACAAACCCTGCCTGGACCTGGACCCAATGCTCCTCACCTCCAGCAGTGACCATGTGCATTTTTTGATCCCCTGTTTTTCCATCTCAGAAGCCTCCATAGCCTCTCCCCAGGTGAGAGCTTCACGCCAGGAGTGCTCAGGGCTCCAAGTGTAGGGCACAAGCCATTTGCCAAATCCCTGCAGCACCAGCTGATTCTTACAAGGGAGTAAACCAGCCCCACAGCGACTTCATCGTATTCCCAATGGACCTCCCAAGTCAAAAGTGGTTCCTCATTTCCCGGATGGATTTGCTTGGGTAAATCCAGGCTTCTGGTGGCGGGTTCTGGTGGCTTTTTGGTGCCATTTTGAGTTGTAACTGGGGTGCCTCTTAATGAAAACGGCCATGGGTTCTGCTCTCTTCCACAGACACCTCCATTATTCTGATTACCCTCTATGCCATATCATGCCAAAGGAGGACTTTTCAGCTGAGGTGATGGGTACAAGCCCTTTTGCAGCCTTGTACCCAGCCTTTCTCCCCTGTGGGTGCACAAAGTGCAAATCAAGAGCTCCCAGTCCCACCGTGTCCTGGACTAAGTCACTGCTGGAGGCGAGTGGCAGAGGACAGTCAGTGCGTGGCTGGAAATGAGCTGAAAAGTTCATGCCCATTTGCCCACTGCACAGTTGGACAGTGGGGAAGGACCTCACGACCTCCTCCCATCACACGGAGGGATGCAGAAGAGCCCCAGCCTTCGCAGGGACCAGCATGACCTTCAGCCTGGGCCTCCCCCTCCTCAGGTTTGATGTTAAAATGCCCGGTTTGGGGACCTGCATTGCAATTCTGAATGTGCACTGCATTTTTTTGTATTAAAGCTGTGTCTGTATAGGCTGATCCTTATCCCCAGCCTGTACGTGAACAGAGCAGGAGGTGGCACGTGCTCTGAAAAGCTTATGGAGTGACGAGAAAAGCCTGAGAGAGGAGAGAAGAAAGGGCAGAAGTGACCCAGCATCTGACATAATTAAACCTCAAGCCCATCCTTCTTCCTTAAGCGCATCCCTGAAGTGGAGGGACCAGAGCTGCACCTTCCCCCACCTGGACCCAGGTGAACCTCCTTGATGAGCTTGTGCCAGAGGGGTTTGTACTGGGGACCACATGGGAAAACCACCCCAAACCAGTAACCATCTCACGTCTCTCTCACTCGAGGCCCTTCAAGACCACACATTCCAGCCCTGACTAAGCAAATCACCTTAAAGAGGAAGGTTAAAGAACTGTTTATTATTGGAAATGTCTCCCTCTCTAGGACTCATTTTTTGATAAATTAGCTTCAGCTTCATTACTTCATGATATATTTCCCTTGACATTTAATTATACTTACCCCAAACACATTAAGCCAATCAGTCTGAACAGCTTCTTATTAATATGCAAATTTCTCCTTTGAAAAGCCATGAATCTGTAAAAAACCTCTTTAGGCTTCAATTAGGCCCATTTGGGAAGTTGGGAACCCCCTAAAATGCCCTCCTGGTCAGAGGTCGGAGGGGGTGAGGGGGCCGAGAGACACAGAGCCATTCTGGTGCCTGGGTTTGGGGGTAGGAGAAGAAGATGCTGCCATCCACTAAAGCACCTTCACAGGCCTGGAGCCAGGGAGGGAAAGGAGTTTTTTTACGCTGAGAGTGGTGAAATGCTGCCCCAGGTTGCCCAGAGAGGCTGTAGATGCCCCATCCCTGGAACCATTCAAGGTCAGGTTGGACAGGGCTCTGAGCAACCTGATCCAGTTGAAGATGTTCCTGCTCATGACAGGGGGTTTGGACCAGATGGTCTTTAAAGGTCCCTTCCAACCCAAACTATTCTATGATTCTAAGATTCTAAGATGGGAAGTCGAATCCTGCAAACCAACATGGTGTTGGCAGCTTATCCCCATCCCAGCCCTTCTCTGCAGAAGATGATGTTCCTCCTCTCCACCGGCCCTGGGGATAGGGTGATACAAAGCCTTGTTGCAGGGGAGCTTCACGTGGGAGCTCCAGAAAGATGCAGTGAGATCTCAGCCCAGTTTTTAGCAAAACAAACAGGAATCCAGTTCCCCCAGCGCCGTGGGCAAACAGGACGTGATTTGCATTAGGCAAACAAATTGAACCACACAATTAACCATCTGCCCTGGAAAAGCTTTAGGTTTTGCTTTAAAGCATGGCTTCCAGCCTCCCTCTGCTCTCCTATCCATCTGAACGCCGCAGGATTTTCTACTCGGAAACCAACAGGGAATAAATTCATTGAATCATTCCTATAAGTAATTGGAAAGAGCCATCAGCGTAGGTAGTCCAGCCCCGCTGGCCTTTGGCCTCCCGGATGCGTTTCCCGTGGATTATGCCAATGGGGAAACCGCAAAACTGCTTCAAACTCTCCCAGAGTCTCCAGGTCCCACCGAAAGCCTTTCCTCGCTAAAACAATTTCCTGGGAGCTGCTTGAGTGCCACAGCATCTTCTCGAGAGAAAGTTACCCATTTCATCCTATTTCAAAAGAGGTTGCAGTTGTTGGTTTTTTTTTAAAAAAATTACAATTTGGTATAATTTTTTTTATTCCCTACAGTTAGACATTAAGATCAGAAATACATCGCAATCAGTGTACTATATAAATAGTCCAATTTTGGAAAACAGCTCTCATGAGCAATAAAGAAACCCAATTTACTGTGCGCTGTAATAAAAATATCTCTTTTAGCATATAAATCAAACCAAAGTGAACAGATTAAAAAAAAATAAACTCAGCCCCCCTGGTTTTTGCCTGAAAGTGCAGGCAGCTGGCCCTGGGGAAGGGCTCCCCTGCCCTATATAAATATATGTAAGAGCAAATCTGTTAAAAATTGTAGCCACTGCTTTGTTTTCTAAAGGTCCCAGTTTATCCTTCGGCAGGAGAAGGAAGGCTGGGGAGAGGTCGGTGGGAAACACAATCCTTTCCTGTATAAACAGAACGGCCTGCGCTGATTTTAAGTGAATCACACGGCATGTATTTTATTGTGTGTGTATACAGAGAGGGAGGGAAAGAGAGATTTTTCAAGCCAGCCAGAGACATCAAGTGATCTCGTGTCATCTAAACCCAACAATCGTACTCGGACTTCTGGCAGTTCTCCTCGCTGTCGTCCCTGCCACCCCCCTGCCCCTTCCCCCCCCCGGTGGCTGGTGCGCGCCGCCGGCTGCCCCCATTATTTTTCACAAAGGCATATAAATCACTGGGGCAACTCTTATTATCTTATTTTCCCTCTGCTTCCCTCTTGTCCGTTTTGAGAAAAATTAATGCATTTGTGTCCAGAAAAATGTGCAGTCTCTATAATTCAGTTTTAAAACAAGCACAACTAGCAAACGGATAGAGCTGGGTTAGGAGACTCATTTTTCATGCGGGTAATTGAACCCTTCCCTTCGATTTTTCCTTTGGGTGTTAAGGACAACTGATGCCTTCCTGGAATTTGCTGAGGTCTAAGAAAGGTGCAAAGACAGAAAGAAAAAAAAAACCCAAAACAGAAGAAAGAGAAAGACAGAAAGAAAAAGAAAGAAGAAAAAGATGAAAAGAAAAAAGAAAGAAGATAGAGGAAGAAAAAAAGGGAGGGAACGAAGGGAGGAAGGGAGGAAGGAAGGAAGGAAGGAAGGAAGGAAGGAAGGAAGGAAGGAAGGAAGGAAGGAAGGAAGGAAGGAAGGAAGGAAGGGAGGGAGGGAAGAAATAAAGAAAGAAAGAAAGAAGGAAAGTGTGAAGCACATCTCAAAGCATCAGCTGCTCTACAGAGGGAACTTTGGGGAGCCCCCAGCAGAGAGTAGCAGGTGGGATTTTTCCAATATCTGGCAGAGCTTTCCTTTGGAAGGCTCCTCACTGCCTGGGCCGGTGGGGAAACCCATCCCCATCAGACACCCAACAGCCTCTGCCTTAACTTGGCCCCGTGCCCCCTGCTCAGCCGCCTGCCAGGCTGGGTCTAACAGCCCTGTTTGTGTCCTGCCAACACCCCAAACCCCGACGCAGGGTTGGGGGGGGGAGGGGGGGGGAAACACCCTTCATGGTTAACAGCAGCGGTTTCATCCCGATGCCTCTTTCTGTGCCCAAACCCCAGGGACCCCCTGCTCTTCCCCCCTCCCTTAGCGGGGACGCAAACCAACACACAGTTCTCCAGACCGAGTCCCTCAGACAGGGGCGTGTTTCTCCAAATGACAAAAATCACAGCCAGCTTTAACATTCCACCCCCCCCTCCCTGTGCCAGCTCCCGGGCAGAGCCAGCCTCTCCCCCCAAGAGCCCCCCCAAGGGCTCCTGTACAAAACACTGCACACCCTTGCCGCGCTCCCCAGACCCCATCCCCAGCTCTTATCGGCTCCGGTTCCCCGCCGGCGCAGAGGAAGTCAAGAATAATTCCAGAAAAGCCACAATCAAGCGAGCGCTCAGCCTGGAAAGTCTATTGTCCCTTTGTCTCTCACTGTATTATCTCTGTCCCCCGGGAGCTACATTATTGCCTGCGATGTATAATGTGATTTGCTTGTTTTCCACGTCCGCCTCATTTTTCTTTGGCACAAAACACACGCGCACCTTCAGCCAGGCACGCTCCCGGCGGCGCAGGTTCCTCCCGTGGAAGAAGAGGAGGAGGATGGGAGAGGGTCTGGGATGGGAACTGGAGCTGGAGAGAGGGGCAGCGGCTGAGAAGCCGCAGGCAGCTTTTGAAGGGGGACAAAATGTTGTCTGGAAATTGGAAGGACACAGAAAACCATGACTAGAGGTGACTGGGGGAAAAAAAAAAACAAAACAAAACAACAAAAAAAGGTGTTCCTCCATCCGAGGAAGAGAAATCCCTCCAGATCTCAGAGACTGAAAATCAGGACCCAGTGAGTGCAGGAACTAAAGTAGCTAAATTAAAGCCGAGGTAGGGAAATAATATTGGAAATTTAAATTTGGGGGGGAAAAAAGGGAGATAATTGGAAATAATAATGGACCACCCGGGTCACCCAGCCACTCTCAGGGAGTTTTGGACAACCCCACGTCCCCACAGGTTAATGGACCAACCACACGGGTGTGTTGGGAGGGGGGAGAAGGGCTTTCTCCCTTCTCGGCAGCGATAAAAAGATCCAGCCTCCAAGATATTGTTGTAGAGTCCTAAACAATTCAACAGGGATTATTAAGTTTTGGAAAATACTGTGACGTGCCCTGTTGTGCTGGAGATGCTTTGTGTGTGTGTGTGTGTGTGTGTGCACGTCAACGGAGAGCTTTCGGAAAGAGCCAGACACCTCAAAGGACCCCCCCTCTTGAGAGCAGAGGTTGTTTCTTAAATTATGCTGAGAAGTGACTTCTTTATATATCACTACACGTTTCCTCCTGCTGCAAGGCCAAAAAAAATCCTCTATCTGTATAATAAAAAAGAGAGCCTGACCCGGGGCTATGATCTAAAATATATGGAGCAACACAAGTTTATTCTCGCAGTCGTTCTTCATCCTTCCTTCGCCAATTCTTTGTCCTGTCGCATTAAATGAAACTTTAATGGCTGGAAAAGGGCTCCCCGCTTTCATTCCCGGAGCAAAGCAGTCAAGTGCAAAGAGGGCAAAAGTCTCCAGAAAATAGAAAGCTTTAAAAAGCTTCCCCCTAAGCCTAATTTGCAAGTTCTGGGCAAGGAGGGGGCTGGCGCTGAAGGGCCGGCGCCGAGCAATGGCACCCCGGCCCCCTCCAGCCCCGCAGTCTATTAAAGGATTTGAGCCCCCGCGCAGAAGGTCGCGCATTAAGAGCTCTTTTCTGTGCTCAGCTATTCCACCTCCTCCCAGGGAATGCATCACTGTCTAACCCGGCATCTACCAGAGGCATCTGACGTATTTCAGGAAGTTTTAGTTGATGGCAGAGCTAAATTCCATGAGGGAATACCGGGCAGCCTCTGGCTCTGGTCCTGGCTGCTCCCTAGGTTTGTACCACCATCACCTTCTCGTTGCTGCACGGGGGAGGAAGAAAAAAAAAAAAAAAAAGAAAGAAAGAAAGAAAAGTACTCTCCAGAATATGAATGGATGAAGAAAACCACAACCATTAGTGGCCTCAGCTTCATCAGTCAACTTGAGTCGTTTGGATCCAGGTTGGATCCAGGCCAACAAACCCTCATCTTCCTCACTCAGCACCGAACCAGCATGGGCTGGGGCTTTCACATCGGCTCCTGAAGATGACCCCCAGTCCTCTCGTTTTCCAGGGCTGTCCTGTTTGGCCAGACCAACCCTCCTTCCCCCTTCATTTCTCAGCATCCACAAAGAGGCGAAGACCCAGCTCCCTCTTCCATTGCGCTTCCCTGGAAAAACGTAGGAAAAAGTAGGGAAAATTGGCTAAGCCCACACTAGTTGGACTTTAAGTCCATGTTGACACCATGGCCCACCATGACAGTCAGGCATCACCCCATGGTTGGGGCATGAGGTGTCACCTCACAAGGCAGTGGCACCACAGAGACCCTTGGCACGGTGTGATCCTTCCATCCCAATAGGAAGAGCTTTGACAAGTGATTCCATGTCTTGGGACCCTCTCCCCAAGAAGCAGCGAGACGTCTGCTCTTAAGCCGCTTTGGAAAGCCCAGACAGGACCCCTGGAGATGAAGATTTTGAAGCCTGATCAAAGAGGCTGGTGGAGATAGCAAGGAGGATTAATGCTTTTGCAAAAGCACAGTGAAAGCTTCTTCGTTATTCCAGAGGGACTTTGTTCAAAGGGGCCTGAGGGGGTCGGGCACTTAAAGCTCACTCCGGTCCTTTATTTAGTTTGCAAATCCTGCGCCGGGGTAGTGCAGGAGTGTGACCCCTGAAGCATTGCTTTCTGGGCATGTCTGCTTGAGTGAAAGGCTGAATCGATTCTGGCTGTGCCGGTGGCCTCCTGCAGCTGCTCCTTCTCCGTGTCGGAGGGAGAGAGCTTGCTGGTGGGAACGGTTGAGGCTACAACGTCTTTAAAGAAATAAGAAAGGGACCAAGAACACACCGCGTGTTCGGGGGAAATGGCTGAGAGTGGCTTCAGGTCTGGTTCCTTCCACAGGGGTTAAAGCTGGATGGAATTTGCCAAAAGATGCTACTCGTGGCAGACCCAGACTGCGAGACCTGGGGGAGGTTCCTCCACGATCTCTAAGAAAGCTGCAGGAATCACTTATTTCATGGGTTTGATGATTCTTCGCTGCCCGTGTCTCCCTGTAGTTTTTTTTCCCCTCCCATTTCCAGCCTTTTACAGTTAAAAAATGTAGAAAGAAGACCCAGGGGGGTTTGTTCCCCAGACAGTTGCGTGTTCACGGCGTCTTAATCATTCCCACCACCACTAATGCTATCCTGGAGGGTTACGGCTCCGGGAAAGCAACACGAGGAAGCCGGAAAAAGGGCACAAGCAACACATCAAAGAACCTGTTCTCACGCAAATGAGCCTCACGACAATAATCATAATCATAATAATAAAGAGAAAAGGGGGGGATGAGAAGGGCACACCACGGTCTGGCTGCAGTGAATGTGCCCCGAGCCTCCCCCCCGGCTTTCATTCCATCTCCCCCATGTCCCCGTGCCGGACAGGGAGCCCCTGAGCCCCCGGCACAATCCCAACGGGTTCCGTATTGTTGGGAAACACGGCAACACATGTGACCTGCTATTGTCCCTAATTTGATTAATGAAGCGATCACGCTAACGGGACATTCCGCACCCCCTCTTCCCTCCCCCTCCCCCAGCACCTTGTTACTAACCCACGCCAGGAACTTCCCATCAGAGCATTAATTCCCCACTACTTGCCTTTCCCAACCTTGTCAGGTAATTGTTTATGAAAAGATGAATGTATACAATAATACTGGGTGAAGGGAGCTGATGTATGTGGTGTTAATGAATGAAATAATCAGTTTGGTAATAACTGGCATGTGTATTTGTCAAAAGGGAACCAGCAGGACATTAGCATTCTGCAGCCACCGAACCTTTATCTCCTGGGCTTGTGTTTGACAACCGCCCCCAGATAGTCCATGAATAAAATACAGAGTAGTACCCAGACATAATTAAACTGCCAATGTGGATGTACCTAAATGAACTTGATATCTTAATGACACTAGATAGCATGCGAATAATGAAGGCGGCATGAAAAGGATGTGCATAATGAACACAGACATCCTGGCTGTCGCTGCGGAGCCGCCCGTGGGGACCGTCCTTGCCGACGGCAGCCCCCGGCCCTCCTCGTTAGCGCTCGGGGCATCGCCTGCGCCCCCACACCTCGCCAAGGGGACCTGGGCCGTGCCCACGGGGCTCATCCACACCGGTGCTGAGCACAGAGTGCTGTCCCTGCAGGGGCAAGGGCTGGGGTCACGGAGGATGGGGCTGCGTGTGGGGACAGGGGTCTCAGACCCCACCTCTTCCAGAAATCCCTGCTTTGCCCCATCTCTCTGCCTTGGCTCCTCACCTCTCCCGCTGCATCTGCTCCTCCAGAGACCTCTGGCACGCTGTTGTGCAGCACAGACGTGATTTTTAGGAGCACTCAAAATGATTAAATTACCAGACGTGTTCTTTTTTTTTCTTTTTTATTTTTTTTCAGCATGGAGATTTGTTTTCCAGTGGAGAAGCCACCCCCTGGGGACAGGCTGCTTCGAGGAGCCCAACCATGGGACATAGAGAACACGTCCAGAGATGGCTCAGCAGCACGTGCAGAGCCACAACCCCTCCTCGTCCCCATCAAACACAGACGTCAAGGCAGATGTGTCCCCTCCCAGCCCCCAGGGGTGCCACCCTCCCTCCGGAGGATGCTGGGCAACCCCCGGCAGGCACCCAGTTGTCCCTACGAAGCCATTCTGGTGTCACACAGCCTCTCCTGAAAGGCAGGCTTCAGCCCCCTCCTTCGGGGAGGCTCACACGCCACGCTGCTCAGAAGGTAATTGCCACTTATTGCTCTAATGGCTCCGATTTTAGCAGCAAATGAGTGATGTACAGTGAGTATCGCTCTTATTAAAGAAATAATAATGGGAAATCAGAGCCCGCGCTACAGGGAAGGAACACTCCCCCGGTTACGCGGGATAGAGCCGTGCTGGCGTGTGACAGCAGCAGAGTGTCCCCCCCCCCGGCGGCTGCTCTGACCCCGGTGGATTGGAGTAGAGTAAGTTCAGGGAGGAGGAAAGCAACCAGCCCGACTGGGCTCGGCCCGGGCCGTAACAACCGACCAGTGGCTCAGAAACTGCTGCGGAGCACGGGCAATGTGAACTGGAACAGGTCCTGTCTAACTCTAAGGAAAAATGGGAGATAAGGAAAAACGGCTTAATGACACGACGAAAAAAGCACCACTGGTTTTGGGGGGTAAAGGTCTTAAAAAGCAGCAGATCATAGAATCATAGAATCTTTTGGGTTGGAAGGGACCTTAAAGATCATCCAGTTCCAACCCCCCTGCCCTGGGCAGGGACACCTCCCACCACACCA
>JAOTQQ010000003.1:26990886-27001863 GCA_026546715.1 Gallinago undulata | reverse complement strand
TGGGCAACCTGGTCTAGTTGGGGGTGTCCCTGCTGACTGCGGGGGGGTGGGACTAGATGGCCTTTGGAGGTCCCTTCCAGCCCAGATGATTCTATGATTCTATGATTCTGTGATTCCGTGAAACAAATACTTGAAGGAGGAGCTACTTCAGGTTTGGCCAAGGTGGTGAAATAATTGTGGCCAAGGATCACAGCATTGAGGACAGGAATGAGAGTTGTGCCACCGGCACAGATTTATGCCCCTTATTCCTGTGGATGGTGACCAGGGCAACGGGAGGCGGTGGTTGGACCCCATGTCCATGAGAACTGGACCTACTGCTGGGGCTGCTACAACACGGGCTAAGCAAGGAGCACTGCAAAGGAGATGTTGCACCTCCACTGATCTCAGCCAAATCACCTTGCTGGCCACAGAGTAAAAATCTCCATAGCTAATCACAAAATACCCTGAATCATCCGATGCCCCAAAAATGTCATCATGATTGTCTGAGCAAGATTACTTAGAGAGGATTCAGCTCACCTCATTTTAAGCTCTTCACTGAGACCCCTGAGTAGGTATTTATTGCTCTGGCCTTCCTCTACAGCCTGCAATGAGCAATTTGCACCTAAATCTATGCCTGAGGTGGGAAATACGCTCCAGAGATGTTGGTTTCTCTCTGGGGAACTGTGATCCCCACAACTTCCTTAGGGTACAACAACTGCTCCCTCCGATGCTTATTAGGATCCACAGCTCTCCATATAGTTTATCAATGTTAGATATCTGATGACTGTTCCTACCTATTCTTTGGAATATCTATATCTCCTGTCCATCAGGAGATGACTGGCAACTGCCCAGGGTGGGCCAGAGATGTGCTGACACGATCCCCCCCCCATGGTCCTGCATCCCCAACATCCTTTGATTTCACTGTCCCCAGCTTCCCACAAAGCCCACAAGTGACCACGTGCTTTAGCCAAGCCACTGGAGGAAGCTCCAACCCTTGGCTATGTTGATTGACACTATGCCCGGAGAGCCACGCTCACAGGACTAAAGGGCTGTCCAGCAGAGAGCCTGGCTGGGCTCATGGTTGGGTAAAAACCTTGCAGATGCCCCAAATTACACCCTTCCCACTGCAAGGAGACAAGGGAGGCTGGGCCAAAGCTGTAATTCATACAGGAATAGCAGAGTTGTTGTATTTATATTATATCATGATCCTGAGTACAGCTGGTTCCCCCAGGCTCTTGGCACCACCAGCACTTTCTACTGAGACCCCATCCACACCACCTTAGCCTCCAGCCTCCTCTCCAAACCTTCCCTGAGGTCACGCTGGAGCTGTCAGAAGCAATAATTAGGACAGGAGTTAACGACAGAGGTCTTCATCCTCAGTCTGACGTGCTGGTGACACTTTGAGGGAAGTGTGAACTTGTCATCAGATAACTGTCACCACCATGCCTTGGAGAGATGTTTTCCTGCAGGACAAGGCCTGGCCAACCCCATGATGCTGCAAGTGTACGAGGAAGGGACAGCGCTGGGGTGTCTGTGTGGGTACCAGGGACGTGCCAAGGGCCACGGAGTGAGTTGGTGTCAGACTCAGGATTTGACAATGCTGGGGACCTCAGGTGGGGACAGCCCTGTACACCATGTGCCAAGTGGGGAGATATGGGGCAATCTCCTCTGGCGATGTATAGCCCAGGGTCTTCTTTCTGTTTATTTGAACCATCATTTGCAATCTCAAGAGTGGAAGGAGCAAACAGGCAATGCTGGAACTAGGATCAACTGAAATGGCCTATGAAGAGGTACCCGTCTGTCTGTCCTTGGGCTGAATCTCCCCTTGGAGCCAGGAAACCTTCCTAAGGAACCTCTTCGTGGCCACTTTTCTTCCCAGTGGTGATACCTCTGGGGCCTCTTGTGTTTTGAGCACCCACTGTTGTGAGCCCTTTAAGTATCAATCAAAAAGTCAGGAAAAGCCAAAAAAAAAAAAAAATGCAAAGAGCATAACCTCTCCAGCAAAGCTGCTGTGGATGTTTTCCAGGCTTGGCAGGAAGGACCCTCCGCCTCCTCCTACCCCCCAGCCATTCCATGGAGCTGTTTTAATTAAAACCTGCACAGACACCTTTTCATGTCTGCTCCCCAGCCAGGCACTTCCTTGTGGTGACTTTGCTCATGGTGGAGGGTGCTGCTGCTAACGCTTCGTTCTACCTGAAGTATATGAGGATGAAAGATAAGTGGAAATAATTTTCCACTGAAGGACATCAGCAAAATGTATGAAAGCTGCCTGTCCCTGGACCATCTGGCTGCTGATAATACAATATTAATAACCACAGTCAATTAAGCTGGGCCTCCCTTGGGGAGCAGGATTTCAGTTGGGCAATGTCACAAGAATTGATGTAATCCAAGTTCTGGTGCCATCGATAGCAGCTGGCCCCGGAGCCAGGGTGCTTGGGGAGATGTCCAGGAGCATTCCCAGCTCTCCCAGCAGAGCCACTGCCTCCAGCACAGGCTTTGCAAGGATCCCTGGAGGAAGAAGCTTTCAAGATGATCTGCAGGTGCTTTAGGAGCTCAAGCTGGGGCACCAAAAGGCTCTTATCTGAAGAAAGCCTGAAGTGGGAAAAACCACTGAGGAGTGGTGGTGGACGCTTTGTGGGATGCTGGAGGGGCACTTGGATAAATAGGCAGGTAGATGGGAATCCCACTCACTGGGATTACATGAGCTGAAGGGGACTCCTATTGTGGAGATCCCTCATTATGAGCATGGACATGTCCAGCAGTGGTGTCACATCTGCTCCAGAGGAGACACTATTTTCCCTCCTACCATCACTTGAAAAAATCCTCTCTTTCCTCTGAGCCAAAGATTTTTCTTGTTTGTTTTAAGTGGTTGAGGCTTGTAACTTGACAGGGCTTAGTAGGCAGGGGAGAAGCAGCCCAACAAAGAGCTCCCTTCGTGGTAAGGACATTTGTCACCTTCTGTCAGCACCCAGCAGTATCCCACACCCCGATGCAGCTGAGCTTTGTCCCACAGCCTGTCCCTTTGCAGGGTACTTGCTCTCCATCCAGGGCTCTTCAGGACTCCAGGGGCCTCTCCTGCTGCAAGATGGATTGGGTTTTTTTGCAGCTCTGGAAGAGTTTCACCAAAAAACCCATGGAAAATACCAAGGTGAGAGGCAGATGGTGCTAAGGATGGCTGAACACTAAGATACTTTACTCACTAGGTCACCGTCACCCATGATACACACAAATATCCAGAATTTATATGTGTGAGCAGGAAAATGCCCACGTTCCCCAGCAAAACAACATCAGTCCAACAGCAGCTCCCCAGAGAAGAGGTTCTTGGGCTTGTGAAGAGTCACAGCTTGAGGTATCACTCTGGGAAGCACCTCTGTTGGGGAAGACAATGTTTTCCAGAACAATCCTCCGGGATTTTGCACAGAGAATTCAGGAGCAAGTTTCTAGCACCAAAGGAACCAACAGAGCTGCATCTCCAAGACAAACTCCTCATGATTGGAGATACTTGCTACAAATTTGACATGAAAAGTGGAGTAATTTAGTACTTTAAGGCAGAAATGGCTAGGATTTCTTTTTTTTTTTTTTCCCGTTGGGTTGTTGGTTGTTGGGTTTTTTGACATTTCATGACAAATCTCAATTGGGAACCATTTGCCTGGAAAATTCACACTGTGAAAAAATTTGGGGCTTTCAAATAATACCTTTCCCAGCAGCAAAAGATTCATCGTGATTTCCAGAGTGTCACAGGTTAGTTTTCCTCAAATTTTTGATATCTGAATTTCTACCAGGTTTGACTCAGTTCCAAAAGTACTGCAAAAAGTGTGAAGTCTAGGGGTGACAGGGACATACCCTCAGAGCTGGAAGGGGTGAGGAAAACTCCCCGAGTAACACCACAGCTGTGCTGGTGTTTTAATGGAATTCAACACACAACTTTTCTCATTGCTTTTACCCACGGAGTTTCTTTGGCACCGAGAAGTGGTGCTGTGGGGAGGCAGGAGCTGACACAAGCAGGATTTATGGGATGGGTGACAACTCTTCCCAATGCACTTTCCACTGAGGGAAGCCAAGGGGGACCCTGTTTTGGGAAGAGCCAGGAGCTTCCCACCAGACAGCTCGTGTCCAGCCTCAACCCGGCGTCTGACCCCATGGAAGTCAGCCCTCTCCCTCTTGCCTAATTAGGCAGTAATTACATACTTCCAAACAGAGGTGCCTTCATGTGAGGGTGCGCAGCATCCACTGCAAAGAAGTTCTGGGCATGGCTGGAGCTGTGTAATAAAAACCACATGAATATTCAACAGGAGGAAACAAAAGAGCAAAACTAGTTCAGGTGAGTCTTCATGTACACCAGTCTCTCAGGAGTGACTTCCAAGGGAGCTGAAACACCTACTGAAGTCAGGCCAAAGAGCTGACTTAGAAAGGAAAGGGAAAAAAAAAAAATTGCTTACATTGAAAATATATTGTGTGGTTCATTTAACAACGGTTAAAGCAATTTAGAGCCATCAGCAGGATCAGAGCGAGGGATTTGCTCTGTTTGATCAGACAAATAAGCCGTGACGTTGGATGTCTCTGCCTGCAGAAGTTCAAACGCTGGGGCTTCTTCTGAGACCCCCCCTCTGCTCGGCCAAGAGCCTGGACACGTCCCATGCCGGGACAAGCCTTTCTTTCCCGACCACCCCGGGCAATCTGCTGCCGCTACGCTGGCACTCCGAAGCATAAGATTGGATTAGGCTTTCCTTCGCTCGCCTCACTCCAAATGCAGTGTTGCCAATTTGTATGATTTTATGCCAAGCCTTGTGATATTTGGGATTTTTCTTAGAGCCTCAGTTCCTGGAATAAAGTGATTACAGAAGAACCTCATCGCTGCCTCGGTTATAAAAGTACATTCCTGTCCCACGTTGTTACCAGAAGGGTTGAGACGGGGAAGGAAGAACATACGAGGGGGAGCCAAAGACTCCTCTTCTACCATCCAATTTTGGGGACTTGTGTCAAAGCTCCTGCATGTTTCTAGATAGTGATCTCTGATCTCAGAGAATCTGGAGCAGTCCTGGTCAAATTTACCTTGGAATTGCAGACAAATATTCTATGGAGCCTCATTTCTGGAGCAGTAACAGAAGACCATCAAAATGAGCCTGCTGGTCCTGACTGGGCTGAGCTGGTCCAGCGTTCTGTCTCTTGGACAGTGACACTTCCCCAGGCTGCTCTTGCAGCCTCAGTGATCTCTGACTTGGAGACAACCTGAGCTTTTGCCTTAGACCATAGAATCATAGAATGGTTAGAGCTGGAAGGGATCTTAAAGACCACCCCGTTCCAAGCCTCTGCCATGGGCAGGGACACCTTCCACTAGACCAGGTTGCTCAAAGCCCCATCCAGCCTGGCCTTGGCCATCTCCTACAAGGACTAATGATGCAATGATAGACATAACCGTGCTCAGCCCATATGGGTGACAATCCCACATCTGCTGGAGGCTCTTTGCCATGGCTGTTCCAGGAAAGTAATGACTGCCCAGAGGTGACCTTGTTCTTCTGGAATGTGGGTCACCTCCATGTAGTTTTGAAGATGCTGAACCACTGGGATAAACTTCATTTCTGATGAATTCATTTCAGTGCTTCCTTTCAGACATCTGCTCTTTTTCCACATCCCCCCATAAAACCAAACATCCCCTATCCTTTCAAGATGAGCGTGTTTTTCCTTGATTCAGAATCACTTGAGTTTGTTTTAGGGGCCACTAAGTTAGCGACCTAAAGGATCGCTGCAAGCTTGCCCTTCCTGGCCCTTCCACCAGTGTCCCAAGCCACGATGTCACGCAGCAAACAGACAATGACAACCGTGGAATCTCATTTAAAGATGAGCCTTGTTATTTTTATACCAATTACAAGGTTATGGATCAGGCTAAAAGGTGTTTAATATGTTGTAATATTTAGGTGCACTTGGCTCCCCCATTTATTAGGGCTGTTTGTAGCAACACGGAATATGTGCTCACGGGGGAAGTATGTGGCAGGCACATAAAAAGGGCACAGATGTGCCGAGAAGCTCCAGGGAAGCCAGGCTGGCCCACGGCGTGGGGAGCAAGCGCTCCTGCCTACAGCGAGGGTGGCAGGAGAAGGGAAGAGAGGGGAGGAACAGAGATGAACTCGTACCTGCCGGGCTTGCTCCACTCCGCTGCATCTTACTTTTACATAGTGTTTTCTTTTGAGGTCTCAAAATCCCATTGCACAATATTGTAAAAATGTCATAAAATATTTTATTGCATCGTACAACTGAAACGCTGCCAAGAGCCTTAACCCCTGAGCTGCCTCTTTCCCGCAGATGCCTGGCGTATACCTGCTCAGGAACCAGCTCCCTTTGTTTTGTGGTTGAACTTTGAGGAGGATGGAGGGCGTTTAGGGGCTCGGAGGTGAGAGTTGCTGGGTCACTGCTCCAGGGCACTTGGTCTCTACGACTAAGTGAGCTAATTTTGGGCCTTCCCATGCCTCTGTCTGAAGATTTCAGCTTGACGAGAATTAGAGGTGAGATTGGTCCTGATGCATTCACTCCTCCTTCTCCCTCAGTTCCAGTCTTGCAAATAGCAATGGAAATGTGATCACTGCTCTGAAGGTACCCTGGGTGCATCCCACCATCTTGTTTCATGGAGAAGCCATAGATCGGCCATAAAAGGACTTTTGGAAACGTCTGGAGTGAAATCACAGAGCTACGGGAGGTGAAGGACCAGCCCTTCCATACACTGGCCCTTAGGAGGCTGATGGTGCTGCTGGATGGGCAAGCTTGGGAAGTCACTGCTCAGCAGCAGACCTCATTTTCCCAAGGTGTGCATGGGGTTAAACAGCTTTATTGACCTACTGTGTAAAGCTCTTGGAAATTTGCTGGTGAGGACACCATGGTCTCAGTGTTTATGAGACTGACTGGATCTTTTAAGGTCCGTGGTGACATTGGAGTGATATTAGACCCTTCCCTAATACTGGTGCCCCACATCAGGGAGCAAACTGGACAAGGTCAACATGACATTATGAGGTTCCTCTTCCTCAGAGCAGCCTCAGGAGGAAAACCTGACCCCTTGGAGCACGATTGTGGACAAGGTTGGGTTTTTCTTCAGTCATTTGCCCTGTGATACCCAACTAACTATCAAAAAAATGACCACCTGGCTACCCCATCCCTGCCTCGACAGGCACTGTCGTTAACTTGGGAAATAGTTCACATCAGCTGGAAAATTCCAGTGAGGTGGGGAGGCCAGAGGCCTCTCCTCCCGCAGATGTTGGGTCTGTGCTTGCCAGCAACCAGATCTTGGCCTCAGCTTGTTATAAAGAAAGAGCAAAAATTAGCCAGCTGTTCTCAGTGGAGATTTTCATCCCTTTTTCTCCCCCTTAAATGAAAGAAATAATAACTCCATGAAAGGCTCAGGCAGAACTTATTCAGGCCCAGGGGAAATTCACCCTGCTCAGAGGTACAGATACCAATTAATTCTCACTTAAAACCTATTTTGAGTGGTACTTCATGGGTGTAAATCTTTCTGCTGGTGTTCATACAGAGGTGAATTTTCAACCTTGTTGTAGCCCTGAAGGGCAAAATCCAAACTATCTCTTCTTTCATAGTTCCCAAGAACACAGTACAAGCAATATCACATCTTTCTGCCTTCCTGGGCTGTAAGAGGGCTGCAGAATTGAATTGTGGGCAAGGAGTGTCCTTAGGAGAAGCATTTATTTGCTGTAATGAATCTCAGGGTAACTCTTGGTTTGCAGGCTGCATTACCAACCTCCCACCCTCTCCCAGCCCCTAAGCCAGCCTGGGGTGCCTCATGTCCCACAGACCCACTGCTGGGAGTTTAATGAGGGACTCTTAATGCAAATTTCCCTTGAGTTTGTGCTAAATCTCCCATCCCAGAGGCTGGTGAGCTGGCTGAGATGTGCTGGGGAGGAATGCGGGGATCTGCTCCTCTGCTTTTCTATCTAAACAAAATGCTTTCCCATAAACACGGAGGAGGAAACCCCACTTGGCCGAGCCCCTTGGAAGTAGTGTCTTCACTGGGAATGTTTATATGTTGCCTCTTAAACCTAAACTAAACCAAACTGAGGCTTTGAGCAGAAATTGCCCTGCCTGGGACCGGTGCTGGGGTTTGTGCCGAGCAGCGTCCGTGCAGCTGGGGCGAGCCCTGACCCACCACCAGCCTCACCGCAGGTAACGGAGCCATCCCATGCCTTGGGAATTGGGCTGGGGTCTCCACAGATGAGGTTCATCACTTGCTCCCGCTGTGGCACAGACTGTCCTCACGCTGGGAACAGTGGTAGCGGTGGCTGGAGGAGGAAGCTGCTTGCTTCTGCTTGTGTTTTATATTCATGAGGTGTCATCACACAGCGTGAACCCAGGGTTGCCAAGGTCTCACTGTCTTCTCCATGGGGAACCCAGGACCTTTTTGGAGCTTCAGGGTTTACCCAGCATGTCCCTGAGTCTTGGTAAAGAAAGCCCAGTGCCCGTGTCCCTGCCTTCTGTCAGCCCTGGTTACACCATGGATGTCTCTCCTTCGGAGAACCGGACAATCTAACTGTGATCCCTTCATTTTAAATTACCTGGGGGTTGTTACCTGGGGGTTGTTACCTGGGGACACTCCAAGCTCCATGAACCAGTGTGTCGTGCAGTCTGGGTTTGCCGTGGTGGTGCCTCGGTTTCCCTGCTGTGGAGCAGAGAGAACTGCAGGGACTGGCTGGAGAGCACTGGGTGATTTTATCACACCCCACAGCAAAGCCATTTGGGGCTACTTGGTGTTGGGACACTGCCCCGTGTCACACTTCGTGCTAATGACCCTTCAACTGCCCAATGGTCACTACAACAAGAGTGCTGCTGGCACTCTTCGCCCTCCCCCAAAATCTATTTCTTCTCCCCAGAGCTACCAGGAAGGAGGAGCGGGAGACGACTGAGGTTTTTCAGCCTCACACCACGGGAACCCACCAGCCTTTTGCAGCTGGACAGACCAACGTGACCGACGGACAGGGCTGTGTCACTCAAGTGCCACCACACAGACGGCAAAGCCGCGGCTCCCAGATGGTCCCTTATCTCGCGGGGAGGGGTTTGACTGTAGAAGTACGAAGCGTGGCTGGACCAGAACAGCACATTAGGAGGGCTCTGCCGGTCCTCCCACTCCGTTTCTGCTGAGCCCAACGCAAACATAATCCACTGAGCTGCGGGGCTGGGTTCCCATTAGCATTAAAGGAGATGGGCACCCGGATTTTAATGCCCATCCGCCGCTGAGTCCCTTCACAAAAGGGCTGGGAGGTTTTTGCAACAGCAGTTTCCTGTATCAGAGCTGATCATTTCCTCTAGGAGAGCACAGAAATCACTGTGGATTTGGATCAGCTCCTCGTTACTGGTTTCTCCTCTTAGCTCAGCCAGAACAGGTTACCTGAAATACATTTGCCTACCTCCAGCATTAAAAAAAAATAACAATTAACCCCCCATGTTATTAGCTCCAATCCTGCCCCTCTCAAAATGGCTGGGAAACGATGCTCGGTTATTACAAGGGCAAGAACTAAGCGCTGGATGTAGGAGCAGTTAGAGCAGCTCCCACACACGCTGCAAAGAAGTGGCTAAACATCACAAGAAATGGTGTAATCACCCACCCAGCTTGACACCAAGAGACTGAGACCCCCGGTGATGCTCAGACCCCTCCTGTACACAGGGGACAGACCCGGCTGCAGGCACAGCCTGCTGCTACACATGCAAACATACACGCGAAATACAGCAGGGTGACAGAATGATGCCCTAATTTCCAGCACAACCCCGTATATAAGGCATGGGAAAGGAGCCCGTGCACCCACCCCCCGTGCCTGCGGTGGTGTTTGCAGTGTCGGGAGCCTGTCACAGCTGTGTCTGTGCTCACAAAGCAGCACACGCTCTCGCTGGGTGCCAGGTGTCACTGCCAGCTCCTTGGAGCAGAGGATGCCTTTCCGAGGTGCAGAGGAGATAGGAGGACACCTGTTCCAGGTGACAGAGATGCCCCCTCCTCTCTCCAGAGAAGCTGTGGCTGCCCCATCCCTGGAGGGGTTCAAGGGCAGGTTGGAGGGGGCTTGGAGCAACCTGGTGTGGTGGGAGGTGTCCCTGCCCAGGGCAGGGGATTGGAGCTGGATGATCTTTAAGGTCCCTCCAACCCAAACCATTCTATGATTCTATCAATTAGCAGCACCTAAAAAATCCTCTCTGCCTGAGCAGTGCGTTGTCAGTTCTGTGATGCAGAAATGAGGACCACAGGGGAGCGAGGGACATCTCCCTCCATGAGGTTTGGTCCCTGTATCACAGGCCACGTGTGGTGGAACCCCCGCAGCAGCAGTTACAAGGCAGACCCAGGCAGAAACAGCAGCTCTGTAGCGTTGTGCACCCTGGCCGTGGTATAGAGCAGGTCCTGTCACATCCCACACAAACACCCTCGCCTTCTCCCGAGAGCCTGCAAAAGCAAACACCTCGGCGGTCCCTGCATCAGCCACAACCCCTCCTGCACGTGGAGACAGGCAGGGGGACGGCAGCTTCAAAAGGTGAGCAGGAAGGAAAGCAGAGCAGCTGGAGAAGCACAGAACCTCCTCCACATCAAACGCTGCTGGAGAGAGAGAGAGACGGTGTAACCGGCATCAAAGTTCCCATCTCCTTTGTTTGCAAAGTTTATCTGTGACATCTGGGGATGAGAGCAGGGTCCGATACGGGATGCACAGCACAAGCCACCCAGGTGAAACCAGCTGGTGGTGGCTGACACAGGCAGACAGCAACGAGCCACACAGAGATACAAATAGACTCGTGTTTTTTAGGAATCCACCGGAGATTGACGCAGACACAAAAAGGATGGATCTTCAAGGCGGGGCTAAAGCAAAAAGCAACGCAGCTTTTTTGGTCTCTTGCTGTTAACTGCTATGAAATTCCATGGGTTACAAAGGGATGGAGCATCTCCCTTACGAGGAGAGGCTGAGGGACTTGGGTCTTTTTAGTCTAGAGAAGAGAAGGCTGAGGGGGGATCTGATCAATGCTTATAAA
>JAOTQQ010000003.1:26964812-26990786 GCA_026546715.1 Gallinago undulata | reverse complement strand
GAGTCTCCTTCTCTGGAGACATTCAAACCCACCTGGACATGTTCCTGTGGGACCTGCTCTGGGTGGACCTGCTCTGGGTGGAGGCTGGACTGGATGATCCCCAGAAGTCCCTTCCAATCCCATGCAATCCTGTGATTCCGTGGGTTTACACCATCCAGTTTTTTCATTTCCTCTCTGTAGGTGCTGCCACACGGAAGCAAAGCTGATCAGCGGGCTCTTCTGAGCCTGTCAATTAAAACCTGATCCCTGATTAAAACGCCGCTGCCCTTTGCTCTCCCTCCATCTGGGTCTCCGGTCACATTGATGCCACACCAAGGCAAAACATGCACCTGTCTCCCATAAAGAACTGCATCTCCTCTTCAGCCCAGCGCTGTGTTACTGGTGAGCAGCTCCCATCTCCCATCAGGCAAAGTGAAATGATTAAAAGAGAATTACTGGAATTCCCTACACCTCCATCAGAGACCAGGCTTGGTCAATTGGAAAATAAGTAATGAACAACATTTGTTAGTGTCACCATTAAGTGATGAATTTTTTTATGCTTAACACACCAGGACTATTTTCTGTTCATTTCCACGTTTGTTTTTGAACCTGCTAATTTAATTAAATCTCTACTGTTGAGGAGCCAATAAAGGTGACCAACCGTGCAAGGTACCTGCTGTGGTGCACCAGATAATTAAAGTGAATGGGAGGCAGCTTGGGGAGAGAGGAGCAGGTCCCTGTGCTGCACCAGGGCAACACCTGGGTTTATGGGGTTTTGCCCCAAGAAGGGGTTACAGGATATTTTAAGACATTGCACAGAATATTGCAGTACTCTCCTGGTCCTTGGGCAATGCTCTGAAAGTGCAGCCTGGATGGTTTTGGCTTTAAACACATCTCCTTGCAGCTTTTTTGTTTTATATGTGAGATCATTAAGTGTCTGACTATATGCAAAGGGCTTCTTATCTTCCCATCCAAAGGCAAAACATCTGGAATGAACCAGAAATATAAATGTATGCTCTTTGCTTTGAGGATCCTCTCCATGCAAAGGTAAGGGAAAGAGCAGAGGAGAAAGGGGAGGTGTCAGACACAGCAGTGGAGTGCCCTTTCTCTCTTCCTCTGACCAGGTATCTCAGTTACCTACAGCTTCAAAACGTGTTAACAAAAATCAGAAAACATTGGGGTCCCAAAACCCACCTCAGCAGCCTCACACAATTTATAGTTTAGAGAGTGAGGTGTTCACCTTGTAGACAGCATCCGTGCTTCCCCCATAATCTTCATCCATGAGCTTTGGTTTCACCTTTTAGAAGGAATTTAATCTGTGACATGATGCAGCACTGGGGGAATTCCCCTTCGAAGCCGCACGAGAGACTGAGAGCTGTTGGGTCACATCCCTCCCCTTGTGCTGTGCCTCCCGTGCTGGTGAGGGCCATGTCCCATCAGCCGTAGCTGGGGGATGCAGCTGGTGTGGGTGGGATGCTCTGAGAGCACTTTGGTCCCCACGTGTCAGCACAGCACAGACCAGCCTGTCCAACAGTGCTTCCCAACAGAGAGGGGATGCTTCTGCACTGTTTTCCCATCAAGAAGACCCAGGGACAATTTTAATGCAAGGCTCACCTGGTGCTGGGAGGAGCGAGATGGCTGGGGGCACCTTGCCTGGCAATGTCCCATGGAGAAAAGCAGGGATGCATACCCTGGAGGCGTGCAGCCTTCCTGAGAATCACAGAATCATAGAATAGAATCATAGAATCATTTGGGTTGGAAGGGACCTTCAAGATCATCCAGTTCCAACCCCCTTTCCCTGGGCAGGGACACCTCCCACCAGGCCAGGTTGCTCAAAGACCCACCCTGCCTTGAACCCCTCCAGGGATGGGGCATCCACGACTTCCCTGGGCAACCCATTCCAGTGCCTCACCACTCTCACTGTAAAGAATTTCTTTCTAATATCTAATCTAAATCTCCCCTCTATAGAATGAGGTGAGCATTCTTCCAGGAGGACACTCACAACTGCCTATCTTTTTTTTTTTCCTCCTTGGCAAAATTGCCTCTCCGGGCAATAAGACCTCATCCCAAGATGGTTAGCAGGGAATGAGATGGGGTATGTGCTGCGCCGAGACAACATTAAGCAGGGAAAGACTGAAATTATCACATGCTGGCTGGTAAAAATACTGTTCTCCAGAGCCTAACACGGAGCTGCCGGATGGCACTTTCTTTCCTCGCAGCCTACATTCGGGAGCTGCTTCATTACTTCTCAGAAGCAGCCGATAAGAGCCGAGCTGTGGCTCCTGCTGAGCAGAAAGGCAGACCACGTCCTGCGGCGCTTGCGTTGGTGGGTCTGTGCTTGTTGCTGGAGCCGACACAATTTAGCCAGCTCTGAAAGGCTCCCATCTTCCTGTGAGCAGCCACGCTCCAATTTAAAAGCAGAGGAGCTTGTAGCGCTGCCGTGTTCGTTTGCAGGTGAAGCTGGGATGTCCAAGGAGGTTTCCCATCTCTACCAGCCTTGTGCCTCCTTGAGTTACCCGACGTGCTCAGGGCAGCATAGCAGCATCCCTGCCTGCTTGGGCAAGAGGTGGGAAAGCCCCTGGTGATGTTGAAAGCTCAGGTGGTTCTGTAGGCGGCCATGAGATACCAACCTGAGTGGGTCCTCCAGCATGGACCATGGCCCGGGTGGTCCAGCAAGGTGGCAGCGCCTGTTTTCATGACAAGCAAAGCAGAAAACCCACGTGTAAGTTGTGGAAAATGAAAAAGGGTCACTGCCCCCACCCAGTGAGAAGGAAAGTGGCTGTGCTGATGTCAGGGCAATGCCCCCTCTTCACACCAATGCTGGACTTGGCCACGTCTCCTCAGGAAGTGAAGAGGGATCCAAAATGCAAATGTAAATAGATGCTTTAAAAAGCACTGGAATATATACAAGCTCCAGCAGGAATGTGGGGAGCAGCTGCTGTTTTTCTCCTTGGCCCTCTGCTGAACGTACACATGCACATTTTGTTGGTCGTAAATGTTTAGAGAAAACAGTTACAATTAGACTGTTTGAAGACAACTTTACATCAGCTGGGCACTTGTAGGAGAACCGTGGTGGTGATGGGCTGCGCACGCACAGCCCTGGCTATCAGAGTCTGTGCCCTGAAGGACGCTAAGCGCAGCTCCTCCGCTCTTACACACCAGTATTTCAGCTCAGGTGACAACGAGCGAGCCCAAAGCAAGCTGTTGAAATGATTGCTCTTACCTCTAGCAAGAATATCCTTAAGCTACTTTTGAATTCAGTCATCATCCTACAGAGCTAGTCCAGCGTGAGGGGGAAAGTCTGCTGGCCCCGTTGGCAACAGCCCTAGCCCTTGGACTGACCTATGGCTGCTTTTTTCTTACCGGCTTTTGCTTAGCAGTTGGAAGACAGCAGAGGTGGGCTGAAAGCAAAATCTCTGGGTCCAAGCAGCCTTGGATGCTATCACATCCAAGAACTGGACTGAAGAATTACCAGCCGGTTTAGGATAACGTAGCAGCGTAAGCCAGGGAGATAGGGAGGAGGGAAGGAAAATCCATGGGCTGATCTCCATAAAAGTGATAGAGAAAGGCAGGCACATCTTCAGCCCTGCCTTAGGCTCCTGTCTCCCCCACAACTGACTTGTGTCCCACGCTTAGACATCTCACACATCTGAAGCTAGATGAGATCATCTCACCCAACACATTGAGAGGTAGTTGAAGATGTGAATTTGGGACAAAAGGAAAGGAAAGAAGAGAAGAGGAGAGAGGGGAAAAACAGCCACTGGGATCTGTTGCTGAAACCTGTGCATCCCTCCCTGTGCCCCCGAGCAGCTCTCTGTCCTCCTGTGCAGAGGAGCAGAAGGCACTCCAGCCCTTTTGGCCAAGGGTCTCCACAAAGAGCTTTGCTGGTGTCCCACCCAGCCCAGGCTGGAGCGCTCCTCCAGCTGGGACAAAGTCAGGCGAAGGCAGAAAACAAACGTGTCCTAATTGCAAGTGGCATCTCCTGTTGTGGGTGGTCTCCGGCCACAGAAGAGTGACATTGTCTGGGGGCCCCGCCGCACGGTGGGCAGCAGCACGGAGGGACGGCCTGTCCCTGCCCGTGGTTTTCCTCCTGCTGCTGGGTAATAAGGGCTTTAATGCGGGAAAGGAGGCACTGGGCTGTGCAGCAATCAGCCAGGAGCTGGCTGTGGCAGTCATCATTAAAGGTGCACAACTGGCTCCCCGAGAACAAAACCCCCCGTCTCTCCCACCAGCCCTCCCAGTACAGTCCTGGTGCTGGGCCAGGGTGTTGCAATTGTTGTTTTGACGGACGCCGATTCAAAACAAGCCCTCAGACAGTAATGAGGCTTGTTCAAATTGCCTGGGACTCCGTTTGTTCTCCTCTCAATTAATGCTTTCAGAGGAAGCATGCAAATTATTTCCCAGATTGGGAGACGAGGAGGGGGTGGGGGTGGAGATAGCGTTGAGCGAGGGCGACTGGTTTGTCGGAGGGAAGGAAGAACCTCCAGCTCTTTGCACCCAACCCAGCTTTGCCTCTTGGACAGTAAAACAGTTGGATGTCGACAAGCGAGTTCATAATTAATAACCTTTAACTGCGTGTCATTAAGGAGGAAGGTTATGGCAAATTCCAGCCCCGCCACGCTACATTATCGCGGTGCTCGTCGGTCATTAACCGCGCGCTGAGTGCTGCCCCGCTCCCCCCCAGCCTCTCTACGGGCAAAGGGGGAGGCAGAAAGCTGCCTCCGTGGGGACAATTAGGTGACATCTCCTGGCACCGTGGTGCCCTGGATGTGTCAGCAGAGATGCTGACAACTCCCGATACAGAATTGCGTCAGGGGAGAAATTCTCCTGTGGTTAGGCAGGGTCTGAGATACGCCAAAGTTGGGTTTTTCCCTTGCCTGTGTTCAGTCTGGAGGAGACAGCATAAATCTGTGCGTTCCCACCAAGGACTATGCAGATGGGTGCCCATGGGCCACCTTTTCCCACCCATGCCACCATTCATTCAGTGTCCCTTATGTACCACATCTGGGCCACAGCATATGGCCTTTGCTCACTCCTTCCCTTTTTCTGGGGGTGGAATTTCTACCTGTTGTTTGTCCACAAGTTCCATTTGTGCCAAGGCAGACCACACCGTGTGCTGCCCAAACTTATTTGTCATCCGAAAAGACAATTAGAATTGGGTTTTACCTGTTTTATGGGTGACTTTGTTCTAATGAAACATGTCCCCTATCTCCCAGTTCCCCTTCCCCTTCCCTCCTGGCCGAGCCAAGAGACCCCAAGACCTCTGTGGGACCTGGGGCAGGAGGCTGGATGCTCTGGCACAGATGGAAGCCCTCCTGAATTTTTACGTTTGAAAAAAAAAGGGCATTTTGTGGCCAGCAGGGTCTGAGTAGAGAGTTCTAGGACTGCAGTTTGAATTTGGGTCCTCAAATTTTTATTTACTCTGGGCTGAGGGTGCAGGGCACAAGGTGGGCAAGGTTGCTTGGGTGGCACGGCTGGGATGGCAGGACAAAGGCACATGGGGAGCCAAGAGGGCTCAGGCCAGCAAACGGGGCCCAGAAAAGAAAATGGTATCCAAAGGAAAGAATAAGAAACCCTGATTTGCTTTGGGGGTGAAAGATACAGGAGTGTAAATAAATCTCAATCTATCTGTTCAGTTCTTAAAACTGATTTTTTAAATTTGTGCTCAATTCATTATGTGCTCAGTTCTCTCCTTCAGAAGTGTTCTCTGCACTCTGTGCTTGATGGTCATTTTCTAATTGGGAAAATGCTTTTGGGTTCTCCCCCCAAAAATGAAAGCTCAGTTCTCCTGGATAATTTAACTTCTTATAAAATATTGAGAATTAAGACCTAATGGAAAAAAACCTAAAATAAATATTTTATGGCTCTGAAAAGCTCCCAAACTCCAGCATGGAAAGCTGTTAGATACTGCTGGTTTTTATTAAAAAAAAAAAAATTAAAAAAAAAAAAAGGAAGAAAGTTTACTGTTTGGAAAAACTCATAACTAATTTATTTATGCCCTCAGTGGCCAGGGGCAGCAGACTGCAATGAGGGGAGGGGATGGGTGCCAGGCAGTTTTTAGAAGAAAAGCAGAAAGAACAAACTTTGCCCCCTTAAAAATATCAAATGCTGATCTGTCTTTATTGGCACTTTTGCTACACAAGCCACGTTTTAAAACCCAGATCCTGTGAAAGCCCAGCCCCTGTCAATAAGATGCTCGAAGGAGCTCAGGCTCCTTGTAGGAGAAGGCTGAGCACTGGGTAGAGGCCACGAGAGCTGCTGCTTGTACGGGGCTGGGAATTGCTGGAAAATCACCGAGTTACCTGCTGGTGACACCTACGTGTCCCTGCTGGGGACAGGGATCGAAGGCCACTGCCATTGCCTGGGCTTCCCCAGGGAAATGCCTACATCTGGATGGGGTGAATCCATCCCCGTGCATTTGAACATCAAGATTTAGGGATGTTTTCCTGCCTTGTTAGTGCTGATATTGGTTTTCCACTAGATTTTTAAAAGTGTAGAAAATGCAGCTTTTGTGAAAAATCCCCTTCCTACACCAGCTCTTGGCTAATGCCAGCCCTGTCTTCCCCTGGTCCTCATTACAGGCTGGGCAAGGCAACGGGTCCAAGAGGTGACAGCGTCAGGGAGAGGTCAAGAAAAGTTTAAGAAGTGCCGTAATTAGTATTAGCCCATCTTTCTCTCTATCTAATCGATGAGGGTCTCTACACGGATGCATGTGAACCCGTTCCCTGGGAGGGAGACTGTAACTGGGTAAAGAACATGGGTTTTGATGGATCATCCTGCACGAGGGCAGCCTCCTCGTTGGCCCCTAATAACATCCCCACGGTATGGCCGTGGACTGATAGATGGCAGGTAGGAAACCCCAGGAGAGGGAAAGTGAAAGATATTCCTATTATCTGCATATCTGCAGGCATGCTCAGTAGAAAGGATTCCCTTTTTTTTTTTTTTTTAATTATTATTGTGAACGTCTATCCAGAGAGGGTTGGTTATAAAGGGGAAAACTCTTCGGCTCATTATCCTTCAATTATTGAAGTGAATGATTTGGGTAAAATGGAGGAAACTGAAAACATAGAGATTATATTCCAGTCCATTAGGCAACCTTAGATTTCCTAAAGCAGTTTCTTTGAGGCTGGCAGGAATATTTTTTAATTTATTCTGTCGTCTGCGGACAGGGAGAACTGTGTCATTATGGAAAGGACTTTTTGAAAGCTAGGCATTTTATCCCCCTGTTTTGTTCTTTGTAGCAATAATCTCTCTGTGCCTCCCACCCCTGAGCTGCCAGGGGTTTCTGTTTCATTTGGGCTTTTAATTTTAAAATAGTGATCAGTCTGCTATTTGGAAGGACTCCCTCCTCCACTAGCGATCATACCTCACCTCCCCAGCAATGTGAAACACTAAAAACTAAGCAGGACACAAGGAAAAAAAAAAGTTTTGTTGAGGTTAGAAAATGTTCCATAAGTAAAAAAATATTATGAGGAAAATTAAAATGTTTTCACCAAAAATAAACTGCTCTGAGAACGCCCCAGATGAAGAATGCAGATGCTCTACCTCCAGAAGGAGGACTGTGATACTTGGCAGGTACCTCTTTCCAGCTTTCCTCCTCCAGCTGTGGAGACACATCCCTCGCTGCTGGTGGCACCTCCCAGCCCCTGGTGGGACCTCGCTGCTGCCAGGGCCAGAGCCAGGACCAGCATCCCCACACCTCCTCACTGCTGCCCAACTGGGAAATGGCACTTGGGATAAACTTTATAATGGGGTTTTCTAAAAAGTTTTCCAGAGAAAGGGAAGAGTTTCAGCCACTCACTTCAGACCCTTGCAGGGCTGCAGAGACCCAAGTAATGCTGCCGGGTTTTAATTCCTACAGTGCAAAGACACCAGCCAGTCACTGATCTCCTACAACATCTCTTTGTTGTCACAGAGTCACCTCCCGCTCCTCTCCTCTGGACCAGACACCTTGACGTCCCTTGGCTTCTCTCTGCAGCTGGTCCTTCCCGCACTCCCCATCACTCCACCGACCTCCAGTCTCCAACTCATCTCTGTCTTTTTTGACAGTACCATACTCTAAGTGGGACACGGTGTTTCGGACAAGACCTCAAATGTGTTAAGGAAGCAAAGAAAAATTATCTTCATACATCCCTGAATGAGATTTGAATGAGAATTGGCATTACATTGCAGTAGTGGTCCATGTTTAGCTTGTGATCCTCTTTTACGCCATGCTGTTCTTCGGTCAATTAACTTTGATGTGCTACTTGCACATTTGTATTCTTCTTAAACGTACCATTTTACAGTTTTTACTGAATGTTACATTGCTAGATTCCTAATCAGGTACTTGGCTTGTTAAGCTTGCTTTTGCTCTGATAAGGTGTTTTCAACCAACTGTACACCCAGATTACATCTTTCAGACAGTGATTTCCTCCAGACAGCACTGTCCTAAGTTATGAGAGCATCAATCCAAACACTGTCAAAAGCCTCCTTACTCAAAAGCCATCACATGTCTCACTTGGCTCTTATTCCAAAGGAGGAAATGAAATTAATTTGACAGGTCAGCATACATTTAGGTAAAATTGAGGGGCATTCTTAGCGTGGGAGAGTTGTTGTTGGGTTGTTTTGGAGGTTTTTAGCACAGAGCACCACTTTTTAAGTAGATCTATTCCACTAGACTCCGAAAGTTGGGATAACTCAACAGACTGTTGATACACCGATGAATTTGTCTGATGAAGATAAGATCTAAATATGTCTCAAATAAATGGTAAAGCTCAGCTGGCTTCAGAGTCTGTCAAACTCAAACACCAACAAGCTTTCAACAAACCTCTTCAGCTGCTCTCCCTCTATAGTTTACCTCAGTCCTTCCCATTTATCTCCAAAATCCAAACAGCTTAATACTTATCTCATGTGAAAGCTAACAGAGAGTTTACTCTTTTTTTTTTTTTCTGAGAGAGACTTGAGTTCATCAACTGTGTTGCTGTTTTTCAGACGCTCACTTTCCTAAGTGGCTTCAATAACAGAGTTGAGTTATGGACACAATGTTATTACATTTGTTGTTACCTCAAAGTGTATATTGTATATTGCCCTTATTTCCCTTTATTTCCTCTTTATCTGAAATCTCACATCCTTCTCATTTCTGTTCATTACATCTTACATCATAATTCTCAACTTACACATGCATTTGTGAGATTTTGTTTTCCATGGGTAGCCTGAATTAAGCTCAGTTTGAAGCAAGTTGTTTTATGTCTTTGGAAACCCATGAAAGATTTCTGAAAGCCAGACTTGTCCCTTATTAGCGGTGTAACTGACGGATCAAACATAATGATACTAAAAATAAAAACCTGTTCTTAACGACTCTGATGGGTGGTGGAAGATTGAAAACTTAAAAGTGTTGTCTCTCAATAATTAATTTAATGCATTTTCCTTTTGCTGAAGACAACCAAGGTGCAAACGGCTCCTGGAGCTGACTCTACGATCCTGCCTGAGAAATTTCACTCTAAGAAAAAAGGTTGTTTCTTTGCAAAGACACAATGCAGTGTCCACGGGATTTTGTTTCTATCAACAGTAAATCATGTGTTTCAATCTTAACAAGTACTTTTATGAAGTAAATTCTTAAAAAATATGATGGACCAGCTCCAAAAGCTGTGAAAGGACCCTTAGTTTCCCTTGTGCTAGCAAACCACCGTAAAAATATATACAGAGTTGAGACAAAGTTGACAATTTTTCCTAACAAGTAAAGAAAACACACTGCACTCAAATCCAGCAATAAGAAATGCAGAAGTTTCATAAAGGTTTTGGATTGGATCCATAGCTGGTAAATTCAAATAAAATATTTTAAACCCACATTTTCCCAAAAGAAGGCACAGACTTTTAAGATCTATTTTTACACAGTTAAATTAGGATGATAATAGTTTTGCAACGGTTTCCCGTGAAGGAGAACTGACAGTAAGTTCCCCAAAATACCTGTTAAAATGCTGCAGCCTCCGAATTTGGTGGCAAAAGACTGATGGAAGCGTTTGACCTCCTCTTCGAAAGAAGTGGGGGAGGCTTCTCGTGAATCTTTCAAACAATGTCAGTCTGTCAATTTTCAGACTCTTTAATTTTTTCCAGCTGTAAATCAATCATCTTATTAACTCTTCTCTAATGTCTCCCACCAAGTTATCTGGGACTGGCAGCTTGACAAGCCATTTTTGCAGAGCCGTGAGAATAAAGTTTCTCTTGTGCATTGCCGTGATGTCATGAGCACTCACTCCTGGCTTTCACTGATCCTCTCTCACAAAAGCCTCCTTCTTCGCTCCTAGCAATTATTCAGCTATTAAAGCACATTACGTTAGGTTTCTTATTTTAAGAGTGATATCACTCCTTGCTTTAATGTCCAGCCGATGGAGCAATTTGCACTAACTTCCCCTGACACCGTGTTGGTGCTCGAGTCCCCAGGTTATGTTCCTGCCTGCATAAAGCTGCCATTGATGGGATCTACATGTGAAGAAGGCAGAGGGGCTGTGACTGATTTAAACACGTAAGTATGCAATACTATGTACTCACTCCCGTGAAACATTCCCAGAACCACCATGGAGCCCTGCTTCACAAATCTTTCAACCTTTCCTCCGTGCCTCTTTGTCTTGGTTTCTTAAGAGGATGAAGCTCCTGAGCTCCAGCTGTGTGTGGGCACATGCACGTCTACGAAGGTTTCCTCCTCGCTTCTGGCCCATCACCTATGCTGGACCAGATCAAGACATTGTGGTTCCAGGCTTGCAGCTCCTACCGATCCTGCAAAACCAGGTGGCCAGGTCGGAGAGGAAAACATGCAAACAGGAGCTCCATCCTCCTAGCAGAGAGCTGCCACGGGTGCTTCAGAGAAAGGTTCGCTTGGAGTCTGCACCTCTTTATGACACTGGTGATCTGTCCCTTGTCTCTCTCCAGCCCATCACCATCCAAAGTGCATTCAGGGATCTCAATTCCAGAAGGACCCAGAAGAGAGTGAACCCTGGGCTTGTGGGGACACAGGAGCACAGCTGGTGAGGGCAGATCCTGCTGGAGTCCATCCATCTCCACAGAGCCATAGAAAACCACATGGCCTGAGTCCTGGTGCTCTGGGGACGTGCCACTGACACACCCCCACCTTTGTTACCCTCACCCTTCCTCTTTCCCTCCAAACTCCATTTCCTCCTCCCATTTGACACATTAAGTGCTAATTTTCAACCATCATCCAAAAATCTCTTCCTTTCTCCCCTGTGGCGTGTGGGGAGGTGACTGCAGCCGCTGGAGCCCAGGCTGGGGACCGAGGGGCTGCCTGCGTGGGGCTCTGCTGGGGCTGGGCAGGGTCATGTCTGCAACTCAAACAGCTTCTGTTCTCCCAGTTCAAAACCAGAATGACTGCAGCCTCCGACATCCACCCGGGAAATCCTGATTTAAGCCAACTCTTGGTTTCTCCTTCTGTCCCCAGCTTGGGAGCAGCACGGTGGAAGGGCTGATGCAGGAGAGCTCCCTGCCTTTCCCAACTTGTAGGTCCACTCCTGCTCCCCTGAGCACCTTGTAGCAAGCTAGGGAAACCCAAAACTGCTCTGGAGCATCACGGTGGGACTGACTGACACTGCAGAGGCAGACACTGGGGCTGGCTGTCACCAAGCCACTTCTAATCCTCTGGACATCCACATTACACCCTCCTCCCAGCCAGAGGATGCTGCCAGCAGCTGGATCCCCAAAGCCAGCACCCAGCTCCTGCCTGTCCATGGAGCCTGCCTGGTACCTATGGCCCTTTTTGAGGAGGAAAAGGGAAGTCTGACCACTTTGCCCTACTCATGATGCCTCCTCAGAGGGGCTGAAGCTATTCAGCTCCAGCTTGGGTTTCCCCGCAGGTGGTCCAAGGCTCAGGAGGCTCAGGTGTACATATAAGACCTGCTATTTATAGGTCTGCTTAATTCCCCAGTTCCACTGCGTATTAACCACAAACCAAGCGAAAAAGGCAGCAATCTGTTATTACTGCTACTGCTTACATGCAAGGGGTGGAGCTCAGCGGTCAAGGAAGGGCTTTCCACTGACAAACCCTATCTGTTGTGGCAAGTGGTGCTTTGGGTTTAAAGAGCCAGCGAGGGCTTAAAATCTGTTTTCAAGACCTGCTGCAAATGTCACATGGACACAGATGTGCTGATGGTCTGATTCTGAATTTACCGTGGCACAGGCAGGGAGCAAGTACCAACCCCACTATGCAGCTTTCCAGCCTCTCTCAGAAGTCCAAGCTTGTGATCTGAGATACTATCGGCCTAAATTCATCATTACTATCACATCTAGTCTTAATTAAAAGTTAGGAAGGTGTTATCACTATTAGCATCACCGTTCAAAGTGCAAATTGTGATGTACATGAGTATGTCAAATTGAGGTGTCAGTGTCTGAACTCTACACTGAATTTTTAAGTCCCAGCAGGCTGAAAAGAGCAGAAGCCAAAGAAAAACAAGCACTTTTTGGAAAAAGTGTATCATCCAGACATTTGGGGTGAATTTCTCCCCAGAGATCCCTTTTCTTTTCACTACCAGGTGAGGAAACTGGAATGACCCACTGACTCCCCCAGCCTCTGCTAAACTGGACAGGGCACTTTGGGTTCCAGTAACACTAACAGTCAGTTTTATACAGCCAGGTTTTTTCAGGCTATCTTGGTATGCAGCAGGACAGTGGAGAGAGAGCCTGAAAGTTGAGGGTTTCCCTTAAGCATGCAACTGAGAAAAAAATGCATTAGGTGTTATAAAATACTTGGACAATGTAGTGCAGCATCCAGTGAGAACCAACACAGACTCTGCAGGAAATAGAGCAGAAGCAGCAGAAGGGATGATGAAACCTGGAAAGGATTTAGTTGTGGTTATTATTATGTAAAAGAAGCTCAGAGAGGAAATCACTAAAAGGGAAAAGGTGTCGTAGGAGAAAGTGGCAAAGAAGAGCTTGACAAGCTGCAAGAACACGCATCGGGAGAAGACTCGTGGAACAAGATGTTACGAGGCAGCTCTGGGATAACAGGGTTACGAAGCATAACCTGGATGTTGGAGCAATCACACGACAAGGGAAATCCAAGCAGAAGCCTTTGGTCTGTGTTAGCTCCCAACAAAACATTTTACACAATGCTCTTAAGTCTGAGGATCCGTGTTACTCCATTCCTTCTGGGGTAGGACACGAGGCAGCCTTTTAGCAGCCCATGACAGTGGTGCAGAGAAGATCTAAGCAGGATGTAAAGTGGAATAACGCACTTGGCTATAATTATTTGGAGAGCATGGGCTCATGGCATGGAACTGCTGCTCTGCTGGGAACACTAATGATCACAAACGGACAGGAATCGGCAGTCCATCCCCAGAAAGGGAGTCAGATGAAGTCAGCATTAGTGACTTTGGCTTTGGCGAAAAGATCCAAAGGAGTTTGGGTTGTGGAGTCTCCTTTGAGGTTCTATCTGCATGGGTGTTATCTGCTGTAGGATCGCTTCCCTGTGACAGCTACAGGACTCTGGCTTCTGTCGCCATGGGAACAAAGATCCCCTTTGCAACACACACCTTTTTGCTAATTGTGTGACTTGCTTAATGAGGGCCCTGCAAATTCACATAAATTTTCATTTAAGAAGAGTTCCATCAAGGAAGAGGAGCCTCCTGCCAGACTGGTTCTAACACTTCTTGGCTCTGGGCAACAGCCAGTCCTGCCAGCTCCTTGCAGCTCACAAGAAAAAGAGGAAGGGGAGAAAAACTTGCAACTAAAGAGGCTTTAGTGGTGAAAATGTGCTTTAGACAAACTTTTATGGGGTCCCTCTGGACAGTACTTGTCAAAATTCAATAATCATTTGCAAAAAAATCCTATCAAGCAGGCAAAAGGGAAAAGCTGAATAAGGAAAAAATTGCATGAGATGGGTTATTTCTAATCATCATCATCATCATCAAGGTTTAATGCAGTGCAGATATGTGCCATGGTGAAGGAAGGTGTTCTCTGCTTTCACTTTGGTGCAGGGTTGGCTGGAGTGAAATAACAAAGGCCCAAGAGAGCCCCCCTGGCTGTAATCTCCAGGACTGCCATCAGAGGTGGCTGATGGCTGCAGAAGAGAGCAGCCTGGCAGCTCCTTCAGCCTGTCTGCTCCTACCTGCAAACCTGTGTAGGCACCTGAAGCTTTTTATTCCCCTGGAGTAGCTGGTTATTGGACCTGGCACCCATTGGGGCCACCCTGCACAGCACAGCGACCACAGCTCTGCAAGGTCAGCCAAAAGGGGCTGAGAGGAGAAGAGTTATGATGGATGGATGGATGGATGGATGGATGGATGGATGGATGGATGGATGGATGGATGGATGGGTGGATGGGTGGATGGATGGAGCGCTGAGTTACAGAACACTTATGCAATGGCAAAAATGACACTGACAACTACACCTGGTAGTCACCGAGCCCTAAACACATCATTTAAAACTTCTTGGGTTTGAGGGGGTTTGCTGGGTTTACAGCGCATTAAGACCTGAGTGATCTTTCCCCCTCTGGGTACCCCTGTTGTCCCAAGGACATCATGGGTCAGTTCTGGACTTGAGAGCTGGCAGCCACTCATACACACTCAGTGAACTTTTCTTCTATTAGCAGAGTTTTGCTGTGCATCTCTGCAGCTCAGGGAAAATGTGAACACTCATGGTTTCAACCTGATTGGGACTGGAAGCAAAAATTAACACTAAAAAAAAGTCCCATGAAAAGGAAATCCTGCTTCTTGACCCGCTGCAATGGCAGCAGCAGAGCTGGTCTCTGCGTGGGGCATAGGAAGCTACTCCCACGTGAGAGCTGATATTTTAAAAGGGGCTGCAGTTGGACGGGCAATGAAAGCAAACACAAAATAAATCTCTTGTAAAGGGAATACTTGATTCAGACCTGCTGATGGGCCCTTTTGTGGAGGCAGCCCACAAATGAGATGCCCCAGCCACTGGATGCCCTGGACACCTGACCTGGGAGGTGACAAGAAACAGGGCTTTTTGCTCCTCATCAGTGGGCCATCAAGATGCCAAAGGGCAAGCAGAAAGCTGCACACACCCAGGCAGACTTCTGCCATGAGGACACATGGCAGGGAAGGTACAGTGAGGTCCCATATACTGTATTAATGGAGGCACAGATGTTTCTTTAGCATTGGCAGAGCTTTCTGACCTGGCAGTGTCAGCAAGTCTTAAAGCAGAAAGTCCAAATATTCCTTAAACACCACTGAGCATCATCTATAATTATCAGAGCCTGACAAAGTGTTTGCAGCACACACCTATGGCACACGCTCTGCTGAGAGCAGAGTTGCTCCTTGTAGACGTAATAGGAATTTCTCCATGATTTTTTAGGTCTAATAGCATGGATTGCTGGATATCCAGAAGGCAGGTACACCACAGCCCAGAGCACCAGGGTAGTAAATCATCACCAAAATTGGTAGTTCAGTGACCAAGTTGTTAAAGTCAGCAAGCCTGTGTATTAAACAAGTTGATGACTAGAGGACACCAGGTTTTTCATTGGGACCTCAACACCTTTTGCCTGCTGCAATGTTCGGCAGTTCTGAAACTCTGGACCTCAATCTCCAAAGGTTTTTTAGACTTGCTCTAGCATACAGGAACACATCAAGCAGAGGGGTTCATGATAAGGCAAGTGATCGTCACTGGATGCTGTGTAAGGTAAGTTTTTCCATCAGGTAAAAGGAATTAAAAACATGCATTTAAACGAAATAAAATCGTAACTCTTGAAGTCTTGAGAAATCCAGGTAGTAATTCACAGGGTGAATGAAGGTTTCTGCACAGACAATGTTTTCAGAGTATTGTTTGTCTTGGAGAAGAAGCGCTCATAAATCTACAGCCTGTGCCATTGCAAAAATTATCTCAGCTAATTTCAGGCCCAAACTAATTAATCAGCACTTGTTGCCATCTTAATTAGCCAAAAGTGACCTCAGATGTATTTGGCCTTTTCCGGCTATTTAGCCCTAATGGGAGAGTATGCACCTGAGGCAAAACCTAGGAATAAATAGATGTGAAGTCTGCTTCCAGCTGGGTAAATACAGCCCAGACTTCCCGGTTCCTACGCTTGTGAAATAAACTCTGCCCCAGCCTGGCCTCTCTCTGCTTTCTGGCCTTGTGGAACATCTACGACTCTCTGGGCTTTAAATCCAGCCTTTGCGATGTGTTATTTACGCAGCAGCGGCCTTGGAAAACTTTACAGCGTGGTCTTGGCCACTCGTAAGGTTATTGCCGCAGTATTTCCTGCTGGGAAGGCTCGCTCTCGTAGCAATAAAACCTGTGCCAGCCCCACATGAGTGCAGCAAAGCCACCGTCGCAGAGGGACACGCAGGGTCACACGCTGAGCACCCGCTACGAGTGAGGTCCTTGTACCAGCTACTGCCACCAGTGAGGTCCTTCCTCCACCTAACGCTCTTTCTCCAGTCTCGCTCCATGCGTTACAGCTAATACTCAGGATTCACCTTTGATTTCACAGCTTGTTTGCAGGACAAGAGGTGTAAGGCCAACTTTATCACAAGAAAAATGGCCCAAGTGCCTTTCCAGCGAAGGTGGTGAAGAGGGGAAAGCCAATGACACATCTCCATTTGAAATGTTGCCTACATGTACACAGCCAATTCCTGGTAGCTTTCCTAAATTAGATGATGCTTTTCTTTTTCAGGTTGAAATTAAGGAATCTGGCTTTCCCCTTCAGAAAGCTTCTTCTCGATTAGGGCACGAAGATGTACTATGTGAGCTAGCTTGAGCTAAGTCATTGGTTAAGACAAAGCACTTGAGAATACACAAAGTTAACCAGGTCAAGAATATTATTGCTATTGTATATAGGTCTATTATATATTATTATAGATCCCTTTATTCAGTCTTGTAAATTCATGCGCTTAACTTTGCAATTCTCTGACAAGAAAAGAAACGTGATTACCCCCATTTCACGGCTGAGGTGACTTGCCCGAGGTCTTGAGTGAGAAACCAAACCCTCCCTGTCAACCTGAACTCAGCCTTTCCAGTTGCTGTGTGTGAAGGAATCTGGACTTCACGCTGCAACCCCATATCATCACAAACAGCTGGCCCAAGCAACCCAACAAAATACAAACCCAAACTGTCTTTTCTCTCAGAGCCCGTGCTGGGGCTCCCAAGGGCAGTGCAACCCCCACTGAATGCGTCCCTCTGCCATGGGATAAAGCTGGAGCCCCTCCAGCCACTGCTCCCTTACTGCTTACATGCAATCAAGTTACTTTGGAAAGTTTCTGGCCTAAAGAAAATCTCTGGTTTTTGAAGGGTCTTTCAATCTAATGGAATATTTTCCCTTCTAAAGAAGTTGCAGTTCCTACTTGAACTGTTTTAGCAAAACACCAGTTTTCCTATTTTCCCCATGTCTCTCTGACTCCTACCAACTTGCTTTAAAAACCTTTTCAACTGAATCATCCCCAGCTGAAATTGCTTGTTGTTGCTCTAAAACAGCCATTAAAATTTCAAAAAGCTGTTTGAAAATCCCAAATCTCTCTTGAGTCATTTCCAAGGAACTTTTATGAATCATGGCTTGTATCATATCACGCCATTCAGCAAGACATGGGCTGGAACAAAGATATCAATGGGCATGACCAATCTTTAAAATATCCAAGTGAGGAATAATTAAATGTTAAACGTTAAATGTTGCGAAGGTTACAGCTGGGGATATAAGAAGCCATAGGTGAGCGAATGGCTGCTACTTAAAAGCTGTTCCATTTTCTTCAGCTCTTTTGAGCCTGCAAAGAATGAAACATTCAGTGTAGGAAAGGGAATTATTTTCCAAAATTGAAGTCATGCATCTTAGAGTGGTCTTATCTCTGGAACACGACCTTATTATGCATAATAACTCAAAATAAGAACAAATGATGTTCGCCTCTCTTGGGATCACGTCAGAGCATGTTATGTTTTGAACTGAAGCTGTTTTGAAACCAGTCACTAAGGCATCTGTAGGAATTCTTTAAGGACTTCTTCAAACGCAGTGAATTTAAAAGCAACGTTACTTTTAACTACTTCACTCTTCTAACCCGCCTCAGCTCATTATTTTGGCACCACGAGATGCAAAGGGAAGGCTTCTTGCATTTCACATATTCTTTCTAAATAAATGCAGATGCCCTGCTGCTTTTGGGAAGGATGCTTATTTTGTTTATAAATTAAAAAAGTGCTACCTTAACTGCCTCGGAGGCCCTCTTCCTCTAACGTTAATAGCAGAACTGGGGAACGAGCAAAATTCGGCACCTTCCCCAAACCATCTCCTCCGTCCCTAGTGCAGCGATGAGCCCCTGCACAAAGCTCCAAGTCATCTTCTCGGGCTCAGACTTGGCGTTTGGGGCAGGGGGTGTGGGACAAGAGCGCCCAAAGAAACACCACTCCTGTGTCTGCCATCTCCAGTATGTGACCAGAGCATCCCGGGGAGACCTCGAGAGCAAGTCAGGTCACCTACCATCGGTGGAGGGTAACTCCTTGCTCTGCTCCCTCCCTTTCCTTGCTCACATGTATTACACTTTGTGCCTTTCACCACAGGTTAGTAAGGATGCATTATACATGAGCAGGTACCAGTTGGGGTTGTTAATGTGGGGTAGGGTTACCCAGGAGCAGCTTGTAGAGCCGAAAGCTAAAATTGATCCCAGCTTTTGTTATTTGACCACCTAATACAGAGTGCTCAAACTGTCCCACGGTGGCTCTACCTTTTGTTTGGGGCTGCCCTGCTGTGTCCCCGTGGGCTCTGATACCCTTTCATCATCTGCACAGAATTTTGTTGCTTTTTTTTTTTTTTTTTTACTAACAAGTGCCACTGTATCCTTCCAAGCAATGGGTTAAGGTTGAAATTTAAATTCTAGGTCAACAGGGACCTGTTCGTTTAATGGCAAGTTGTTGGTTCAATATTGATATATGGAGAGGAAGCAGAAAAAAAAAAAATAACCCGACAATGATACTCAAACAAGGTCGCTGGGAGCAAATCTGGTCAAGCTCTGCTGCAGACTAAACATGAGCAATCATTTCAGTCTGAAATAGTGCTAAATATGTAAAAGACATTTCAAGGTTGTTTCTTTTTAAATCGGTGCGTTGAACTCAGCACTAGAGTAAAAGGGAGGTATGAATATCCCCTGTGGAGCTGAAGATTCTGGGGAGGACATGGTTCTTTTCCCCAGGAGTTGGAAGCACCTTCACGAAAAGGTTGTTACCTCTGCTGAGGGGCACAAAGGTGCTGCTAAAATAAAATGAGGAGGAAAAACTCCCTCCAAGAGGATTATTGTAAAGGGAGGGGAAATGCTTATGCACACAGCTTTTCCTAGCCCTGGTCATGGTAATAAGAGTTTGAAAACTTGTCCCTCAAAAACTCCAACCCAGAAGGGAAATAAAAAGAAGCCAAAGACACAGATCTATTTTCTACTATCTCAACATTTAGGAGATTGACACATGATTTTTGAACACACGGAGCTGGCAATATTAATAAAGCTGCTTTCATTGTCAACTTCTCAATGTCAGGTTCATCGAAGCAAGGACTGGAACGGAGCGATTCTCTTTCCCAAACGCATGCCCTAACCATCAGGCTGGAGAATCTGCCGTATGCTCGCTTTCTAGCTGAGTGGATACTGAAATAGCCCGTGCAAGAGAAACGCCGCAGTAGGAGGGACCGAGGGGTCTGTCTCTCTCTCTCGAACAGTGATCAAGGAACTCTCCTATAGACTGGAGCTCGAATCCCTGAACATTTGGGCAAGCAAGCATTAATTACTGATTTAATGTTGGGGAAAAGGCTGTAGCAGCAATAACTTACACCTTTGGTGACTAAGGCGTGAAAACACAAGGTTGCATTTCACGTTGCAGCAAAACACAGTCTTCTGGGTTTCACTTTGGGTAGAAAAATAAGCAAGCAGGCAAACAAACAAATTACTGCAGACTAATCACAGGCATAAAAAAAAAATATCACTTTCTCTCTCCAGATGGAAAATGGAGTATTTGTACAGCCCATTTTCCGAGTGTTTCTTCCCTGTGAAAGGCCATCAGAGAACTAATGAAAAACATATAGGCAAAAGCTGTATCTGGTAGCATCCTGAAGATCCACTGCAATCCTCAGAGTCTGGGACAGCAAAACCAGACAGTTCTTGGACACTGCCAGACTTCCCCACCTGCATCTCCTGGAAATGCTACAGTAGGATGAATAGGCAGTAGGAAGGAGAAAAGCTCCTTTCCAGGTCTAGTTGTGTACCTAGGTACATTTTCCAAAGCCCCAAATCAATAAATTGGGCATCTTACCCATCAATATTAGCAAAAATATCCCACATGTTCTATGAAGCCCACACTAGCTCCTGCCCTGAGAATTGGTTTGAAGTTAAATCAGAATTGGGTGTAAAATCGATTCATGTCAATAGGAATCTTGACATTAGTTTCTGGACCTGTTCCTTAAAATAACAGGAGCTGAGCAGAAACCCAAACCCCAACTAGCTTCTCCTCTCCTGCCTTTCCCCATAGGACTCCTGTCCCTCAGCTTCCGCGAGAGGGAAGGAGATGACTGGGTGCAGTGGTGGGAAGCCATCTGCTCAGCTTTCATCCCCTTGTGCGTGCATTCCAATTTTGAGGGTTTAATATGAGCGTGACTCAAAGGAGAAGTCCTGCCAACCCCAAGCAAGGAGTTCAATCCC
Organism: Gallinago undulata; assembly: GCA_026546715.1. Lineage (NCBI taxonomy): Eukaryota > Metazoa > Chordata > Aves > Charadriiformes > Scolopacidae > Gallinago > Gallinago undulata. The sequence goes on along the minus strand of JAOTQQ010000003.1, from coordinate 26,970,204 downwards.
TTCCCTGACAGATTCTATCTGAGATCCTTCCTGACAATGCCATGAACTAAAATAACGGAGGTAGACAGCATAGGTGAGATCTGAGATTACCCAGTTTAACACATCTCCCCCTTTCTTTCAAGCTCTGGAGAACCAACAACCCAGACACTGAACTCTGAAATGGCTTCACCCCATGCAGCACACATCATGCTACAATCTCATGTTCCCTTCTCTGAAATACATAAACCATATGTTCACCCTCGGCACAAAGGTGACTTTAATCCACGGCGTGCATGTGGAGGCACACAAAGCAGCTCACTGTTTCCGTGCACTATCTGGAGGGAGGTGTGCGTGTGCCAAACACATCAATCCTGCGAGAAGCGAGTGTGCGCAGAAACGCTTGGTGACACAGGCAGTTAACTATTTACTGCACAACACTGCAAATGTCTGTAGGACCCAAGGGCTCACACGTGCGTTGGTTCCACATCCCTTCGGCACCCCTTGTTGCAGGTGCACTGCCCAGGGTTCATCCCCATACAGGATGGGCAGCCTCCGCCTTATTTAAACATTAAACCTTGCATCTCATCTTCAACTCATCACCTAATTGTCCCAAGCAGAGGGTGACAAACATCCCCACTTGCAGTCCCACAATCCCGAGCTGATGCTCAATGTCACGTTGGCTTCCTCAACGGATCTGTGGCTCAGGCAGCACACACCAAAGGGGTGTCAGGTCAATCTGCATCCAACAGCCAGGCTTCAACCTGATCCTGGCTTATGCAAGAACCCTGCCTCGTAGTAATTGCCATGTTTGGGCTATTTTCAGCCAATGCAACTGCTGCCCATCCCATATTATGCTGCAAAGTGAGTATGAATGATGGCAGTTGATTATGTCAAGCTGTGCGGTGCTGTGTGCAGGAGAGTGGCCTCAGCTGCTTCCCTTCCTGTCCCCTCTGCAAGATGAAATATTCCATTTTCATCCCTCTTAATTAAAGTGGGTAGCACACTTACAAGGGGAAGCAAGAGGTTATGCTCAGCAAACAATGGTCCACTCAATTAAAAGAAAACGCTCCTAGGAAACTCGGAGCAGGAGAGTCAAGTGTTTTCATTTATCCTCTGCCGCCTTTTATCCAGACTTGATTCTGCTTCCACGAGACAAGTCACATCTTTCTCCTGTTCCTCTTTCTTGTTTACACCCACCCACCGCGGAGACCAAAGCTTGCCCAGAGCGCACACCTTGATGTAGTAAACCAGTTGCCTGGCAAACATTTCCTGAAATTGTCCCAGCAAGGCAGGAGCCCCTAGCAAATAACAAGCCTGACAAGTAGCTGACCATAGTTTAATGAGGTTTCTGTGCACAAAGGAGGAATTACTGAATATGCAAAGTTTTATGGTAACAGCATTCCTATTCCAGAGCCACTTTTGAAGTCAGAGCTGTGTATTGCTTCCCCTCTTACCTGCGGGTGCTGAATAACAACTTTGGGTTATTAGATGAGACAGAATTTTTAACTTCTAAGCTGCTCTTCCCCGGTGTTGCAATTCTCTTGCACAAGCTGGCAGGATTGCCTTTCAACCGCTTCTTCAGCCGTGTATCAGGATCATCTTTCATTTAAACAAAATAATAGGTTTCTAGCCAGGTTGAACAAAAAAGCCAAGCTGAACAAGCTCAAAAGACAAGAGGCAAATGGAAATCTCATGTTATCAGTTTCCCCAAAATAATATGATTTTTAAGATGCTTTTTTCCCCTGGCTCACAGTTCTCAGTCATTCAAATTGGCAACAACTCTGTTATTTAGTCCATTTATTTACTTTCTGCACTTACTGAAACTTGAAAAAGCTAAACTCTCTCATTTCACGTGTCATTTATAGGCAGACGTAAGCAGGGTGGAAGTGATGTTTGGGTCTATCACTAACCCCTTCCAGAAGGATGAACTTCACCCATTGCCACCAGCTCCTGCAGAAAGCAGTGGCCAAGCCCTGGTAGGACCAGCTCATGCTCATATCACCCAGGTTTCTCCATAGCCCCTGGGTCCTGTCTCCACCATCCACAGCGTCACTTGCTGGGGGCCTGGTGGCTCTTCTCTTGGAGCTTCTGGAGCAGCAAGGCTGAAGCTCATGGGCAATGTGGCTGCCCACAGTGAGCATCTGCCTCCATCCTCCATAGCCCCATGGAAGAGGGGACATGCAAAGTGCCAAAACCTGGAGAGGATCTGCCATGAACTGAGGGTCTGGCCAAAACAAGACATGGGCACCCCAGCTCCCTCAGTGTCTTTGGGAGCAATTCGCATGGTTTGTATAATTTATTATGACTATTACGATCAGGATAACTTATTTGTCCTTCAAAGCACATTTTCTACACATCAGGTGCTGTACCCCAAAAGCACAAACCAGAAAATAATAGACAATTAAAAACCTGTTAAACCTCAAGTTTAAAGTTTGAGAGGAGGCTCTAGGTATGCCTTTTTACACCTGTTAAACCTCAAGTTTAAAGTTTGAGAGAAGGCTCTAGGTATGTCCTTTTACAGCTGCATTGAAGGAGCCTCATTCCCAGGACATAGACCAGGACATAGAAGGTGCTGTGAGGCTTTGGAGAAGCTATTGTCATTCTGGGAGGCAGCAGGGACCACACGGTTTGGCATCATCCAGATGCCTTGCCAAAATTCCCTGTCCCAGCCCTTGTGGCAGCTGTACCTCTCTTTGGACACAAGGTCACTGTAGCACCAACTGGAGCAAAGATGCAAAAAATGCACTAAAAATGGGAAGAATATAGGACATGAACTTAGACCATCACAAAGTAGAAAGCGGACACAAAATTCTTTGATTTTTGCTCCATTTCACACAACAGACTGTTCAGTGGCAGATGTCAAGTGTATTTATGTTGTGGGAACATTTCCAGCTACTTCCTGGGGTCCCGGCAAGATCTCTGTGATTTGCCTGAGAGAAACTGTTGTTTCCAGGTCAGAAATGAGACTTTTCATATTTACAACTCTAGTTTCCATTTTCCATAAGCTGTCCTGTGCTGCCAAAGGAAGACACTCAAAATCCTGCTCTGCCACAAGTGTTCTTTGTTGCTTTTCACCCTCTGCCTCCGCTCCCTGCTGTACTACAGGAAAAGCAATTTCTGCTTTTACCCATCGGCTACAGGCTCTTTGCAGCAATGCAAATCTGCTCCTGCAATAGGTTGGTGCGCGTGTTACCAAACAGCACTCCACCCTTGGTTTGGTATTTTCAGGAAAACATTTTTTTATTTAAAAAATGATATTACAATTGTTTGAAACTAATAGCAAACTCACATTAAATTAATTGGGTTGTTTGGTAACAAAATCAGGGGGAAAAATGAAACATCAAAACACTTTTCCCTTGCTATTTTCAAGTAAAAAATTTCTGACATTTCATTTGGAAACAAAGCTCTGTTTCAAAAGATAACCATATTTAATAATTAAAAAAGGGGAAACAAAAATAATCAGGCACTGCATTGTGAGACAAATGAAATGTTTTCCTGAGCCAAAAAAAACCCCTTAAATATATATATATTTACAGTTTTCCTGTGGGAAACAAATTAATTTAAGATAAACTCAGAATGGATCTTATCTTGGGAAGAGGGTTATCCTGTGAAATGAAAAGTCAGATGTTTGCACAGTCCCTGTCTCCAATATTTGCTGTAAGTCGGGTTGCTTCTGCCACTGAAGTTTTGACAAGCTACAAATTGGTAGAAAGCAAATAAACAAGGCAGAGATGAACTCAGCTGACACAAACCCATGAGAGAAGCCACCCAGAACCCCATCAAGCACCAGACAGAGACAGGAGAGATGTTGTCGGGACAGTGGCACAGGGACCCAAATCACATTGTTCATGAGTGGAAGCAGCCGGTAAGAGAAGATCTTCAGTGCCAATGTTTATCAGATCAAAATTGCCTTTTTTATTTTTGGCTGGCTGCTGCTCCCGAGGCTGGAGCAGGAGCTAAATCCAGGGGGAAAACCTTCTCCTGCCGCCTCCCCCAGTACTGCTGGCAGAACCCTGTCCTTTGTGGCAAATTAGGGATGGGGTCGAGGAGCTCGGGAGTGATTGATATCGCTTCCTGGAAGACCAGACTTCCAGGTCATCTTGCCTACCTTGGGGTTGGCAGTTCATTATTATGCTAACAGCATGAAAGCCCCAAATCTCACTCTTTCAAACTGTAATCCTTTATTACCCGCTGCCAAAAATACCCTGGGCCAGCTTCAATTTCTCCCACCTGCTCCCCATTTCCAGCTCTGCCTGGAAAACACTGGGCAAAACCCAGCCCGAGGGACCAGTCCCATCCTTTTGTCTGTGCTGAGGCAAACTGGGTGGTCCTGGTGGCATCTGCACCTGGTGGGCTCTTAAGTTATAGGAGGTGAGAGCCAATATGCAAAGCTATGATATTTTTATGTGTATATAAAGTGCTATCTGCGCGCCCCCCCCCCCCCCCATCTAGGGATTTTATCCCCCCCTTGGGCTCAGAAAACTGATGAGGGTGCAGTGAATGGGGGGCTCTCCTGGGGCCAATTAGCAGAGATTTGGGTAGCATCCAGACACTGCTGAGGGATCACTGAAAAGGCTCTGCCTTGAATTTACAGCCTGCTCTCCTCGGTGCCTTGTTCACTCACAAACAGCCAGGCATGCAGCGGACGCAGGGGGACTTTGATCCAAAATAGATTTTTGTTTATCCAGACAGCAGGGCTCGGGCACCAGTGGTGGCAACTTGCACGCGTGTTTGCATCCAAATATGCAGAGCAAGCAGTTAAAGCGGCTCCAGCATCATGGTTGGAATGCAAACAAAGGGCCAAGACCACCTTCCAGACACTGACAGGGCCTGTCCCTGCCTGCTGGCTAACTCTGTCCCCTGGAAAGCTGTATGCTGGCGGTGTCACCAACTGCATCGCCTCCCTGGGATGCCTTTGCCTACACAAACAAAATAGGGAAGTTTAAACAGCTCTTCTCCCTGCCATGATGGCTCCGCAGGAGGTAGGAGGGTGAAGGGAGCTCTGCCAGGGCCTCAGACAGGGGCTCCTGGGCCCTGCTGAGGGCTTTGTTGGAGCTCCCAGGTTCTGTACAGGACTTCCTGGCCCTGCCAGGGGCTTCACTGGGGCTCCTGGGCCCTGCCAGGGCCTTCCCATCCCTGCCAGAGCCTTTGTCTGGGGCTCCCCAGGCCCTGCCAGGGCCTTCCCCGGTTCCTGCCATGGCCTTTGCCAGGACCTCCCAGGTCCTACCTGGGCCTTCCCATCCCTGCCAGGGCCTTCACTGGGGCTCCCATGGGGCTCCCATGGGGCTCCCAGGCCCTACTGAGCCTTCCTATCCCTGCCCCAGCCTTCACTGGGACTCCTGGGCCCTACTGGGCCTTCCTATCTCTGCTACAGCCTTCACTGGGGCTCCCAGGCCCTACTGGGCCTTTCGCC
>JAOTQQ010000003.1:26940644-26957297 GCA_026546715.1 Gallinago undulata | reverse complement strand
GTGGCTGCCCCATCCCTGGAGGGGTTCAAGGCCAGGTTGGAGGGGGCTTGGAGCAACCTGGTCTAGTGGGAGGTGTCTCTGCCCAGGGCAGGGGGTGGCACTGGGTGGATTTTAAGGTCCCTTCCAACCTGAACCGATCTATGATTCTATGACTGTGAAGTTCAGCCCCCCCCACCTTCTCGTACACCTTCCCTACAGGGCACCCAGCACACACCACCAGCAAAAGCATCTTTTCCCCAGTCCGTTTCTCCAAGTCACCAGGGCCACCCACAGTGTCAGTGGGGATGGGACTCTGCTTGGTCCCTCTGTGATGCCAGCCCTGGCTAGGTGACTGCCACACATACACGGGCCAAACCACAGCTTTTTTTCCTCTCCCCAGAAGCAGAGGCAGCGCTGGGGGTCTCATCTGGTGCAATAAGAAAGGAACATCTTTTCCTCTTTTCCCTTTTTTTTTGCAGGCAGAAGTGTGAATCATGAGTACAGCACTGAGAGCTCACAGCCACACAATAAGGGGGTAATTAAGCAGTGGGACAAGCACCACACTGCCACTGCTGGGTTTGCTTGTGTCCACCGAGCACCGGGAACCCGTGTCCCCACCATGTCCGAGTGAGGAGCTGCTCCAAAGCCCCTCCAACCCCCTGCCCTCGGACTAATTCTGAGTTAAACACGCAATCCCACCGGCGATCCACTCCCACCATTAATATGAGATGTCAAGCTCTTAAGGAGTGAGTTATGTGTACAGGAAGGAAGACTGATACAATAAATAATGCAGTCCTCCCAGTGGCACTTCTGAACGATCCGGCAGTGCTCTCATTAGTGAGGAACATGCTAATTACCCTTCACCAGGGAGACTACCTCGTCCCACCAGCCACGGTGCATCTTGATGGCGTTAAGCACGTCTGTCTGCTGCTTTAATCATCAGCAGCTCCGCGCTGTCACTGGCACTTCCATCCCAAACAGTGAATAAATGTTGACAAAATACTCCCTGACAGTTGCATTCAAAAGTTGCAAAGTTCCTTATTTTTATTTTTTTTTCTTGCAAGAGGCAAACTCTGGTGAACCCTGGCAGACCTGGCTTGGGAGGGTGACAGCCAGCAGGACGGATAGGATGCAGGGTTTGAAAGTGCCCTCTTGTGCAAAAAAATAGCAAAAATATTTCCCCCCCCCAATCCAGGAGGAAAGGAAGATGCCACACATGTATTCAGGAGCCTGAAGTTCATGTCACCCCTGTTACTGACTTTTCTTGTGGCCTTGGTTGAGTCATTTTGCCTCTTGCACAAAAATGACACCATGCACAGGACATACCAGGGGTGGCTTTGGAAGATAATTCCCATTTTTGCCCAAGGAATGCTGCCACATCAAGGAAAAGCTAAAATAATCATCAGACACCAAATGATTCATCCCTCCTGGGACCGTCTCTCGTGTCCAGGATGAGGTGGCCTCTGTGGTGGGTCCCGTGCAGACATCTCTGCCCCTGTGATTACAGAGCCTAATTGCAACCCAGAGGAATGCCCAGACGCACACACTGTGCTTCCAGGAGATGAGGGTAAATCTGCTCCTGGGGAAGCAGCAGAGGAATTCAGTGTGGTTTTACTGCTGCGATGAGCAACCAAAAGTGCTGAGGAAGGACAGGCCAGGGTCAGCCCAAGCCCAGGAGCTTGGGACCTGCCGGGGGGTGAGGGGGAGCATGGCTGATATTTGACCAACTGTCCCTCAAGGGGATGCTCACAGCCAGCGCTGAGCCCAGCACTGACCCTTCCAGCCCAAACCTCCTTCCCTTCAACCTGGGGGGCCTCTTGCCAAAGAGCTATTAAGCCAGGATGGGCTGGGGAATGTCTTCTCCAGGGTGACATGCGTCCCAGACCCTGAGCCACAAGCATTTCTGCAACCCAAGAAGAGTTTCACCACTGTGCTCCTCTCACTATGCCCATGAGCTTGCAGAAAAATCACCCATGCTCATTTTAAGAGCCCAAATCCCTGATCTCACCCTTACCCTGAGGGCACCTCCGCCTCCTTCCATACTGCAGGAAAACCAAACGCCTGCAAAGGCAGAGGACAAAGTCAGAAGCAGCTTCATCACTTTATTCCTCTCCAGGCACCCTCCAAAAATCTCCTGGCTCCTTCCCTGCCAGTCCCTGGTGCCTCCATCCCACTCCCCCTTTGGCTCCCGCTGGCTGAGACAGACCATCCCATTCCCCCTTCCCATCACTGTGCCCCATAATCTAGTTTCTTGGACACAAATTAGTCAACACCAGAGCTATGTTAATTAGTGACTCATTAATTTTTCACTTCACTGATTGAATGGGAAGGGGAAAAAAAAACACATTCACATTGTAGACACCAAAACTTGGTTTCACCTGAACTGCAGCACTTTGTTCTCATTTCTTAAAGCTATTTGGAGATGACATTTCAAGCAGAAATGTCAGTTTGAAACAAAACACTCTGGAAAAAGTTGAAGTGAAGCATTCTGACTTTCTTAAATTTTGTTTCCCCCCAACCCCCCGTGTGAAGGGGAAGGGGTGAGGAAATGATTTGATGAATTTGACCTGAATGGCAGAATTAGCGCTGCTGACTAAGCATTGGCTTTTTTGCAGAAGACAGTTACGTCCCACAAATTTCTCCTTCACGCCATCGTTGCAAATGTAAAATTAGTGCTTGAAGCTGCCAGGGATCAGCTGCTGCTCTGCACGGGCACAGATTTGCTGGCACATCTGCAGAACTGGGGTTCGCTGCCGACTGGTGGCCCCCTTTTACCTGCCCCCAGAGCTTTTGCTTCTGAAACAAGGGCTGAGCTCTTCTGAAGCCAGAAAAATGCTCTGAGTGTTCCCGATTGCTAGGACTTTGTTGAAATATTTACTCGAGGCTTAATCAGGCAGGTCTCTTTATGCTGCAAGTAGCAGACAGGTTCAAAACCTGCTTTATTTATTTTTTTTTTGACTCCTAAATGAACACACGGAGCAGGGAAAGACATCGGACTGGTGCCCCCGCCTCCCGAGGAAAAGTGGGTGGCAATTTTAAGGAAAATCCTTGTTTTTTTCCCTTGATTCCCAAAAGTTGATGTTCAGAAAGCATCAATGACCAAAGAGCTATGAAGCAGGGAAGGAGGAAATTGGAAAAGTGGAGAAGAGTGTCCCAGCTTTATTCCTATTCCACCTAAATTTGTGAACTGGAAGCATTTGGGTTTGGTACCAGCAGCCGGGCGTCTGCATGTACCTCCCGCAACCCTCTGCTCAGGGGAATCTGCAGTGCAATAAAGGGATTATTACAACTTTCATTACCTTTAGTGGCCTGATTTCTTCTAAAAGCTCTTCCACCAGACTTGTCTTTTCCTGCCGCAGCTTGCCACGGGCTCACACCGTTCCCTCTGAGCAAGAAAGCCTCTTTGAGTTTAATTCTGCTAGCACAGCAGCAATGTGGGAGCAACCAGCCTAAAGCAGCCCCGTGAAAACTATCCCCCACTCCAGCATCCCCCAGAGCAAAATAAGTGCCAGGGGGAAAAGCTTGGGATTTGGTGGTTTAAGGATGACAGTGCATTTCTTAAAAGCATGGTGCATTTTCTGGTGGTCGCATTGGTTCCTGCACACCGATTGCTGTGTCACTCGGTCCATGACAGCCAAGAGCAAGCACACAGGGCTGTCTCCTGGTGAGACCCCTCGCAGGGGAGTCGAGGCCGATGTGTGACACGTCATGTTTGGATATTTGGAGAAGATTAAGCCCTGGTTTGGTTTTGCAAGTCAATAATCATCTCTTTGGTGAACTTCTCCATGTAACTCCTCTGCATTTTCAGTGCTTCAGTGCTTCCTGAACAACGCACTGGGAAATCCAAAGAGTACAACCAGTTCTGGATATTAATTACAAAATATTCTGGTGTTCACTGCTTTTAAAACTCCAGGTGCTGCATTCGCCAAATTGCACAAGAGCATTATCTTATTTAAAATGGAATTACGTGTTCCTATCCCTTGTGGTTTGGAGAAAGAGTACCCGCAGGAAACGAGCGCATCCTAAATGCTCAGAAAGCAACTAGTAAATGAAAACCCACAAACTTATTGTGTCTAAAAATACATATTTTAATTTTAAAGCTGATCTCGGGAGTTTTCAGGCTGACTCAGGGCTCTCTCGCCTACCGCCTTTTCACGTTCCCAGGCTGGAGCACAGACAGGGCTCTCCCCCTTCCTCAGGGGACTTCACCTTGGGCTTCGCTGTTTGTGGTGACTCTCCCAGTCCTGGAGATGGGTGTGATAGACCTGTCCCTCCCCGCAGAGCAGCCACGCACTATACATTTGCCTGGATCATTTCCCCAGTCCCTACAGCAGGTAGATCTACTGCCTGCCTTAGTTTCAGTCTCATTTCTTTTTATTCAGTCCTCCCTATTTCACAGTCACTGGGTACCTGCTTTTATCCTTGCAATAAATTAATCTCCAGTGCCATTTCTCGGCACCGAGCTCCATCCCTTCCCAAGTCTGCTCCTCCGTCTCCCTCATGATGCTCTTCTGAGCTTTTAGTCACTTGCACTCAAACCTTTAATCCTAACTTTCATTTTTTAAAGTGGTTTACGACTTCTTCAATTTAGCAAGACGTTACTGAATGAGGCTGGAGTTTGTCTTGTCAGCTTTTCCAGCAAGGTTATAAATCTGCTTGTGGAACACGAATCTGATGAGAGGTTTGAGGAGTAACAGGCCTTTACTCCTAACAGGCTGCAGATGCCCGTGCCTCTGAATCTCAAATGAGATCTACTTTAAATATAATTTATTTTCTCTGGAATGCATAGCAGGTGGGGATGCTGTGGGGGTTCTGCAGGGGCAGTGAGGGAGCTGTGCCCAGCGGCGCAGTGAGCCCAGAGCAGCCTCCCCCAGCGCTCACTGGTTAAGGTGATACTCAGACCCATGTAGCCTTAAAACCCATCATTTTATACACGAAAGGCATGGCCTCTGCCCAATAGAGGAGTAGTCAAATGGCATCCATGGACTGGATTGATCCCCTGAAACCGTCCCATCCAACCTGCTGCCCCCACCGTGGAGGAGACAAGCCAGAGCTTGTTGCAGAAGGCACAAGGATCCATCCATAGGAGGGGAAACATGTGCAAGGGGAAGAGCAATTAAGGTTGCTCTGCAGCACATGGTAATAGTTACTCAGGTTTTAGCCAGAGTGTGCTGACAATATTACATTTCATCCAAAACTTCTTAATAGGCTGTTACATCCAGCAACAGCAGGACAGGAGGGACCCCACTCTGGAGTCTGCCCTTGCCACAGGACAGATGCACTGGAAATCAGATGTAAATTGTTCCTCAGCACCCATTTTTAATGCTGAAAACCAACATATCCAGTTTACTACATATCTGAAGCTCAAGGTTAAGGCAGTAGCAGGCCACTTGCGTGTGAAGCTGAGCTATTTTCTCAATGCAGATTTGTACATGGGGCAACAGGTGATTATCTCACAGTCCCAGCACCGCTTCCCCAGTTGGATGTGGCCACCATCATCCCCAGGGAACCTGCACCATCACCCACCGCCAACACCTCATCCAACCCCTAAACATCCTCATCACTGCACAGGGACCCCAGGCCACATCTCACCCACCTCAGCACCCCTCATCAGCCATGCCAGAAGTGTTTAAGAGGCTAAACACATTTTTGTTACGTTATACCATTAAGCATCACAAATAAAGAACAGCCAAAGCCTGTACACTGCGCTCTGACTTCCACCTATAAAACCTGGGATCTAAACAGTATATTCTTCAGCCCCACCTACTGGCACCTTATCTATTAGCTCTTTGCATATGTAGCAGTAAAACACCTCCACGGGCACAGATACAGCTCTCCCAGAACCAGCACCCTGCACCCCGACACTGCTCTGGAACATCAGACCTGGCCGAAGGCAACCTGCCAGGCGCTCCGAAAATCAATGTCCAGATCTGTGCCCATTAAAGCATGTCACCGTGATCTGTATGGAGAAGGCACATGGACAACAGCCATAAGTTAGGCAGGCCCATAAAGAAAGACTAACCTTTGGACAAGCTTTTCCTGAAAACGCAGCATTTCCTTGGAACTGAGTCCAGTGGGGAAGAGTTATTATGGGAAGATTTACTTCCACCGGGATGCCAGGCTTTTAATATCACCATGTTAAATAATGCACATTTAAAAAGGTTATTTTACTGTGAGAAAAGGTTAACGCTATTGTTAGTTCTCTCCTGCCTATCCTGGATCAAGTGCCTTATGACATCCACTAGTAGAAGAAACAAATGTGGTATTACCTGGCTCGGGCACAGCTGTGTCAGACGGTGGCAGCGGATGAAGGCCAGAAGAGGGGGAGCCACGATGTGCTGTCTGGCTGCAGACTTCTATCTTAGGGAGGTCCTGGTTAATGGGGTCAGCTTGGCTGTTCCTCCAGGTTTTGGCTCTTCTGAATTTACCATCTCACATTCTGCAGTGCAGCCTACCCCTGGGCAACCACCAGCTGCACATCAGCTGCTGCTTGTTAGGAGACATCCACCAGGAGCCCCAGTCCACCATCCTGCTCCCCCTCCTACTGGGGCAAAGCAGCTGGGCGTTTACACAGAGATCTGGAGGAGCCACACCAGTTAAATGGCCTCAGATGTTCACGCAGACCATGGTGCCTGTTGCTGCAGAATCTAAAATCTTTGATAAATTATGCTGTAAAGTCACACGGGTTTACGATTGACACCCAGCAAATACAGGGCTGTGAGCGGGCAATGGGAAAGCTGCAGAGCTTGATGCTTTGCTGTGTGCTGGGACACATCCTTGAAAGTCTTCACGGGGCGGGTCACATCACAGCCATCTTCTCCCCTTCTCGCCTCACCCAGTCCCATCGCTTGTGTTTTGTCACCTCCTGGTCTCAGTTTATGAGCGGTTTGGTCACTGGTTCAGCAGTGCTGCTGGTGAGTTTGCATTAGCCCTGACTGTTATGTATGGTGGGTTATTAAAGCAGCTGGCAGGTATATCAATCCATCAGCCATACCCCTCCTCTCCCTACACCTCATTTTTCCTCCCCTCTTGTGCCCCCCCCCAAAGCAAAGGCAGGGGTGCAGTGGTGAGAGACAGCCAGGGATGCCCTGGGGAAGGGAGCACCAGGCTCTGCAGAGCCAGGGGTGGGACAGAGAGGGAATGAGAGCTTTTCACCCAACCTTCCTCTCCTGCTCTGAGCACTGGAGCGAGAGCAGTGGCAAAGACACGCTGGCAGCATGGAGCTTGAGAAAATACTCAAGAGATGCTGCATTCTGGTACAAAGCCTTGTTTTCCTAGACTGGCACTTACTTGATCATCCCAGTCTAGTTTTCCTGATTTTTTATCTCTCTTACCAAATGAATCAGAAAGCACTAGATGCTGTGTGCCCAGCTGTCCGCTTGCCAGCCAAACAGAAGCTCAGGGGACTGGGGTGGGCTTGCTGGGCAGCAGAAAAGACCCAGAGGCCGCTCTAGAAGCAGAGCCCTTGCAGCCAACACAGCCAGGCACCCCCAGAGCCATCTGGACCCAGCAGATATGTGGCATGAATGCTCACCTTGTAAAACAATGACCACGATCAAGGCAATAAATATGTGCTGGAAGCAGCTTCCAAACGTTGACCAGCACCAGAGAACTGCAGAAATACCTTCTCCATCTCCAGAAATGCAGGAGACAGCAGGCAGGTTCCTACAGCACAGAGCACACCTGGGAATGTAATACTAGCAGAAGGACAACAACTAAGAGCTTAATTTGGAAAAAGCTCTAAGGCTGATAATATTTACAACCTATACAGGCTTAACTGTGTTCCATGCAAGCAGTTAATAGAGACCCTAAAAACTAAAATTAAAAATAGAGGAGCTCACAGCAGGTCAAGACCAGCATCCCCAAAAGAAGAGTAGTGGCTCTAACCCGGCTTTAATAGCTGAGGCTGCCTCTCTACCCCCAGCTGAAACCCCTCAGCCTTTGACAAGCTCTAGAAAAGTCCCCAGGCAGGGCTGTGCTTCTCTTCCTGCTCTGGAAGCATCAGAAGAAGCAGTAGTATGTTCCTCCTGTCCAGAGCCTAGCTCTAAAAATACCTTATGTTTATCCAGGAACGTTTAATGAGCGCTAACATCTCTAATGCTTGTGTGGAGCTTACACACAAGGTCTACCTCAAGCCTGCCTCACTTGATACACCTCTGCAGTAGACACAACAGAACTTGAAGATATCATCATAGGAGGCTGCAAGGTGACTAGTCCCAGCCCTCAGCCAGTCTCTGGGCCCTACCACTGCTTGCAAAGCCCAACCTCCTGCATTTCCCAGGCCTACAAGGATGAAGGAGAATTTGAAAGCTGATTAAGCAGCCCTGCAAGCTGCACATCTGTTGGACAGTAGAAACTGAGATGGTGACTGCTACTTGGAGAGAAGAAAAGTAAAACCAGAAGATGTGCTTCTCCAAGAACCAGAGCGAGCAGGGAAACAGGACTTTGCTGCTTACTGTAGGATGAGGTGATAAAAGGAAACTTCTGCTTTAAGAACCCAAAACACTGGGTGAAAAAGATGCTTTTCTGCAAGATAAAGTGTTCCTGGATGAGGAAATCAACATAAACTATTTTTTAATCCACACCACTAGGATTAAGTTTAGTGCCTGCTGGCGGAAGGTGCACTGAGCTGCAGCACCATGAGGCCTAGGAAGGGCTGGGGCTAAAACCACCACCCATAGTCACCATAAACCCATCCCTTGGTGTTCACAAATGCTGGACTCTGGTGCTGTGCCAATGACTGTACCATACAGCCTTGTATTTTCAACTGTGCACCCCCTCGATGTGCTGACCAGCTCTGTGAAGAAGACCCTGCTTGGCCAAGCCCTGGTGCATCTGCAGGTGGGGGACCACGGCTGAAGGATTTCAGGTGACTCTAGTTGAATGTCTGAAGTGTGGGTTGCTGTAGCTGTGAGCTATCTCAGCTCTACTGCTAGTTAGCTAATGAGTCTCCCAACTAAATCATTAGCTCTGGCTGCTCCCTGTTAACCTTTTCTCCCAGTCTCATCAAGAGAGATGAGGAAACATGCATCATATAAAAGGGGAAGGTCTATCTTTTTATTCTTTGATTTATGGATGTGCTAACCTGCAATGCTTTCTTGGGATGAAGCTTTTCTCCACCATAACCCTACTGTCTTTGGCAATATTACAGCTGGGAAAAATTTATCTCACTTAGTGAAAAAAAGGTGGGCTAAGGAGGAAGGGAGGGAAGGACTTGCTGATTCTAGCCCTGGGATTAGATTTCTCCAAGCAGAAGAAATTGATAGATGGTGGATTTAGAGGGGATCCACTGGGAGCAGCAGAGTCAGCCATGTGGTGTGGTTTGCAGGCTGCAGTCCCAGCACATTCTGCAGCTCGTCTGTGGTTTGACTCAAATTTAATTTACTTCAATGGGAACTTTTCTTTGCCTTTGGACTTGTATAGAGTGGCATCACGTGTACCTGTAAGTGCACAGCTAACGAGCATAGGGAAAGGCTTCCTCTACAGAAATGGGTAATCAAGAGGTGTTACAGTGGTTGCTTTGATTTGCTTTACCCAGGGATACAGCCCCCTGTCCCACCACTGCTCTGTGTTGTGGTTGTGGCTTGGCTGATGAGAAGGTCTGCTTGAAGCTGCAGGGACTTGATTGTTTTCTGTGGCCCGTTTTCCCTCTGGGGTACCCATGGGTGTTGACAGAGTTGGGCAGAAGGACCAGAGGCACAGAGCAAGGTCACATAGGACACCCGGTAAGAAAACAGGGAACTGACTCTCCAAGGTGCCTGTTTGATAGTTCTGCAACCTGCGGGAGCAGCAAAGGATTTATTCCTCTCCAGTAAATCTTTTAAGATCTTAGGGTTGTTTTACAGACTCCACTTGGATATGTCTCAACTAACTTCCAGTGGCTTTTCTTTTAACATATGTGTCCCAGTCATACCATAGAAAGGAATATGTTTAAGACTGGCTGATTCGGCTTAACTAAGCTGTGGTCAGATACTTCAGGTAGGCTAAACCACTCACTGGCATGAATCAGCACACCTCCTTTCAAATACAAACCCTGTGCTTCACATCACTCACCCTTACTTTTGTGTGGTTTCTTTTTTTTTTTCTTTTTTCATTTCTTTCCTTTTCCAAGCCCTGTGGCTTCAGCCTGGACCCATATTTGTAACTCTGGTTACTTTATAATAAATCTTTTGCTGTATATTTTGCCTTGCTTAAAAGCACTTTGTAGTAATGATCTGAGCAAATGGTTATGGAAAGATAACCCTGTCCTTTCAGTTGTTGTCTAAGATGTTCTTAATTAATTGAGCAGGTTCCTACCTGAATCACCAGGTTTGGGGATACAAAGCCCAACTTCTTACTCTTTCCTGTTGCTCCATGGCCAGCAGCATTGGGGGGGTTTCTGCCAGGGGAAGGCACCACCAAGATCAGCATTGGCAGGAACATCAGGGGCTATTTGATGGCATGTGGGACCATAAGATGAGCTCTTTAAGGGATGGCTCAGCCTAGCAAGTTGTGGCTGTCCAGGTGTGCCCCAGTGCTGACCCCCGGGAATAGGGGTGAATGGTGCAGAGAGAAATGTGATCAAATCTAACCCCATCAACAGAAGCACACAATAATGTTAGAGGAAAGCACAGCAGTGCAGGATTAGCTGCCCATGACCCGGGGTTGCTCTGTGTGTGTATCTCATTCACATGAACGAGGTGTTCGTGTTTGTCTTCCATGGTATTTGGGTTTTCTCCATCTGCTTGTCTGCCTGGGAGAGCACTGCCTGGCAGGGACGAGGTGGCAGGATGAGGCGGTAACGAGCAGAAGAGTGATTTGGTCAGGGCTGTGGAGATCAGTGATCCCAAGCTAATGGGGTATATTGCCCCAGAGCAGTGGAAGGAAATGTCTTCCCTGCTCTGTGAATACTTCCAAGATGTTTGTGTTTTGTTTTTTTTTTAAGTCTTTTCCAGTTCTAGTGGCAAACTGACAGCTTTTCTAGAAAATTAGAAGTATTCTAAATAACTCACCAGGTAAAAGCCCCCAAGGGGTTCAGGCTGTGCCACAAAGATGGATGGATAGGTGTGAGCAACTGCATGGTCAGAAGCTTGGAAGCCCGTGCTGTGGTGTGGCTCTCCCAGTAGGACTGACTGGGCTGGCTGCAGCCTCGGACCCAGCAGGTTATTAGTGCTGTGTTCACTTGTCTTAAAAATATAACAGACGAGTCCTTCCAAGTAGAGTCTCTAACTTCAACACTTTGTGTGAAAAGGTCCTGGTGTGACAGTAGATGTGTAACTCTTGTTATTCCTCCTGATGAATTTTTCTTGTTCTTTAAATACGAAGACAAGCACAACATTACCCAAGATGGACTTGTTGAGGACTAATTTCAAGTTCAAGACACTTTAGGGTCTGATAGTCACAGGGAGACGTGCAGCCCTTTCTAACCAGGGAAAGCTGTTCACCTACTTCTGGTTGGCCTTCAAACACCTGAGTGATCCCAGAACATGTAAAAGAGGAAAATTACAGGCTTCTGACCACATTAACTCAGCATCTGAAAGAACAGATGGGGTATGACAGACCTTGTGCCGGGATATCTTTGGTCAGTAGCCCAAAGGCTTTTAAGTTCCTGGTCAGCAAGGTGCAATGCAGGCTTCATAAAATGGCTTTTCAGCTGCCTGAAGTTCTTGACTGACCTTGTTTAAAGCCCTAGTTCTTGGGGTCCTGTGGGCATGTCAGCATCTCAGCTTTTCCTAATTCTCCGAGTAGGAGAGGAAAGCCAAAAGGGGTGTTGGAGTGCACTGTTTGGAAGAAGATAAACAACCCACTCCCAAATTTGTGCTAACTTTGAAGTAGTAGTTGTGTCCTGGCCTGACTCTGGGTCAGCAGCATTGGGCAGAGGGTCTTCACCCACACTTAGCAGAGTCAAGCTTTTGGGTTGTACTTGGGGCAGTCACCTGATTTATTACTTAGCTAAAAATTCTACCTACCACAGCGTCTGGCAGGGCTGTGTGGTGATGAGGTTAGTGAGTCAAATCCAGGGGCTGGGTTTGAAAGAGGCTGGTAAAGAATAAGATTCATAAGCGTTGTAATTACATGGACCAGCAGTGGGGTGATGAAGTTCTCCATCTGGGAAATAGAGCTGACCTGTTAGTGTCCAGCCAGCCCAGTGATAGCTGGGAGCTGGTGATTTATGCTGTGGGGATTCACTTTTCTAATGATTTTTGGCAAGCGGGTCCATCATCTGAAGTCCATCACACCTGTAGATCAGCCTGATGGGTTTGCTGTCTGGGGTGGCTTGTTATTCCGATTTGATTGCTCTGCTCAACACGTGTATTTGGGCTGCATCACCCTGACCTGGATGAGTGTGGAGGAAGGAAAACGTGGGGTGTGAGAATACTCGAAGCAGCGTTATGGCTGTGAACGGAGGCAAACATGAAGACAACTCATGCAGTTTGTGATGCAAACATGAAGAGATGTTAACTGACCAGTTAAGATGAATGAACTTGCAGCTAGCTGGGTAGTCACAAAGATCAGCTGTGATGAGAGAAGCCTGATATCTCCTTTTGCACTCCACAAGATCTTCCATACCCCCCATAACCCAGTCTTTCACCTCCCTGCTGATCCCTGCCTCTGATGTCCCTCTGGCAGGGGATGCTGCAGGCAGCTGGAGCTGGGTGCTGTTTTCTCTGACGTGATCTTTCAGCATTGGGCTGCTCGACGTTATTTTGAACAGCTGCAATCTCCTTAAAAAGTGAACAAGCAAAGAGAATTAAGACATGTTTATACAGTTAGACTATGCACTGGAGCACAGAGCTTGGAGGCTGCGTGTGATCGGTGTTGGGGGGGCTCGTGGTGTGCAGATTTGGGGGCAGCAGGGAAGGGGGAACCCCCTCCAAGGCTGGAGGACAAGTCTGGCTGTATCTCAGTGTGATGGGGGTCAGCTCCATCTGTCAGCAGCCCCCACCCAATGTCTCCATTCAAGCAGCTCCTTCCAGCCCCAGGAGAAGACCTGAGCTCAGATGCCTAGTTTCCTCTGCTCACTCCTCACAAATGAGCTGATGCTGAGGGAGATGGGGCAGGAATGGGGGGGTCACGGAGTGAGAAGATGAGGTGGAAAGGGGGGGCATGGAGTGAAAAATGGGGTGGGAAGCGGGGCACGGAGTGAGAAGATGGGGCGGGAAGGGAGTAAGAAGATGGGGCGGAAGGAGGGGGGCACGGAGTGAGAAGATGGGGTGGGAAGGGAGGCACGGAGTGAGAAGATGGGGCAGAAGGGGGGGCACGGAGTGAGAAGATGGGGAGGAAGGGGGGGCACGGAGTGAGAAGATGCTTTTGGAGGTATTGCAGCAACACTGGGAAGGGGAGAGCAACCATTCCCGGGGCACTGCAGCCCAGCTCTCTCAAGGGTAGAGAAAAAAACCCTCCCAAAATAAAGCTTTACAGAGAACCATACTCAAGCCAGACCACCCCTTCCAAGCTTCCCACCACCAGGGATGCCAGTGGGGACATCCCCTGGGCGATGTCCCCGTGTGCGGGGAAGGCTCGTAGAGGGTGAGGAGCTGCTGCCGTCGCAGCCCGGCAGCTGCGGAGGTGTGAAATGCTGACACGCCAGCTGCCAGCGCCATTTACATCAGCAAGATTGGTCTCTTAGGACAATAATGGATGTAGGACAAATGATGATGGTGAGCTGAAAGTGCTATTACTCATTATTGAAACTTTGGATTACTCTCTGGCCAGTGCTAAAACCATAAAGCCGGCAGCCAGTGGACAAGCCCTCGGTAACCTCTGCCACCGAACTAAAAGCTTTCGGAGGGGGAACAGAAGTGCTATAAATCTTGCGGGCGACGTTTAACATTTGTCAGAGAAACACTTTGGACTTGTTTTAATCTCTTCGTTTCGGAGAGTTCATCATAACAAATAAGCGGTGCCTCCAGCCCGGCCAGTGGATCCCCCCCACCTCTCCCAGCTCCACATGGAAACTCAAAGTGGCCCCTTAATAGAGAGGGCAGCTTGGACCCTCGCCGGCACTGTGTGGTCCCCCAGCCCCTCCGGAACGGAGACAGCCCTGGCAGTGTTTACACGTGCTGCCTGTTATGGCAATGACACTGGGGTCTGCAAATGTTTTAACTTGATTTTTTTTTTAGTTTTGGTGGGGTTTTTTTGGTTGTTTTTCCCCCCTCCCCCCTTTTTCAAAAAAACTGTCCATTAATCATCCTCAGCGCTTGGAAGGAAAGTAAATTATTTACGGTGCGGATGTTATAGGGGATTGTTCCTGCATTAAGGTTTCATTTGGGAGTGTTAAATCTGTCTCTCGTGCGAAGTTAGGGATTGGGTTTGTCAGGTGACTTGTCCAGAGATGAATCCCATCCAAGCACACATCCACCAGCTCATCTTCCTCTGCCCAGCTCCTTCCCCACCGCGGCCGGGGCGCCCCGTGCTCCAAGTGAAACAAATGCGGGGGCCAAAGAGAATAATAACCTCATAAAGTGTATTTTTAAGCTGTAAATTTCTACGCTCGCCGAAGTGAGAAGCAGTCTCGGCTGAATAAAAAAAAAGGGGATTCTGTGTGAACTCACACACGGCTCTGCCAATGCGCTGCCATTAGCATTCCTGCTATTTTCATCCTGGCTTATTCAGGCCACACTGTTCTGCTTGGTGAGAGACTGTTACGGGTAGGGAAATCAGCCCCTAACGCATTGGATCAGGTTATTTAAGAGTTTGCTAAGCCTAATTTTAAATTAGTATGTCAGAAAACAAGTGACCCTTGTTATTGTCCCCCTGGTGTCCAAATGAAAGCTGTATTGGGGTTCCCTGTGCTGGGCTGTCCTTGTCATTGCTGCTCCCAGACCCTTTCCCAGGAGTGAAGGGAGCAGGCTGACGTGTGACATATTAGAAAGGGACTTTTTTTGTTGTTTTTTTTTAAAGACTTCAAAAGTGTTAGGGTGAGTTTTAGACATAAAAGTAACCACTATATTAAAAAAAAATTTTTTTTTTTAAAAAATCTCGCTAAAGTCCTACTGCAAACAGCAGAGCTTTATCCTGGGAAAAGCTGTTGGAGGAAAAACATAACCTGACAAAAGCTGCCTCGTGTGTGTGAGCGCAGCGTGTGTCCCAGCAGCTGCTGCGAACGGCCAGCGAGCTCTAAAGGCACTGCCTTTTCTACTCACATTAACTTGTGCTGCCATAGGCCCAGCATCAGGAGCTCCAGCCTGAAAATTCTGGGCCATCCCCGGCACGGCTCGGGCAATGACTTTCCCCCTCTGGGCCACCGTTCACCTTTCCGTGGCTGCCACGACGGAGAGGGTTGCACAACGCTCCGCGAGCCGCTGCTGAAAAGGGTTGGATGAACAGACTGGAGGAACAGCAGGTACTGAAACCTCGACCAGCACCACATCCCCGCTGCACGTTAATGGCTATCCGGGGGAAACCTGGGCACAAAATAACAGCCAAACAGCGATTCCGAGGTGCCTGCAGCGTGTTCTCTGGCCAAGGACTGTTTGGGAAGAGGAGGGGGGATGCAGGAGGGCTGGGGGCGTCGGGAGCCTGCGGTGGGTTTGACCAGAGAGGATGAGTCTGTTAAAGGAAATATTGATTGTCTCGGAGGTTCAGTGCTGCCAACCAACCTGCACATATGGTACCGGTTTTATTGATATATGAATAAGATTAAACATGACACCTGTGTCAAGCGAATCCCTCGGTACCATTTAACTAACACTTAAAGCAGCTGCTTTTGAAAGATTACCTTCAGGCACGGGCCACCCAAGCAGAACAATATCATCACCTTAAGCGCTTTCCCAGTTGCCGACAAATGGGAATTCTTGCCTTCTAGCAATATAATTAAACAATATTAGTGGAAGTCAAACAACAGGGCATTCAGCTCCTGAACGTGCTCTCTGGCTTGGTGGTGGCTTCACGGATTTTATTGTTACCTCTGCGCCCGACGGCATGTCTGCGGGCACCGGGGCTCTCCCGGTCTCCCAGCTGATGGGGTGAGGTTGGGTTCTTGGGTTGCCAGTAGGAATTACAGTGAAACAAAATGTGAGGCTATTCTGGTTTAAAAAAAGAAAAAAAAAGAAAAAAAATTATCTCCACCCTTAATAGAATAGTCTTATCATGACAACAGGCTGGGAATTAATTTCATTTCTTACTGGGAGTGATAGAGTGGATTAAGGATGTGTCTTCCTGTTCAATAACAAGAAAGCAATTGAACTTTAGATCTTGTGTGAGTGCAAGAAACTTAATCTGTGTCAGGGACCCTGTCAGTTTTCTTTTTTTTCTGATTTCTCTTCAAACTTCTGCTTCCTAATTATTAGTCACAACAGAGGAAAGACTCCCAGTCAGGAGCAGTAGCCCAAACGCCAGGTTTCTGTATGGCAAGGGTACCTCTGTAACACACCTCCTCTAGGAAAGGGTGCCACACTCCAGCCCTCGCTGCTCTGATGAGGGTAAGGTGGGTAGGGGACAGTGTCATCTGCTGCCCAGGTGGCAGGTGACCGGCTGTACTGTCACACAGCTCTGTGACAACGTGGTGCAGTGACCGGCTGCTTGGGTCTCATCACTACTGGGACCAGTACTATTTAACATCTTTGTCGGTGACATGGACAGTGGGATGGAATGCACCATCAGTGAGTTTGCTGATGACACCAAGCTCAGTGGCACAGTTGACACGCTGGAGGGAAGGGATGCCATCCAGAGGGACCTGGACAGGCTGGAGAG
>JAOTQQ010000003.1:26927462-26940544 GCA_026546715.1 Gallinago undulata | reverse complement strand
AGGGGTTCAAGGCCAGGTTGGATGGGGCTTTGAGCAACCTGCTCTAGTGGGAGGTGTCCCTGCCCAGGGCAGGGGGGTTGGAACTGGATGATTTTTAAGGTCCCTTCCAACCCAAATGATTCTATGATTCTATGAATACACCCCCATTTCCCCAGCTTTGAGCATCCCTGTAGCTGGAGGCTGTGTGAGAGGCAGGGGCAGAGTATCCAGCCACCGCTCTCTTCCAGAAGTGACATGTGAAATTAATAACCAGTTTCATCTCTCTGCTTCCACTGCCTATCCCTGTGTCTAATCTATCCACCTCTTTGAGTAAATCATCCTTGTGTTAGAACTGCAGTGATCTTCCTGGGAAAGGAGGGAGTGGTGATGGGTGCTGGGTTGAAAGCAGAAAACGGATCACTCATGATATGGCTATTAGTACTTTTGCCATTAATAGGCCAAATCTTCCTTAGAAGTCACTTAAGCACTATGCCCTGATATTACAGGCTTGATAGGAAATGCAAACAGCCTGAATTGCTATTAAATGAATCCCTTCTCAATGCCAATTTTGAACTAATAGAAGACCATTCATGTGATGGAAAGTCCTACCGACTTCTGAGACTCTGCATGACTTCTCAACGTGGACCTGACCAGAAGATCAAGGCTTACCCTGGAGAAGATTTACATGCACCTAAGCGCTTTAGGAGCATAAATCCCGTTGACTGATGGGCACAAACTCCACGAGGTGCCAATACCTTTGGCAGAACACGGCGCACGCAGGCGGAGAGCTCATTTCGAAGGAGCGCGTGGCCATAAATCCTCTAAATACTTTTGAAAATCTTTTCCAGAGTTGTTGAGCTGAAAAAACAGGTTTGTGGGCTGCGGGGAGCAGATGTATCCTGTGCACATCAAAGATGTATTGGCTGCGTCGTGACCTCATGAAATTGCTTGAGCTGGCAGCGCTTCCCCCGTTTCTGCCATGGGTGCAGCTTAATGATACAATCTACCGTTGTTTAGCTTTTGGAGTAAAACACAGGATAGAGCCAAACATATATAACTTTGTAATTGCTTTGCCTGCCCCTTGGCTCCCCTGCAAACTCCTGTCTTTTATCCTCCGCCTGCTCCCGCCGCGCTTCTGCTGCCCCCGGTGCGGCTGGTGACAGCGCAGCCGGGTTTATGAAGGCATCACCCGCCGGTGGCAGGAGTGACACATCCTCATACAAATCTCGAGCTCCCCGCGTCCTAAGCCTCTGCTGACTGTATTTATAATCCAATCATGCTGAAAAACACAAACATAACTCCTGTCTGACCTTCTCCATTAAACCGTGAGGAATTTTTTTTTTTTTCCACTCTCTAGGATTTCTCATACCTTGACATACGCAGTGTCTTGTTCGGTGGCATTTCCCCTGCTCTTTGTCACATTCTTTACGTGGCCAGACGATGCCTTACAAGGCTGACAGCTTCAGAAAGGTGTACGAGCACCTTGAGAAGGCGGCCACTGGCAGCCCTTGTTGGGCTCTGTGCAGAAAGGGGCAGTGACTTGCAAGGGAAGTGATGCCAGAGGCAGTCTCTGGAGAAGGAGAGCAGATGACTGCTTTACGACATGTTGTTGAGGCTGGAGGTAATGAGAAAAGCTCTCCCCAGCTCCTGTGCCTTTCACCCTCGCAGTCTCTGGGCACCTCCAGGGTACGACAGCATCGTTATTATCCCAGTTTATGGGATACAGAGGTTAAAGCATCTGCTCAAGGTCCTTCTGAAAGGTAATGGAAAGGGCAGGAATGGGATCCAGGTACCGTGATTCCCCTTGTGCCCCACAAGCCTAATTCCTGCTCTTGCCTTTTGCTTTCTAAAATCATGTGCTTCCCACAGAGAACTCTGTGTCTCTGTTTATGGGGACTATGTTCAGTGCCATTAGCAGGAACCTTCCAAAACATCACCCATATCATCCCACCAAAGCGATGTGGGTGTCTTCTGCCTGAGCCCCTCTGTGCCCACATAAATGCCAGTGCCTGGCACAGGGGGATGGAGAGCCCACCCGGATTCTCCTCTTTCCTGCACGAAAGCAGAGCTGCGTTAGAAGACCGGTGTGAGGGAGGGCTGCTCTCTTGCTGCCAGCTCTACCCGTATCTTCTCTTGTGGCCTGCTGGATACAGACCTCTTGTTACTGTGTGGGTCAGACTAGGTGATAGCATGCTCCTTGGTAGGGCTGTTGTCCACCCTCTAGGGCCCAGGGTTCTGCAGACATTCAATATTTAATAAAGACCTTTGTCTTTAGGAAGGTTCTCATATACCTTTGTCTAGGAGGAAGTCCCACATAAATGAGGCCTTAACCTGATTTTCATTGGACTAGAAGAAATGTCAACTCTTAAGTTTACTGGCTTCACCCAGGCGTCTGAGTTGGATGAAGACAGTTTCTGTCTCAGGGATATCTTCTGGATTTGGGGATTCCCATCCTGTGCTGGCCCGGGCACTCCCGTGTGAACCATGGTGTTTGTTGTTTCTTGTAATTAGCCACATCTTTTGAAGCTGGAGAAGTCATCAGCTTCCATTTGAATGTGCTCCCTCTCAGTTCCAACCAGACCGTTTTAGAAGCCGTACGTAATTTATGGGCCGGTTGTACCCACTTCCAAAGAATAAATGAATGAGTGGAATTCCTTTGTGAGCTGCTCATACGTACGGTTGTACCTTCAGCAGAGTAGAAGGCTTGAGACCTTCTATGATAGAAACTGCTGTACCAAAGCCTGGCTGAGAAGCTTTATCTGCTCCTACAGCTTCTGCTACAGTATGTTGGACCTGTGCAAGCCGGGTAGGCATTGATGTCGCCTTGTTTTCGTGTGTTTGGGTTGACCTACCACTCTACCTTATATACAGCCCGGACTGTATTGCTGGTGCCCTTATGTCAGCAAAGAGCACAGGGAAAAGCGTGTCCTTCCTGACCCCGCTGGGCTGGCAAGGGCTCCTGCTGCAGAAGCCCAGCTCGGAGCTGGAAACTCACGATCAGTGCATGCCTCACCTGCTGCAATAACAAGAAAATTGCATTTGCTCCAGCCCTTAATTCAACACTTAAATCCAGCTTCGGTGGTTTTCTTTGCTTTTGCCTGTTTTGCGGAGGCGTGCAGCAGCGAGGGACTGTGCTGTTACAACTGGGGCGGCACTTGAAAAAAAGTAACTTCTAAACTAACCCAAATGGACCGTTTTCCACCGGACTGATGGTGCTGAGCTGTAGTGCTGCTCCTCTGCCAGCAGACTGTGCATTCCCACCGGAGAGCTGTGCCTATATTACGGGCAGGGCTTCCCTATAGCATACATACCTCCACCCTGCGAGGGACAGGGGTTGCCTTTCCATACATCCTTTTACAGAGGCTTTAGGGAAAAAGGATCCTCGTCTCTGGTCTCACGGGTGGTGTCACGCTGCCGGTAGGAAACAAAGCTATTTAGGAATTCATCTCCTTTATGATCTTTGTGGGTTCCTTTGACTTTTGAATGGGCACTGCCCTTGTCGGAGTCCCTTCCAGGAACGTGTCACTGTGCTGGGCACTCGTGCCACAGCCTCTGGGGTCCCTCATGCATTTAAAATATCCTTTATGGCTGTTAGGAAAGAGAAAATTAAAGAGAATGGCACTTACAGGACATCAAAGATACAAAGGGCCTCTTTATTCAGGAGACATCTCTGCATTTGGGGCAGTATTTTACCTGTTTAAATGGCTTCTTCTAGAGCCCTTAAGTACAGTGTTGCGCCAGCTAAGTATGGATTTTTAATTAAGCCCCCCCCTTCCTCCCTCCCCTCTTTTGCACATAACTATAATTTTACAGGTTAAGAAATCCCCTTCATATCTAGCTAGAGGTTTAATGCTATATGCTCTTTAAAGAGCTGCCCCCCCAACCACCGTGCTGCATTAATAGCTCTGAGATGATAATTTTTACAGTCTTCCAGGACTGATGTCTGCTGTTAACACTTCACGATCATGTCAAGGGAGCAGGGGGGGATGGGAACTATACCTGTCAGCCGATGTTTTAACATATGGCTTTAATCTTTTTAATTAACACAACTTCATGGGGAAAAGAAAACCAAACCAAACCAGGCAGTTCTCAATGCACAAGCCTTTCTACCTGGGGCGGGGGGGCAGTGAGTGGCTCCCACTCTTGCAGGGTGGATGCTCCTCCTTGGCAGCAAAAGGAGCATCACTGGTCCCCACTGAGACCCACTGCAGAGCCCCAGGTTGGACTGTGGCCTTGGGGGCCTGGGGATGCCGCAGTGTCAGACGAATATGCAGGAGAAGATGATTTAAAACCTTAGCTGCTTGCATAATTCAGATGTCAAGTAAACATCTGAGTGAGGTTGCCATGGCATCAGGGATGTATATCATCCTGGCCATGCGTGCGCTCAGAAAATGATAGGAAAACTTGCAAAGTTCCCCATTTTGGCAAACGTGATGGAAGGTACCGTCCCGCTCTTGGTGTCGATGAGGTTTTGTGTGTAAGAGCACTGTGTGGCCGTCATCCCAGGAGAGATGATTGCTGCCATCCTGGGTCAGACTGGGCTGTCTCCTGAAGTGATGGGTGGTGGATGCTCAGGAAGGGAACATACCTATGGTGTTACCTCAGAAACACTCTCCCACAAACCTTACCTGCCCAAACCCAAGCCTGCTCTTGCCTTTTCCAGCCTTTTCCCTGGTACTGCACGAAGCTGGTCCCTCTCTTCTCTGCCTGCTGTGACACCCCGAAGTCAACGTGAACGAGTCCTTTAATCACTCATGTGTGAGCAGTACAGCCTTGTGCTGCCCCAGCCAGTTTAGAAACCCTGTCCTTTTCTACTGTCTCTGTTTTTCTGTCACCAATGTAAGGGTTTTTGCAGCAACATGCTCTGGGTGGTGCTGGCAGCAGCACCGTGGTGGGATGGGCAGCCCTGGACTCGCATGCCCTTGGGCTGTGTGTTGGACACGCACTTGTGCAGGGCTGGTTCTCTCCCCACAGAGCAAATGAAGATAACTTGTGTGAAAACAAAGAATGCTTAGAGTTGGAAGGGACCTTAAAGACCATTCAGTTCCAAACCCCCTGCCATGGGCAGGGACACCTCCCACCACACCAGTCCTGTCCAACCTGACCTTGAACCCCTCCAGGGATGGGGCAGCCACAGCTTCTCTGGGCAACCTGGGCCAGGCTCTCACCACCCCCACAGGAAAGCATTTCTTCCCCAGATCTCCTCTTGATTTCCCCTGTTTCAGTTTAAAACCATTCCCCCTTGTCCTATTACTCCACTCCCTGATCCAGAGTCCCTCCCCATCTCTCCTGGAGCCCCTTTAGGGACTGGAAGGGGCTTTAAGGTCTCCCCAGAGCCTTCTCTTCTCCAGGCTGAACCCCCCCAACTCTCTCAGCCTGTCCTCCCAGCAGAGGGGCTCCAGCCTTCGCAACATCTCTGTGGCCTCCTCTGGCCCCGCTCCAACAGTTCCATGTCCTCCTTATGTTGGGTACCCCAGAGCTGGAGTACTTATTCATGGTGAAAAGCACATGGGGTTTTGATTTCATGTCCTTGACTTTTACCCCTTGATCACTTTGTCCCCAGGCCCTTGGGGACTGGAGATGCACAGCCTTATTTAGTGCCCTGCGGTACCACCTTTGCTCTTACTGCCACCCCTCCACCTAGTTTGAAGCCAGGCTGGGTGCACCCACCCACACCACCACCACCTTCACTCGTGGACGTGCCACGTCTCGCTGCCAGCAGAGCTCTGGTAGCCCAGCAGACCTGCTCCTAAAGGCCAAGCCACCATGGCTCTGCCTGAACCTCGCTGGCTTCGGCGGGGCTGAGGGACGTCTCTGAAAGCTGAGCTTTGCTGGAAGGAGCTGGGTTTGGGCTGGAGTTAGCACTTCCCAGCGGTGGCAGTCCCCGGTGCCTCCCCTCTGTGATCTGGGCTCCATTGACAACCGCCTCCGCTTTGAAGGAGCATTCAAAGCCTCTCGGGGCCGGGCAGGAGGTGACTCCAGACCTCTCCGGTTTTAGCGCATGGCATTCGGTGGGCAAAGGATCCCTTTCATTAGAACCGATAGATGACACTTTTGGGCAATATTTACAATTCAAAGCGTTCTGATCAAAGTGCTGGGAATTAGGATGTTGATGTGGGATAATTACTCCTTTCCTAGCGTTCCCAGCAGCAGAGAGCCTGCAGTTCTCTCTCCCTTTGTATACCCCGTGTCAGTTGAAAGCATTTCTACGTCGCTGATGCCTGTAGATATATTTGCTGACTCTTAATGTCAGCAAATCCCACTATGATTAGGCCTTGAGGTGACAAAACAAAACCTTGACTGTTACAAGGTAGGTAACTCAGGGCTGAGATAAAACCTAAAAATAAACCCCAGTAGCCTTTTAATGGAACTGAGCACAGCGCAAAATAAATTTTTATAAGTTGTTAGGTCCTCGCAGCAAAGGGGAGAACTATAAAATCCTGTTTGATGGTTTTTTAATGGCAGTTGTTTCATTTAAGGCTTTTAGTGAAGCAGGTTACGTGGCAAAAGCGGAATAATAAACAGTAAGGAAACGCACTCACCCTGTGGAACAGCCACGATGAAACACTCAGCGGTAACTTGGAGATATTGGCTCCGGGGTTTTCAGCAGGACCATTCCAGGAGGGGGGTTTCCATCCCCAGCTCTCCTCCGTGGTCACGTACCCCTGGCTCTGCATCCCCCTTCGCCTTGGCTCACGTTCACGGCCACTTTATAAATGCTCCTCTGCAAAGTGCTTTTTGGAGCTGAGCTTTCTCTGTTGTAGGACTGTAAAATGGGCTTTCTTGTTCTGCTGAATCAGAGGAGGGGTGCGTGAGGTGGTTTGGCCATCTTTGCCCTCCCAGTTCAGCCCTTGCTCTGGATTCTGGAAGGTGAAATTCGGGTGTCAGCAAGGGTTAACCTATTAACAACCCTGCGCAGAGGGACCCCTCGCTCGGTGCATCCCTCGTGCCCCCCACATTGTGAAACCACGTGCCGTGGAAAACATCCGTGCCCGATACACAGAAAACAGGCGATGTAGGATCTTTGCAAGAGGTAGAGCTTCTTGCAGCCCAAATTATGCTCCAGCCAAAATTAAGAAGGGGGGGGGGGGGAAGAAGTGGGCTCCTCCAAGCTTCTCCAACCAGGCAGTGACCAACAAGCAGCTCTTGGGGCAGGTTTTGTTTTACGGGTGGGAGTCTCAGACTCATGGTCTGGGCTTTCCTCCTGCTCCATGTGGTTAAGGCACCAGTACAGTGGGGCTGGCTCGCTCTCGAGGTACGATGTCAGAAGAGGAGCCCTTTGGCAGGGGGGGTTTGGGGTTTGAAAATCCATGTTCCCCTGCCTGTGAGCCAAAGCGTGCTTTGTGTCTGGTTTGGAAGAGAGGAGATGATTCTGATGAGTCTAATCCATCTCCCTGCAGAAAACTGCTGTTGAATGGTTAATGAATAATGCTCTTTTACTGGAGCTTTGTTTAGAAATGGGCTTAGCTTCGAAGCTTTCATAACACTGCGATACTGGCTATAAAAAGTGAGAAATGTCTGTGATCGTTTCCTTGAAATATTTATAAGTAATACACTGGAAATCCTGCCCACCTTTCTACACCTCCCCGTCCCGGAGGTTCTGTTGGCAGCTTTGCCCTGGTGGTCACAGCCTGGCTGATGTTGATGGACATCAGGGAAGGATCTCAGTGCAAAACCTTTTCTTTATAACCATCAGGAAATTCTTTCAGCTTGATTATAAATGTTGGGCCTAAGCATTTTGACAGTATCCTTTTAATAGAAACCAACCGTCAACCCCAGTCAAGTAACAATTTACTCCGGGTAGTTAATACCATTGGAAATGCTTTCTTCTTTTTCTTTGTCTTTTTTTTTTAAAAAAAAAAAAACCAAAATTGAGAAGCAAATCCAAACCCACATTTTCCATTGATCTCAGACCAGAGACACAAACAGCTGGGATTTTAATGTCACACTTTACAGCGATGTAATCAGACCAAACTTCTGAAATCAATATTTCTTCATAACTGACCTTTCCAGATTAATGATATATTGCTATACTGCTCCACAGACAATCATTTCCAATAGAAAGACTAACCGTTCACATCACTTTAATTAATCTTCCACCATTCTCCGCTCACCCCAATGAACTTTTAGTGAAGTTCAGGAGGCAGCAGCACAACTGTTGAAAGCCATCGTCAAACTGGAGATCAATGCTCAGTGCAGGGGAGAAAATGTCTCCCTGAGCAACGCAGAAGAAATGTATTTACACACACAAAAAATAATCTTTCTGAGTCTACTCCTTCCTTCTGTGCTGCCTCCCTCCTCTTCACCACCTGGCCACAGCCCCAGGACATGATCTCTGCTGATGGCAGGGAAGTCATTCCCATAGGAACAGACAACGATGTGACAAACAGAGCCCAGTGACCTCTTATAGCACGACCATGCAGGCAAACGGGATGAGCTGTGCAAAAGAAATGTCGTGTTTATGCAAGTTTATTTTTAATAACTGGCTATCCAGGGTGGTGAGCAGCTGGAAACATATTACCAGGATCATCACGATGTTTAAACACAAGCCCGTAATATGGATAAACAGTAACATCACACTGAGGTTTCAGCCAAGAAGCTCCATTAACTCTTCAGAAATTGTGGGCAGGCACAGTCCAGCCAAAGAACCATTCTTCTCCTTTTGGCTGGCAGTAAAGGAGTCACCAAAGCCCGGAGTGGGCCACCTGCTTCTCAAAGGCAGCACCAGTGCTTCACCCCGGCGATGCATCTTTTGCGTGACTATTCCACATCTTGTCTTTGGAAATGCATTTGAGACCAGCAGTTTAGGTGCTCCTTGACTTTCCTCCAAGATCCCCAGTGGTGCTGAAAAAGAGAAGCGGACTGAGACCACCAACCTATTTTGAGAAGGCACCAAATTACCAAATTACCTAAAGACCACCACTGTAATTCTTCACTAGTCTTTCAGCTCATCCATTTCCTGTAGGTAAATGCGTGGGCAACAAAATTAAGTTCCTGCAGCGCTGTGATTTCAGAGCAAAACATCAAAGCCAACAAGGCCCCCCCCTCTGCAGAGAGGGGCTGGGGTAGAGGAATGTGCTGTGAAGAGCCTCCACCCATGGTTAGGGCTGACCTAGGATCACCCCTCCACTGATACCTGTCAACTGTTTTATACAGTCAACCTCTCAGCTTGATGAAATTCAGAAGCCCATGAAATTGCACCCTGAATTAATCTGGCCCGTTGCCAGGAGAGTAAATAAGTCGTAAGGCCCAAACTTCACGTTAGAAGCTGGGTGGGGCGTTTTGCCTTTTTTTTTTTTGTATCCTTCATTACCGCTCAGGTGAGATGTGATGCCATTATCAATCCAGCCAAATGAATTCAAACACAAAAGCCTTTGACTGTTGTTTCAAAAAAAACAAAAAAAAAACCCAAAAAAAAGAAAGCAGCATATCTGACAATAAATTAGTGTCATAACCAGCCAGGCTGTCTCCCCAGGAGGGAAACTGGGGGCTTTGAACTGATGCTTTTGTGTCGTGGCGTTGGTGTTCAGAGGGTCCCTTTCGACGTGGCAGCCTCTCATCTCCGAGTGACACGACAAGCAGCTTGTCACCGGCTGCGCCAGGCGGCGCCGGGAGCAGTCACAGCACGCTCCTCCACCTTTGGAAATGCCAATCATGGCCATGTCCTGCGCGGGGACTCGCTTGTCACTCCCCTTCAAAGACGCCCATCTCCCAGGCGTTCATCCCCAGGGATGGCTCCGAACACCCCTGGTTGTGGGGGACGGGAAGGTAGGATTCCCCCGGAGCTCCCAGGGAGAAGCATCCTGGCTGTTCCTCAGTGTTTTGTGTAGGGTCACCCTTGCGCTTTGCTCGGGGCAGGTGAGGAAGCTGCGTGGACATAGCTCCTGGAAAGTATCTACCGTAACCAGTTGTGGGGTCATTGGGTTGGTCCTTGGTGTGTGGTTTCCTCTGAGAAGGTAAAGCAGGTCTCTGCTGAGATCAGCGATAAGCCAGTGGAGAACTGGAGCTTTTCTGGAATGGGAATGTCTTTTAAGTCCATAAAAAAGCCACCTGCTCCCTGCGTCCCCACCAGAGGCTGCTTTTTCCTTCAGCGAGGGTGGGAATGGAGAAATGTGAGGTTCCCATGGGCTGGATTGCTTGGGATGAGCTCCTTCCCCAGCTCTGGTGCTCCGGCAGGAGCTTTGCTTCAGGCAGGTCAGAGCTTTCTTCCAAGAGCTGAGATTCTGGGGTGTGACTGGGGGGGAGTGTAGTGTGAGAAGAGAGCATGGGTTTGAAGCAGCAGAGGGTCCGGACAGTGTCACCTCTTGTGCTGGTGCGGGTCCTGGTGTGAGCAGGGTGTGATGCCCACACGTGTGCTGCAGCGTGTGAGCAAAGGGGATGCGAGGCACAAGGCTTGCCAGAAGAATCCTTTAAAAAATAATTAAAACCCACCCAGATGGAGAAGCTCCACTGGGTGCCCTGCAGACGGTATCTCTGAAGGGAGATCTCTGCGAAGAGGCAGCATTAACCCACCCCTTCCAGCAGCCGCTTCACCCCTCTGCCTTCAGCCACCGAAACCGTCTCCCCTTTCAGCCCACTTTCAAAGTCCTGCTTGTAGATAAAAGGCACAGCTTTGCAGGAGAGGTGCACAGCGTGGGGTTGTTTAGGAGTCAAGTGGTTTCTGGGTGAGATCAACATGATCTCCAGCCGAAGGCGTCGTGTTGTTGACATTTACATTCTTTGGGCATCGGTATATTCGTTTGTGCACGGATAATCCCTCAAGGTTCTGACTGAGATGACAGGTTCTATTGTGCTCTACATCTCTGAGTTTTTTTGGCCCAAGCCAAATCATTCTGGGGGCCCCATGGGGCTCAATTTCAGAGCACAGGTTGCAGCAAACAGTGGGCAGAGCCATGACCGTGCCTTTGTTTCTGGGTCCCTGGCTCTGCTGGAGGGTGAGAGCAGCACACCAAGAGGGGTATAAAGACCATCAAATACCCCAAGGCGTGTGTGGTGTGAGTAGGAGCACAAAGTGGGAAAGGTGAAGTGGGAGATGTTGTACCAAGAAGCGATAAAGCTCAGAGAGTTGACCAAAACTGGAGCAGAACCTGTGACCCCATCCCATCTGCAACTCCATGTTCCCCTCTCTAGGCTAAATACTGCTTTGCAAGCACAAGCAGCTGAAGAAAAGGTAGTTGTGGCTTACCAAAATGTTTTGCATTGAGATGTCATTCCTTATTTTAAACATTTCACGTGTAGGTCAAATAGACATCTCAGTTATTTGGAGTAAATAAGCTGTAAGTCAATTTGCATCAGGGGAACTGAATTGGATTTATACCAGCACAACTGAGATCAGGAGTGGCCTGTAACTTATGAGAGATTTGAGAACTTAAACATTTTAATTTTTTTAAAGTTCTTAATTTCACCAGTAATGGGGTTTCTTTGCCCTTTACAAAGTGACTGGAATGAGGTCAGATTTTTGCAAGCTTCTGCCAACGTTTAATAAGAATAATAATCTAATACTGTCCTTCTCAACCAAAACCCATTACCTATAGGTTCAGACAGAGAGCAAATCATGACCTGGAGGGAATTGGCCATTTCACGGTCCTGGCATCCATGGTTTCCTCATCAGGGATGATGAAGCTGGGGGGGCAGAGCCCTCCTGGGGTTTGCTCCAAACCAACTCCTCATGAAGTGATGTCAATGCAGGAGATTTTTGTAAAACTTGGAGACAGAATCATAGACTAGTTTGGGTTGGAAGGGACCTTTAAAAGCCATCTAGTGCAACCGCCCTGCCATAAGCAGGGACATCTTGAACTAGATCAGGTTGCTCAGAGCCCTGTCCAGCCTGACCCTGAATATTTCCGGGGATGGGGCATTTCCCACCTCTCTGGGCAACCTGGTCCAGTGTCTCACCACTCTCATTGTAAAAAAATTCTTCCTTATATCTAGTCTAAATCTCCCCTCTTTTAGTTTAAAGCCATTACCCTTCGTCCCACCACAACAGGCCATGCTAAAAGCGACAAGGTGGGCCGCTTTCTCCAAACCCTGCAGGTGATGGCTGCATGGCTCTGCCATTGGCCATGCTCGTGGCAATCCAGAAGGACAGCAGTGAAGGTGGTGGAACTACCTGGGTTTTTAATGGGCCTATGGGTGAGGTCTGGGGAGCAGTTCCCTCTGTCAGTTGACCTGGGCTGGCTGAGAATTAGCTCTCCTTTCCCAGGGTTGCCCTCAGCCGAGGCAGATCCCCATGGCACGGGACCATGGCACATCCTGGGAGGCAAGGGTGTGTAGCGGGTGGAGGGGAAGCTGTACCTCACTTAAATTGGTTATTATTTAAATTCATTATCAAAACTTGAGGCCAGCACTTGGATTGTTGGAGAAACTGGTGGCATGGGTTGGTTTTTTTAAGTGCCTATTTCCCTCCTGACAAATGGCTCATTTAAAAACTCCAAAAAACAGCCTTGGCTGTGTCTGCTGGCAACTGGCCTAGGAAAATAAACTCCAAATAAGCAATTACAGATCACCTGAACTCTGAGAAAGGATCCCTTGGTCTTGCCTGATAGATAACTACTTAGTGGAGAAGGCAAGGGGACCTGCGTCCATTCCAGTGGGTGCGTTTGTGATGTTTAAACCTTGGAGTTTAAACTCTGGATGCTCCTTGCAAACGTACAAGCCTGTCTTAGACCATGGTGAGAATCTGCCCTTGTTTGGTGCTGAGGTTCTTGGCGGTCAGTTTTCCTACTCTGGCTTTTGAAGGTGCTGCTGGTTGTGGAGGGGAGGTCCAAGATGCTTCCGCGCAGGGCAGGGGGTGCAGGGCAATGCTTTTGGAGTGCCAGAGGGACAAGGGTGGGTGGGTGGGCATAGGCAGGGGGAGACAGATGAGAAATTAGGGCCTGGCAAAACTGTGAGATGTTTTGTGGGTGCCGATGACTGCAGTCAACAGGCTTGAAATACTGATGCTCATCCATAAATTTGAAATAAGTGCAAGGTTCTGCACCTGGGCCAGAACAATCCTCAGTATCAATACAGACTGAGTGACGAGGGATTAGAAAGCAGCCCTGAGGAAAGGGACTTGGGGGTGCTGATGGACGAGAAACTGGACATGAGCAGGCAGTGGGCAC
>JAOTQQ010000003.1:26864050-26927362 GCA_026546715.1 Gallinago undulata | reverse complement strand
GTGGTGGAGCACTGGAAGAGGTTGCCCAGGGAGGTGGTTGAGGCCTCTTCCCTGGAGACATTCAAGGGGAGGCTGGACGAGGCCCTGGGCAACCTGATCTAGTTGGGGGTGTCCCTGTGACTGCGGGGGTGGGACTAGATGGCCTTTGGAGGTCCCTTCCAGCCCAGATGATTCTATGATTCTATGAAATAAATGAAAAATAACCCAGCCAGCCAGGCAGTCATTCGTATAGGTCTCCTCTTAGTCACTTTGGCTTGGAGCAGACAAAGCTGGAGGCTCAGGGAGGGCCAAGAGCCGCCACTTGGCATTTGCTGCCGCTTGGGGTAAGAACACGCTTTTCCTGGCAAAAATTCCCGATAGCAGGCAGGGAGCCTGGAGGCGGATGAGCAGCCTGCAGAGCTCGTCTCTGACAAATAGGGGCTGGGAGGACACACACCGCTCCCAAAACAAACAGCGGGTTCCTCTGGGGGCACCCAGAGCCCCGCCGTGGGTGCAGGGTGGAGTCACTGCCAGCGGGAGCGTGGAAATAACAGCAAATGTGAAGGAAAACAGGAGAAAGAGCCCAGGGCAGCAGGGGGAGAACAGCACTGCAAAGCCCTTGCTGGGACACCGAGCTGGAAGATGCCATGGAAATGCAAAAAGGGGTTGGAAACGTCTGGTTAAGTGGCCAGACTCAATCTCACAATTGCTGTTTTCTAAAGCAGTAGTGCTTCACTGTAAAACAAATGAAAGACCATCAAAGTATATGTATACATTCAGTATGTATATTTTTTTCAGCTATTTAGTCAAATCCCATCTACTGGAGTCAGAGGAACACGTGAAGCTTTCAAGGCAGGTTGTTATTATAGTTGTTATCAAGATGTGGAATCCTGGCTAGGAAAAAAGCTTGGATTTGGGGGGAAGGGGAAATTTCAGTAATAAATCTCTATATTTTTTAGGTAAAAAATGTCACTATTTTTAAGGAAGACATCGTATTTTGAGGTAGTTGTGATTCTGGAGCACTGGGGATTAGCAGAACTATGTTGCTTTCATAAAATCAGTTTAAATGCTGAAATCAATCGCAGAACATCGCTTCCCTCCCCTGCCCCTGCATCAAGTAAGTTCCCATTTTCCAACTCAGTGGAGATGCTTTGCAAAGACTAGATGAAATGATGGACTTAGGCCTCCTAACTAACCTTAGAGGAGAGTAAAATATAATTTACTTGTATTTAGCAGCAGCTGTTTTGACGGTGGGTATTAAAGTGATTGGCAAATATGGTAGCAATTTATCCCAAGTAGTAACTGCAAGTTGCTATTTTAGGTTCATAAAAATGTAGTTACAAAATACCGTAACATACCGAATGCAACTATTTTATGATCTCATAAAAATAGCACGGCAGCGCTTTGTCCCGTGGAGCGTGGGCTCGGCCGGGGCCGCTCCTGCCTGGGCAGCGCTGCCCTCAATTAGAGCTCATTACAAGCCGCCTTCCCCTAATTGCAAGACAGGTTGCCTTTCATGTCCTGCCAGGGGACGACCCGAGCATCCCGTCCTTGGGCTTCCAGCGTGCTCTGGAGTTATGTACCGCTTGGAACCCAGGGCTTGGCTTCCCCAGGACCCGCGGGGACCTAAATTCACCAAGGATGAATCCGGGCAAATTGCTGCCAAGGAACATTTTCCTCCTCTCTCTAAGTTAAAAATAAGCAGAGGGTAGCGTAACCCTTTGGGGATAGGTAGTGTCAGCAGCAGCGAGAGTCGTGTTTGAAGAACCTGGGGCCCTCCTTAAAACTAACAAATACTTCTGCTTGAGCCTGACCTAGAATTTCAAAATCCTTCCCCTCAGCGCTCCCAGCCCTGGTGCTTCCTCCTGAGCAAAGGCAGAATTTCTGGGCAGAGAAAGGGGAGCTGTTAGGAGAGGGGACTTGGCATCAGCCCCAGTGTCACCAGCAGCAGCCCTCATCCAGACAATGACAATTAAAACAATGCTGCCCTGTGGCTGGGAACTCTGTTAGCTGAGTACCTCCTCGCCAAGGCTGTGCCCAGGACACAAATGCCTTGCCTTCCTTTCCATATTCAATTTAGTGTTTAATGTAGTCACCAAGCAAAGGCTCATCCTTCCTAGTGCTCCTGGGCTTGCAGCTTAGTTGCATTTAGATCCAGCTCTGGGCTGGATGGGCTTCATTAAAAATACTCCCTACAGCCTGGAAACCCGCCCCAAGTAGTGCTGGTTGGGGCTGGTGATGGTAGGAAACTTCAGCTGTTACCTTGCAGTTTTGGAAAGAAAGACGGTTCAAGCAGGCAGCTCTTTCATCCTCTGGGGTTCTGGCCAGTTCTCAAAGCTGCTCACACCTTTGGGCAAACCATCATGGCTTGGCCAACAGCTGCCATGCACCCATGGGAGAGCATCTCCTCCGGGAGAGGATATGCTTTTGCCATTAGTATACCCTTTACAGCATCCTCTTCTCCTATATTCTTGCCACTGAGCAAGGGCAAATCCATCAGGAAAGAGCAGCGTTAAGTCCAGAGGCATTTCATCCAAGTCCACATGGAGTGAATTTGGCCCAGCAGGAGATTAAGAGGGGCATTATTTCAGTGCTGAGACTGGGGGAGCCTGGGGATTACCCGAGTTTTAGGGGCTGCAAACAAGAAGATGAAGCAGTAAATATGTTGTTCAGGAAAATTCCCAAGCCTTTGCCTTGCTGTTGTCTTGGTTCCTGAGCAAACAGACAAATCATCTCCTGTTTAAGGGAGTCCTCCCCCACTAGCCAGCCCGAAAGCACCAGGATTAATGTCAGCCTTAATTTTCAGTTGTCACTTGCAGGGAAGCCCCATCCCTGCATATTTCATAAATATAGACCGTATTTTGAAAACCCTGAGAAATGAAAACACTCTCAGTTTTTCAAAACAACCAGGAATGGCTCAGGAGGAGCAGTAACTTCTCCAGCAGAAGGCAGGATGGCCTCCTTCACAGCTGGCTCGCAATCCTTTATCCAGCCAAAGCTCTCCCACAGGCCAGCGGATAAATTGTACAATGCGCTCCCTTTCTTGACATCCTGACAATGAAAATCTAATTAGTGTGAAAGTGTAGTTTATTGGGTCAGCTGGTTCGACAAACCTCTCCTCTCCCACCCAACCTGCCATCCCACACGGGCCAACCTTGCGGTTTGACTGGAGAAAGATGGAACAGGTTTGGTATTTCCCGGTTTCTCTCCCCGTTGCAGTTTTAGCTGAAATCAGGAGTGAGGATGACATTCTCTCTCTCTGCAGCGTTTCCCACTGGAGCAGGAAAATATATGGCCGGAGATGCTGCAATAAAGCTATTGCTTCTGAGATTGCCAGCACATTTCTTCAAAGTATCTAACCAGCAGCTGCAGATCACGGCTGTGGAGCCAGCCTTAAAATGCTCCAGCATCCAGGGGTGTCTGGGACCAGGGTTTTTAGGGCAGGTCCATCTCTTGGCCCTGCAAGATAGTCCCACGCTTCATGGTCTTCAGGTTTTTGATCTAAGGATCTGTATAATGACTCCCCGTCTCACGAGGATGGAAGATATGACACTGTCCTCTTTAATGAGTGATGGGGCTCAAATTAACATTCAGACTATGAAAAGGAACCGCTCTTGAAAGGGTGTCTCGTTATTTCTGGTGTCAAACGCTTTACAGGGAAATCCAAGATCAGAGCAGATTTGGGGGGAGTGAGTGCGAATTCGGGTCTGTGAGTGAAACTCGGTCCTTCATCACGCGGGGCTGTGCGTGGCGAGGTGATTAGCTGCAAGCTCACGGGGATCCATCCGGGCTTTGATTAATTTGTTAATGAGCTTATGATAAGCGACACTGTGTCTGTCTGGCGTGTCAGCCTCGCTGTGTGTCATTTATCCCCCCGAGATTTCAGTCGGGCACAGACGTGGTTTAACGTTATTTTGGACCTGGGAAAGCAGCTGTGGGACCAGTGAATTGCTGAGTTTCTCTTTGAATTTTTGGGCTGATTCAAAGCTCTGAGCTGCTCCTCCCTTGACAACCTGCTGGAAGGGACGCAGCCCCATCCCTGGTGTGGTCCCTCCTTGGGTTCCACCTGCAGCCACACTTTGAGTTTTGCTGGCCGTGAGCGCAGCATCTAATTTCTGTCACACCCTGAGAAAAGCCATGATGCCTTGGTGCCCTGGTCCTGCAGGCATTAATCATATCTCTCCAACTTTGCCCCTCTGAATATTCCTACCGATTTCAGCGAGACTAATAACACCACGTGGTAGATGCGGTAGCATTTAAGGGATCGGGACCTTAAATTGCATCTCTAAAATACCTTATTTCCCCAGAGATTCCTGAAGCTAAAGGATCAACTTTTCAAATGCTACAAGCTCCGTGTAGATAGAGGCAGAAGCCCTCATGTTCACAAAGGGATGTAATTTATGCAGACAAAAGCAATTTAAACTCAAATTGATCCAGCAGTACAAAAAGTGATTGGGTCAGTAGTTTGGCAAATAAGAAGGATGAGTTCACTCCACGGGCATTTACAGTGGATAATAAATTAGATTTGGCTGAAATATTTTGACCAGACCTTTTTGTTTTGTTTTTTTTTTTCTTCCAATCACAACCGAAGCATTATGCAAAAATTCTGTATTTCAGAGCTTCAGAAGGAAGAAACTCAGGTCCAGGTGACGTTTAGAAAAACTGTGTAGCTGGATAAGGAAAGAGGTTGTAGTGTGAGTCCACAGATATAATTCTGGCTGAAGTTCAAAAACTTCTGGAAACTGCAAATATTCTTTCTATAAACCCGACTGATCACGTAACACTCATAAACAACAGACGTAATTAGAAACATTTCGAGGCTTTGAAACTGCTTTGCTCCTGAAGGAAAATGAAGCTGTTGTTGCGGTGGAATAGAGACGGAGCCCCCGGGTCAGGAGGCTGCCGGCGTGACAAAGCAGGCGAAGGGGGGACCGGGATTTCGGGGAGGGGGGGGGGAGTTCACAGTCTCAAAAAAGGGCCGTGAAGGAGCCGAAAACTTTCTGAACCTTTTTGGTTTCCTTTCTGTGTCCGAAGGAAGATGGCCTCGCAGAATGGAGACGCGGGTTTCCGACCCGCCGCCGCTCTGCTCAGTGAAGCGGTGGATGGAGACAACGTCGACAGCTTGAAAATGTTTCTCACGTTTCAGCCTGCATTCGTGCTGGAAACTGCTTAAATACCTATTACCTGTGATGGAGGAGTCCTGGGGCGATAGCGGGGAATTGTAATACAAAACACAACGCCGGGATTTCACAAGCAATGAATTTGTTGTTGGTACAAACTATTCTATGCTCGTTGCAAACACTGCCCGAGAGAGGGATCTTTTCATTAGATGGGGACTGATTTTGTGAAGATATTTGAGGGAATAAGAAACAGCAAAAAAATTTCTCTCATTAGTGAACATTTTTATAGAATATTTTCAGATTCTTACTGGAAACCTCAGAACTGTACTGATGGGTCACCAGCATTTGAATCATTTCAGCTGGACTCACCTTCATCTCCTGTGTCGCGTTTTGGTTTGGTTTTAGATGCTGTGGACTGGAAAAGTGTAACATTAAATGGTTGTTTAAAGCAACCCTTAGCAACTGGCACCTTCCAATTTCCTGAAAGGACATTTTTCTTTTCAGCTTTTAGTCGTAAACTCCAAGAAATCACATCAGAATTGTAACCACTTCAGATCGAATCACAATTTTGTTTTTCTTCCTGTTTGATAGCAGGCATTGTTCTCAGAGGAAAGTTCAGAGAGTTCAGGGAAACAATCAGAATAAAAATTCTTTATGTTTCTCATAGAAAAGAACTACCGTTTTCCAACAGTCTTAGTCAAGCTCTTGCAGCCTCCTCCTCAAAATAGGCACGTGCATTCAAAACTGGACATTTTCAACCGTTGCAGCCCATAGGTCATAACTAATTCCCCTTCCTCCTCTCCCTGAGCTGTGGCACTGAAGTCCTGGCTGCATTGCCTCCTCACTGATATGTATGTATCACACTCTTAACCCCTCTACCTACAGCTAGACTCAAACTGGAGACTTGGAAGCCAACCAGGAATGTGGGAAGTATTCAGACTGGGGGTGTAATTAAAGATTTTTAAAGATGTATATCACAGCCACCAGCTTAAAGGCAAGTTTGGACCATGTTGTCCATTTTCTTTATTACGCTGTCAACAGAAATATACTGCATTGGGAGACTGTTTTCCTGTGTCTCTGCTGAGTTTGACTGAATTTATTAATCAGCAGAGTTGGGTGGCTCTCCTCCTGACCAGAGACAAGATGTAGGCACCCAGAGTGCCTCAAACTTTGGTGGCAGAAGAAGAGATTTGAGTTAACTTCTGGTTTCTTCTTCACTCCCTATATCCTGCTGCCTCAGCAGGTGGAGGGACCGTGATACCGCCCTCCACCACTCAGATGTTCAGCTGTTGAACCATTTATTCCATTGCAAAATATTCACATGACACTTCACTCCTCAAAACGTTCCTTTTGCTGTGATGCCTGGCAGGACTCTGAAAGGACTGATTAGGAATAAGAGGAGCAGAATAAAGCTGCACGGTGCTGTGGTCCTTTGACAATGCCCAGGGATGGGCAGATGTAGAGCCCCATCCCAGTTTGGGTACTTGGTCCTGAACTATCATTTCTTGCCAAGAGCAAGATATATCTGGTCCTGCACAAAGCTGAACACTAGATGTTCAGGGAATGGCAGGCTTGAAAATTCAATCTAAGGACATGTAGTATCTCCAGAGTAAGACAGCAGCCAAATAAGGCTTTTGGGACTCTGCTAACGTGCTTTTGTGGATCTGGTCCTTTCTCCACCTCTCCATCCTATCTTCTTTAGTCAGTGTTGCACGGTAGGCTTACATTGGCACAGAGTGAATGGACTGGGTTGAAAAGCTGCACAAACTACAGCAGAACATGCTGGT
Organism: Gallinago undulata; assembly: GCA_026546715.1. Classification (NCBI taxonomy): domain Eukaryota; kingdom Metazoa; phylum Chordata; class Aves; order Charadriiformes; family Scolopacidae; genus Gallinago; species Gallinago undulata. The sequence continues at coordinate 26,920,476 of JAOTQQ010000003.1, read as the reverse complement.
TTTGTAGTAAAGGACATGTTTTCAGGAGTGGACTGGCTACTACTCCAGAACCTCCTGCCTGCAGGAGGGAGAGGGGTTGACAAGACCCTTTTCTCAAGTACTAGATCTACATGGAGATTTTGGATAATAATTTTAAGAAAAATGAATTGCCTCAGATCCTAAATCCCTGTTTGAAAAATTGTTTAAGAGCTTCCTTGACATCAGGCAACTAAGTGGTTAAAATTACTACCTGTCTTCTGAAAACTGTCCTTAGTGTTAGTTTAAGCTAATCTGTTTTATTTTACCAGGAACCAGTTGGGTCAGAAATCACGTATCATCTAACACGTGTTCTGCTCCCGCGGTTTCCTCGGCTGAGGGACAGCAGTCAGGGCTGGAGATGGGGTGGCAGCACAAGGTCCCTTTCTCCCAGGCTCTGGCAGGGGGAAGGCAAAGGAAAATCAAAGGCATCACCCCGAAGAGCTGTTCTGCTGCTATGACAGCAGAGAGATCCACGGGTGTAGGAGCCGTGGGGTTGTATTAGCTCTCAGCTCTAGGCCTTTCAAATTTTTTTTAGTGTATAAACCTGAATGTTTTACACTAGCAGTCAGGCGTGCCTGCAGCGGGCACTGTTTCTGAGCGTTTATTCTCAAAGACTACAAGAAACCCAGTCAATTAAATGCAGAGCTCTGAAGTCAAGAGATCTGAGGTTGGACATAGGGTTTCGCATGCAAACATCTCCCCTCTTTAGCAAAAACTGTTCAGCCTGCTCGGGTTGTGTTCCTTGCGTCACTGCTAAACTGGTGGATTCTGTTATTAAGAACAAAACGGGTCAACAGCAGAAAAACAAATAGCTCGGCGATAGGTGGCGAATGTAGATGGTTCTAATCTGACACCTTCAGTAAGTAAATACAACTTGGCAAATGTTTGTAATTGAAAATGCTGCCCAAGAGGGTTTCCTGTGCAGACCTGGCTTATCTGTACCTCCCTGATTGGTAAGAGCTGTCAAAGGAGTGGACACGATAGTCAGCTCCAGGGAGTGGATATTGCTGTCCTGCCATAATGTCTATGTTTGCTCAGTTGGGGAAGGGGAGCAGCTTGAAGGACCGTGTTCTTCCTCTGCAGGTGAATTCCCCTAACTCAGACCTGCACAATAATGGCTACAAAAGAGCTTTACAACACCAGCATGGAGGGAAAAAAAAAAAAAGTCTTACCAAACATAGGTTTCTTTCATATGTGTGGATGTGTGTTGTGAAACATCTTTTGTTATAGTATATGATTTGTAAACTTGGAACCTGACCTAGTGAAAATATTGAGATCAAAGGGAAGGCTGACTTTGATTTCAACAGCCTTTGGAACAGACGATTAGCTGATACTAATCTATCTGTGTGTTTGTATTTGGTTAGTGTCAAATCATTACTTCAGTAGTCAGAAAGGGTTTTTTTTCCTTGGAACTTTCTGTTTTTATTTTTGTAAATGTTTTTCACTGCACTGGAGAGTTCGTGAGAAAGGCTTCCCTGGCTGCTCAGCCAGCAAGGGGATGGTGTGAAGGCCACTGGTCTCATTCGAAGTGTGTCTTGGGTTACGTCTTGAGTTCTTGGTGCTCCAGTTGTTTCTGGATGAGTTGTTATCTCACCAAGGTGGATGCTTGAAAGCTGAGACCTCGGTGGTTCCATGTAGATGACACATCCCATAGATTAAATGTTGTCTAAAACCTCATTGATCTGCACCTCTTGCAAAAACCTCTTCCTTTTTCCTGCACCGTTACTGCGTGTTTAGGATTAACTGGAAAAACATTTGAACGGCCTTCCTGTTATTTATAGATGTCAGGTTTTGATGGAACCAGGTAACTCAAGAAATGCACGTGCTTAAACCCAGAAGCCTGTAAAACTAAATGCTGCTGGAAGTTTGCAAGCCTTAAAGAACAAAGTTTGATTTGGAAAGAGTTTTGACAGAGATGTCATTGAACTGGTTCTTGCCTGGACAATGAACGTTCCTGTGGTGCAGGTTTCCCGTGGAGAGCAATGAACATACCCTGGTTCATACAGGGCGCTGAGCTGCTGGTGTCCAAGAAGCATTACCTTGCTGCTCTTTGGCCAAATCACACTCCAAAACTGAGCTTTGCTGGTTAAGGCAGATTTAAGCCAAAATCTGAGAACTTGCGCCAGATGTTGGCAACAATTATCTCTGGCCAAAAGAAAAGATTTTAGAAAAGCCTAAATGTTCCATTTGGAAGTGAAATATTCCAAATCTTCATTTCATGGAGAAATTTAATCATTAAATTTACTTTCATTTATGGGATTTTTTTTACAAATACATTTCAGGTTGGGCAAAATGACCCAAGATTATTTTTCTTTCCGATTTTTCATTTCAGGGCTGCTCAAATACAATTATCTGAGAAAGGATTTGTTTAATACCCTGAAACGGATCTCCTATTCTCACAGCTCTCTTTTGTGTCACAAGATGGGCCATAATAACCCATCTTCCAGGTAAACATCTGTAATTCACATCAGCATTAACAAAGACAGGAAGTTCTTGCCATCTCCGACTATCCCTTCCATTTCTCAGTAATTTTTCCTGTCTGTAAAGAAGTTACCGGCCTCAAAATTGCACTATTTATCCTGTTCAGTCTTTGGTAGGAACATGATGGTCTTGGCACAAAGACCGGGACACAGACCTCTGGGGACAGTCTGAGGTCTCCAGACGTCTCCCCAAGGGTGGGCAGAGGTGTTTTGGTGAGACACAGCCGTGAGCTCAGTTTTGTGTTGAGTTTGCAGCAGTTCCAGGAATGCCTTCAAGTTAGCATTATTCATGAGTTCCACATTCACAAAAAAAAAACAAAAAAAAGCAAAGAGAAATTTGTGGCAGACTGTAAGACCTGACAGGCCATTTCAATAATCTGCTCTGACATTGTGAATACAACGTCCTGGTCTTTCACCCGGGGTGCTGCCGCCGTGCTGAGCAGCTCATTGTTGAACCCCAGTTTGGGTTTGTCAGCATCGTCTTGGTCACAATACTGCATCTGCTGGAGCGTTTACCTGAGGCTTTTCATAATCTTTCCTAGTGATCAATTAACTCCCCAAATTGCTGCATTCTGTTTCTCCTCTGTAGTTTGCCAACTGCTGCATCCCGGGTCTCTGGGTGCCGTGATTTGTTGTCTCACAGGCCCGCTGGTGTCTGATGGCATCTCTTGGCGTGGGTAATGAGGCTGCTGTTAGGAAGAACAAACAGCCATGACATTTTAAGCGATCCATACTCCTTGCTCAGCCTTGCAATGGGACAGCTTGTGCCTTTGACTGTCAGCTCTCCCAGCTCACCCCTTGCTGAGTGCACTTTCTCGGGGTGCTCTCCTGGACCTGTAGCGACGCACAACAGGGCCCTTCAGAACTCAGATCCACAAGTGGTTCTGCCCCTGGGTCACTGAGGTCCAGTTCTGGCCAGGGAGGGAGAAAAATGTAATCAGGGAAAAAAGAACTTGCCTTCCTCCCAAAGTCGCTCACAGTTGCCCAGCTGATGGATCCTGAATGGCATCTTATGGGTCCTCAGGGCCCCCAGCTCTGGTTGGCCACGCAACCCAGTATGTGCTCCATGAGGACCTTCAACATGGCAAAGGAGAGTCTTTACAGGGGCTATAGCTGGGGCACTTCTCTTGCACTCCTCAAAAAGTTTGGGTCCTATGGTCCAGGGTCCCTGGTCTGTTCAGTGACCTTTTTCAGGTCATTTGATTTCTGTTTCCATTGGCAAAATGAGGGCAAGGTCACTTGCCCTCTGGTTAGCCAGGACCATGGGTTGACAACAGCCATGATGCTCTCCCAGACGCACTCCTGTTCTCAGCTGGACCTGGTCTTGGAGTCAGCCTAGACCAGTTTTCCCATTGGCATCAGCAGTACTGGAGACACTCGGTGATGAGGAACCCAAGGAGCTTGACTGATCACTGACTCGCACGTTGCACAAGTGTCAGAGCAGAGGGTTATGTATCTATATTTTATATATCTATATTTTTACAAAGGACTGCTTGGCGTGGTGTGGGGGGGTGGATATCACTGGTGATCCAAGTCTGCTCCCTCCCTGTTGGGGGGCTCGAGGGGCTGCTCCCGGTGAGTGCTGGGTGTTCTGCAGCCCCCGGGCAGGAATCCCCCATCGCTCTGTGGAGTGACACGGCGGTTTGGGAAGTCACAGCTGGAGTTTCGTTACATACTACATCAGGGCTGTGGCAGGTGTGTAAAGCTGAGATTTCAGAGCCGTTAGGACAGCTAATGGATGTGGCAGTTGTTTATTCAAAGGAGCAACTGCTGAAACGGGGTTTGGAATGATTTGTTTTGTTTTCTAAATCCCGTTCTCTGAATTCATGTGATGTTTGTGCAGCTAGAAGGGAAGAACTGAGTAGAATTTCCTGAGATGTGTCTTCTCGCTGCAGAAAAGTTGCTCTGCAAATTCCCCTCTGAGGGCAGAATCCCCCTGGTTTCTCCCCAGAACGCTGTGCCGTGCTCCTCAGGTCGCTCTGCAGGACTGACCCAGGCAGAGGCTGCAAAGGAACTGGGATATTTAGAGACAAAATTTTGGTAATTGTTTTCCTTCAGCAAAAACAAAGACATATTTGCTGTTTGAGCGAGCCATATCTGGGCCAGACCTCAGCCACACTCCCCTCTCCCTTCCCCAACCCCACCTTAGTTTTTTGGTGTGCTCGGTGATGACAAGAGCATTTTTGCGGTTGCTCTAGAAGCTGTGCATGCCAGGATGAAGTCCAAAAGGCTGAGCATCCTCTCTGAGAAGAGGCCTCAGCTCATCCGGTGGTTGTTTGTCTTCAAGGAACATGAGTTGGGGCTGACGGAGATTTTGGAGGTTGTTCTAATGAGACTTCATGTCTGAGGACTTGTCTGGCAGCTGTCTGAAGGCATCTGCTTTTCTGGCAGGCCATACTTCATGGTATTTACTGTGCTCTCCTCTAAAGAAGAAACAACTGAGGGTGGCAAAAACCAGCCACATTTCTGCTTTCCAGAGTCTGACCCCCTGTTTGTGTCAGCCACATTGCAGAAGCCATGACAAGCTCTTGGCTTCACCATTATGATCCTTTTAGACCTGGTGAGGGACTCTCACTGCAAAGAAAAGAAACCACAAGGCAAGCTAGCAATAATGCAATTTAATAATCTTGAGTGCTCCTCTCCATTACCCCAACTTGTCTTTCCTTCCTTAGCAATAGCAGGGTCGCTTTGCTGTCTCTGTTCCCTCTGCTGCCCAAATGTGCAAAATCCATGGAGGATGAACCACTGTCTGTGCTCAGCTGGTACGACAGTCGCTAAGAAGAAAACAGTTTTAGTTCTACAACTGGTAGCTATGGTGCAAAGACTGTTGCTGTGTGACATCCTCAGAGCAGGCATTCATCTGAATAGGTCTGTGCTGGAGATCATCTGTGTGGTGATTACCCCTCACTAGTGATGTGCAGAAGAGAGGTGGGACCAGGAGCATCTGGGATGGGTTGGTCATAGAATCATAGAGTGGTTTAGGCAGAAGGGACCTTAATGACCATCAAGTTCCAACCCCCTGTCCTGGGCAGCGACACCTCCCACTGGACCAGGTTGCTCAAAGGCCCATCCAGCCTGGCCCTGAACACCTCCTGGGATGGGGCAACATCAGAAATGTCCTCTGTGTAATAGACCGCACTTCTATGACATGCTCGGATCTCACTCCATAGGTATTAACTAACTGAATGTCAGAACATTTAAGAGATAAAGGCCACTACCCCTGTTCTAAATTGAAGCCATAAAAGTGAACTGAAGCCCACATCAGCCAGTTCCAGATACAGAAATTCCCTATCCTCATTTTTGTACTAGCCTCAGGAATACCATTCACTGTGCGAAAGTGTGTGATTATTTCTGGAAAGAAAAGCTATTGAAGACCTAGTGCCAGTGTTGGCATCATTACAAATGCAGAAAGGAAACTGTCAAATAACTGGTTGTGTTTTCAGATGTACCACATGTGACTGGGGCCGTGTTAGAAAACATGATCCATCCCATGTAAATCATGAACCGTTGAACAAAAGTCCTATTTGTAAATTTGAATATTGGCAGCCAGCTTTCAAAACTCTCCGTTTTGAAAATAGTTCTGTGATGCTTTGAGCAAGTACACAAACGCAGTGGGACTCAGCCAGGTTCTCTGGACGCTGCCAAGTTTCTACTCAAACCCTCTCTGCCTGCATAAACTAGGAGAAAAACTGGAGGAAGGACCCCCAAGTTTGGCTTGACACATAAATGAAGCAAAACCTGGCTCCAGACAGCTTTATTCCATACAATATAACTTGTCAGACTGATTGTACACTGTAATTCTAGTATTACTTAATCACTTTTGTTAATTATTCCTGTTGGTTTGCCCCTCTTGAGAATGTACAAAAAAAGGAGAAACCCCATAACTGAACTGAATCTCAGTTTTCATTATACAGTTTTTGAAGCCACATAACTCATTAGATCTCTTTATTTGCATGCAAACATCCAGAGGCATGAGGAGAAAAATAAAAAGGTTTCAAATCAGAATACCAAGTCCCGAGACAGCAGGACATCTAAGGAAACTCTGTTTTTATGAAGCTATCTGAAAGGATAGTCCACTCAAGTAGCAAATCAGAACAATAAATGAGATTTCCTTAGACACACCTATTAGAGCTCAGATGCTTTACAAAAGTGTAACGCATATGTTTCAAGAAAATCCTTGCCTAGAAGTTTGTCAGGAAGATGGTCATGAGCAGCTTGGATCTGCTCAAGTCTTTGTCCAACTCACAGCGTGATTTGAATGCAGGTATTTCACCACCCACCTGCTGGTGCATATCAGAAAGGTTTGGTTTCACTCCAGAAAGGAACAGAGGCTGATTTCTGTTCTTCAAGAAGCTGTCATGCTCCTGGAAGAGCCTCTCACCAAAAGGGACATTAACATGGGCAAGTCAACATGGAGCCTTGAAAGCGTCACGTCCCCATCTCCCGGGATAAAAGGGATCCTTCCCGAACATTTAACAACTTTCTAAAAATATATCTGAAGCAAAGATCAGAGCTTTCCTAAGAGAGGCTTGAGATCTGGGGTTAAGATTTCACTGTGAAAGGTGTAAGAATGCTGGGTTCTCACCCAAATTGGACTTTACGTGTGAATTTAAGCCAGTTGCTTTATCTCTACATGCTGGTATTTGTGCAGGATGCCTGGGACTCTTGGAGGGGCTAAAATTAGCTATTTATATGCAAGAGCCATTGATTCCAGACTCCAACGAGTCTAACTTCGGAGATTTTTATTGAGTGTAACTTTTTAGTTTGTTATTGAGAGGTTTAAAATAAGTGGGTGTGTATTTTGAATTTAGAATGTTGAGGAGCACAAGGAAAAGTGATGAAGGAAGGCAAAAAAAGAAAAGTATAGAGCAGAAAAAATAAGTTATTCATCAATTACAGTAAAAGAAAACATGAATCCAGAAAGCAGCATGGCATGAACTTCAGGCATGAACTGGTTATTTCCAAAACCCTCCTGGGGCTCCGCTGGCACTGCTGGAAGAGGGCAGTTTTCTTCTGTGTGGGGTAGGGCTGGGCCTGAAACCCTGAGTTCCGGGGGATTTATTCCATTCAGTCATTATTTCTGTTGTTTCTCTGCTTTTGAGTTTATCTATCGCAGATTGGAGAGCTCTTGATTAATTTAGTCATTAAAAACCAATCTTGAAATATCTTAAGCTGACTTGACGGGCTTTTTATTTGCCAACCTGCTTAAACCGATCATTGAGTCAGTTGTTTAAGTCTCCTACCCCTTTCCCTGGAGTATATTGCTATGGTCAAAGGTAGGGTGCGGGACCAGATGAACCTGCCATTTGTTCTCGCCTGGTAATGCCTCCGCCTCCAGATAACAAAGCCTGTATTCATTTTGTATTATAGCAAATCTTTTTATTGTCAGACTTTGATTTCTGCCAGGATAAATATTTCTTTCCTGCTAAACCTGCCAAGCCCCGGAGGCAATGTGTGCTTTCATGTTTTCGCGCGTGTGCAATACGCGGTGAAGGGTGTTTGTGTAACAGCCGTGGGTTGTATCCTACTACTGCCGTCGAAGGGGAAACGACAGCGCCGGCAAGCCAGCCAGGATGCCACCTCCCAGCCATTTCCAGTGCCAGCCTTCCTCCCTCAGGTGGGCAAGGGTTTAGCTCGCGTTATCAAGCCCCACAAGGCTCGGAGACACCATCCCCAGGAACGCCCCGCTAATCTCCCCGCGATAAAGCCGAGTTGAGTAACTGAGCTTTTCATCCGACATGAAAAGACCAGAAGCTACATTTGAGACAAAAGCAAAAGTTTAACAAGTTACATTGATCAAAGAGTTTTCAAAGGAACGTTCAATTATATCTGCAACACCTAAATGGAAGGGTTGTTCTTTTATTTATTTATTTTGTGATAAAAAGGGTTATTAGGTCTTGTTATCTCCCTTCACTTTAATGCATTCTGCTGAAACCCTCAGCAAAGGAAAAAAAAAAAGTGTGCTTTGTGAACAACAAAGTGACAAGTGAAAAAGAAAGATTAAAATTAGTTAAGGGATAAAAAAAGAGCGTATATTTTACAGTCAAAATCTCCTGGTGTAAGCACTGATGCATTCAAATGAAGAGAACAGATCGTGATTACGATGCAATTCTGCCTTGCTGCTCTGAGTGCCTGGCTGTGATCTTTCTGCAGACAACTCAAATGGTTTCAGAGCTCTGAATTTGGGGGGGGAAAAACCCACAAAAAACAACCAAAAACCCAGGCCATGCAAAAAGAGCTTATTGCTTCTGGATTCATCACGTGCATCAGATGAAAAACGAGAAGGCTGTGCATGCTGGAACAAAATTGGCAGGGGGAAACCGGGAATTGTAGACTTGGGAAGCTGAGATTTGTGCTAGCAGGGGAAGATGCTGTATCCAGATGCCAGGTTATGGTTTAAAGTTACTGAGCATTTGTGGTGAGAAGGCTCTCAAGTTTTACAGCCCTTGGTCATAGTCCTTTTCCTGCTTCCAACCGTATCTTTTTCCCTTGGACTCATCTTATTAATCACAGGCTTTTTTTACTCTTAGACTCTGATGCAAAGCCCAGGGAAATCAATGGAAAATTTTCTGTTGACTTTGCTGATCTGTGGTTTAGGCCCCAATAAACTTTTAGTTTTTGAGTTAGATGATGCTTGCATACTTTGGTAGCATAAATGTGAAGGAAACTGCTCCCTTAAACTGATGTAAGAATTTTAAATCTGTTCTGAGATTTTTCTCCTTCCTTTGAAGCCTGCAAAAGAAAAAGTAAAGAAAAAAAATCCTCTTACTCTGAAACACATAGCTTAGGTTGTGCTTTGCGGACCCAAGGCTTCCCATACAACAGTGTTTATATCGGTGTGGTGTAACACAAGCACACGCAGAACCCTTGGTATTTCCAAAGCTGCTTTCTGCCAGCCCCATGGTTTTCTTTCCTGGATGTTGAAACCCAGCATGGAAATGGCACTTCTTGGTGCTGCTCCTCTACCATTGCCAGTGGTCCAGGAGCATCCAAGATATCATAGAATTGTATGGGTTGGAAGGGACCTCTAAGATCATCGAGTCCAACCATCAACCTAAGACTTTAAAACCACCACAAAATCATGTCCCTCAGCACCACGTCTACCCATGATTTTAATACCTTCAGGGATGGTGCTTCCGCGCTTCCCTGGGCAGCCTGTTCCAAGGCTTGACAGCCCTTTTGGTGAAGTAATTTCTCCTAATAGCCACCCTAAACCTCCCCTGGTGAAGCTTGAGGCCATTTCCTCTTGTCCTATCTCCTGATCCTTGGGAGAAGAGACCGACCTCCCCTGACTACACCCTCCTTTCAGGGAGTTGCAGAGAGCGAGAAGGTCTCCCCTCAGCCTCCTTTTCTCCAGGCTGAACACCCCCAGCTCCCTCAGCTGCTCCTGAAAATACTTTTGCTCCAGACCCCTGCAGATACCCCCAAGAGAACCCCTCCTGTGGTGAGACACAGGACATGTGACAAGACGAAAGGTCCTATAGGGTATAAATCCTGTCTTGCTCTTATTTATGGTGCTAGAAGAGAACAGCAGGTTCCTCGTGATGAAGCATTCCTTCAAAGCTCTACCCCATTTCAAGGAGAAGGAAAGCACCCGCTGCATCATGTAGACCTCGCCTTATGAGAACTCTACACCTTGCCAGAGGACAAAGAAGCTCTCATGGCTTGGACTGTCCTCTCAGCTCACTAGAGACCATGGCAGGTGGAAATACCAGCCTTCAGACCATGAATATTGACAGCAAGGGGTTTGTTGTCGTCAGCAAGAGCTGGGGAGAAGACGATGTTGAGGAAATGGGAGTAATGGTTGTGTAAGAGGGAAAAAGTGCTGCTCTCTGCAGTGATAGTTACACCTGATTTAGCTACAGAAAGAAGGAGAAGCCACGAAGACATTAAACCTCTTATCATCCTGACGGAGCGAAATTGGAAAGAAAAAAAAAACCCGGTTATTTGGCAGCAAATGGGTTTATTAACTTCTAAAATGGTGTGTGTTTGAATGTGATAGGGAAAGCAGCATTCGTCAGAGTGTTCACCGCATCAAAAGACAAATTAATCCTTTGAAGAAACCTAGCTTTTAAAAATCTCCCCCGTTAACCAATCTATCAGGAGACAGGCTGAGCTGCAGAGCTGGGAGCTGGTCCATGTGCCGCGGAAGGACCTACAAGTGACACAGGTCCAGGCTGCTCTCCTGTGTGAGGGTTAACTGGCTGAGCCCTACAAAACTACAATGAAGGAGCTACTTTTAGGCTGTTTTCCCTTCCAGCTCTATCTTAACTCTTTCCCTGCCATGGCACCCACAGGGATTAATGTGTAGTGTTTCAAAAGGGATTTTGGTGGCTTCTTCCCTCCAGCCTTGCCACCTCCAGCATCATACCATTGTTTGTGGTCCCACCTCACCAGGCTTCTCAAGGCTCTGCTGCCCTCTCCCTTTGGCAGCTGGTCACAAATTGTAGAATTATAGCATCATAAAATGGTGTGGTTTGGAAGGGACCTTTAAAGGCTATCTAGTGCAGCCCCCCCAGCCATGAGCAGGGACATCTTGAACTAGATCAGGTTGCTCAGAGACCTGTCTAACCCGACCATGAATGTTTCCAGGGATGGGACACCACCCACCTCCTCTGGACCCGCTTCAACAGGTCCACATCCTTCTTGTACTGAGGACTCCAACGCTGGACACAGCACTGGTGACTTTGTAAATATTCTTGGAAAAACTTGTGAGCCACGTGTTGCACAAGAATCTCTACTTCCTCTGCTCGTAATGCTCCATAAGAGGAATGCAATTTTCTGTCATGGAAACTGGTGTTCCGGTTTTCAGGGATTTTTAGCCAGGATGCTCTGGTTTTCCAATCTGCTGGTTCCTGTGAGGTGCCTTCTCCCCTCCAGAGCACTCCTCTGAAAGGCAGCCTTTGAGCCGCAGTGGCATTACACCCCGTTTCACACTAAAAATGAAATATGTGAGTGGTGTCTCTCCAGATGGGAAAATAACATCACGTATTGTGTTAACAGGAACGATGCAGAAACAGGAGATTTTGCTACCCAGTTTCTCTTGCCTCCTGGAGAGCACATAGATACTTAAAGCATCTTTCTATGCACCTATTGGACTTCTCAGATATCTCAACATCTGCACTTTGTCTAATACAGAGCAATAACAGATAATGCTGAAATCTCAGCACCCCAAACTGAGCTCCTTTGCTGGCAGGTAAGCCAGGAAAACGTGTTTGAGATACGGGGGTGTCTCCAAAGCGTATCGGATTTACTGCAATTCCCGGTTGTTTCAGGTTATTTCCCTGTTCTGTGCCACTTTTCCTTATTCCACAGTTCATTTAGATGGGTCTTAAGATTTCTGAGGTGAGCACTGACGGTGCTGATCCATATCGAGAGTGGGTGTTGGTGAAAATAAAGGCATCTAAACATTTGTGAGCTCTGAGCCAGAGGGTTCAAGCTTCTGCCTTTTCATGGAAGTGTGGGCTGCCGTGTGTGTGTGTGTGTGTGTGTACAACCCACAGCACGGCGGGACCTGAGCGTGGCAGGCACCTCAAGGTGCTCCTGTAATACAGATAAATACATCGGAGGAAGCAAAGGAGCCCTGAGCGTGCTGCTTTTTGCTAATATTTCATAGAATGGTTTGGATTGGAAGGGACCTTAAAGATCATTGTGTTCCAACCCCCCTGCCCTGGGCAGGGACACCTCCCACCAGAGCAGGTTGCTCAAAGCCCCCTCCAACCAGCCAGCCAGCCAGCTCCTTATCCACCAAGTGGTCCATCCACTGAATCCATGACTTTCCAGTTTTGAGACCAGGATGTCATGCGGGACAGTGTCGAACACTTTGCAGAATTCCAGGTAGACAACCTCTGTTGCTCTACCCTTGTCCACCAAGTGTGTGGCAGTATCATAAAAGGCCATTAAATTTGTCAGGCACATTTCAGATCTCTCCGACTTAATAATTCCCTGGCGGAAGGAAAAAAAATAATAATAAAAAGCCATCCAGAGGAGCACTGCTCTTCATTTTAAGATGCATTTGTTGTGCGGCTGGTTAATAAAGGTGGGCTGAGAGGAAGGAGAAGCAGTTGTGTCTCATCCAGACCATCTCCAGACTAAGCCCCCCCTGCTCAGTGGCAATGCTGTGCCACGTGGAAGGAGGACCGAGGTGCTGAGGATGGGCTGTTGAGCCAGCTCAGCTCATGGATGACCCCACTCCCCAGTTGCCCTATACAACCTCCAGTCTGGTTCGTGCTCTCACCAGCCCAGATCAAGCAGTTTGCTGGTCCAGGCAGGGATGTGCTGCTGTGTGAAGAGCTCATGAAAATTCAAATAACCCCAAGGTTTTCAAAGAGGAATCTTCTTCAGGTGGTGGAGCAGAGGTTGTCAAAGGGATCAGGCAACAGGATGTCATTGCTAGTCACTGCTGCACGGTGCGGGAGGTAGAAGAGAAACGCCCCAAAGGCTTTGGTGCTGCTGGGACACCCCACCAAGGCAAAACCTGTGTCCAAGGTAGTCAAAAGCAGTCTTTGCTGGGAACAGTGATGCTCATCCTCTGGCTCAGAGCAACCTGTTACCGCTCGGGGAGTCCCCACACCCTTACTCAGCTCTATCTGGTATTTGCCTGTAATTAGCACTGGGGTTTCTGATGCTGAACACGAAGGTGTTTCTCCAAAGGGTCAGCAATGAGGATAGAGATACTTACGGTTTGTTTTTTCAAAGCCAGCTCCAAAAGCTTGGCAGGATTCATTGTTTGACAACGAAGCTTCCCTCGGGTTGGAGGCCAGGCAATGACTGCTCTTCCCATTTTACAGATGTGCAGACAGGAGGGACAGGGATGGGGAAAGGCAGAATTGCATCCCAATCCCGTGAATTCCAGGCTTCAACTTCCCAACAGCTTTGCTGTGCACGGATAACAGGATAAGAGACCACCCTTTTAGAAGAACTGCTGGGAGAAACAGATTTATCGGTTCTCTTAAGATAAGATTGCCAACATGTTAAATCAGTTTTCCTCCTTTTTTTGGGGGGGAAGAGGGGGGCTATTACAAAAAATGAGGGCAAATCCGAAGCGTGTCCCCCTCCCCTATCTCCCGATTACTGTGCAGGGGGATCTCACGGGAACAAAACCCCGGAGTGAGCGGCTCCAGCCTGGAAAGCCTTGGAGCGAGCCCCGGTCCTGGCAGTGCCAGGGGAGATTAAGATGCCGCGTCTTTCCCGGGTACCCCCGGGCACGCAGACGCTCCTGCAGGCGCTCGGCAAAGTGTCTGGTTTCTGGGGTTTGAAATATTTTTTCCCCCGCTGCCAAGGAAGGGAAGAAAACAGCCCTTTGAAGAGGCTCTGAAACCCAAGTAGAGCGAGCGGGGGGAAGGTTTACTTTAAAGTACAATAATGTTTAGGTTCCAGCCCCTAATCCCCCAGCCCCGTCCCAGCGGGGTGTCTCAGGGAAAGGGGCTTTGGGAGCGGGGCTGGTTGCAAATGTGACGCACGCGAAGGGCTCCCAGGGAAACGCTCTCACATTTTTTCGTGCAAAGATATTTAAAAAAGCAAGAGGGAGAGATGGCCCGGGTGGGAAATGCATCCTAACAGATGTGTAATATCATTAAAGCTGACTCTAATATAATCTAAGCCGCAGTTTGGTGTATTAATGCTTTGTTTATCTTTAAGCACAGATGGATATTTTTATTAGCATTACTTTGTTGATGCAGCTTCTAGAAAGGTTAGTCCGGAGGGCAGATGTCTGTGTTATGAGAGAGTGTTCATGCTGGGGCGACTAATCAGAAAGGTGCAGCTTTTCCATGAAATTTCAATTAGAAAATTAAACCTTGTGAGCGCAGGCAGCCAGGATCCGCTGTGTAGTCCACGTGGCCAATTAGGATGAGTCACAAAAGTCCTTCCTCCCCAAACCCATCCATCGGGCTGGGTGTCTTGGCCATCCTTGTCCCCTCCTGGGATTAACTCCGTCCATGACCACAGTGTGAGAGGGCGGCTGGCAGTGAAACGGGGTGCTGTGGGTGCCGGCGAGCCAGGGAAGGGCAGGGGGTGCAGGTGGCAGGACGGGTATCTGGTCTCTTGGCTGGTTTCCTAATCAGGACCTGTGATTTTAGGGATGAGCAGAGCTCTGCCAATAAAAGCAGAGGTGGCAGGATGTGATGGGGCTGGGACTGCACGGGGACGAAGGGGTTTGGTTGAATGTTTGTGCTGCAAGGAGTTAGCTGAACTGTTCTTAAATACGGGGCAAACTGGCTTTCTGCATCTGCTTGCCTCTCCCTGAAACAGACTTGAAAATAAAATGCACTGAAGACACCAGTGTTAGATCCACACCCAGATTTCTTGCTTGTGATAGAGTCCAGACCCACTAGAGTCAATTGGAGGCTGCTCATTAAATTAGAATCATAGAATCATAGAACCATCTAGGCCAGAAGGGACCTCCAAAGGCATCTAGTCCGACCCCCCCGCAGTCACAGGGACACCCCCAACTAGACCAGGTTGCCCAGGGCCTCATCCAGCCTCACCTTGAATGTCTCTAGGGAAGGGGCCTCAACCACCTCCCTGGGCAACCTCTTCCAGTGCTCCACCACCCTCATTGGAAAGAACTTATTCCTAATCTCCAATCTAAATCTGCTTTTCTCCAGTTTAAACCCATTGCCCCTTGTCCTGTCCCTGCAGGCCTTTGTAAACAGGCTCTCCCCGGCCTTCCTGTAGCCCCCTCAGGTACTGGAAGGCCGCTATTAGGTCTCCCCAAAGCTTCCTCTTTATTAAATTAGATCCTCAAGTGGGAGCCAGTACCAGTTCCCTTAGAGATATCATGGTCCCTGTCTGACAGGATAACTCCTGCTGAGGTTGGGGCAATTGGGAGATGCCTGAAGCATCCCACACATTCCCCCTGCTGCTCCGGAGAGCACTCGGGTGATGGAGGAGCATGAGCTCCATTTCTGCTACTCTCAGGGCTGTTTTCTGTTTTGTGGTGTCCTCAGGGTCTGGGAAATGCTGCAGCACTACCCCTTCTTCCCCTATAAACTAGGATGGGAGGCAGTAACCCAGCCCCAGGGGAGGGAAGGAAGAAGTCTGAGCTCCAGTTGTGTCACTCTGTCGGCTGGAGGGAAAGGCAGAAATCTCCCATTCTCTAGAATTTTCCCAGATTTTCCGTTTTCTTTTACTGGGCAGGGGGAAAAAGCAGTGAGGCCACCAGGCAGGACAGCTCCAAAGGGAACTCCCGCTTCCTTTAACCTGCTAAAGGGGTTTCAAAATTTTCCCCACCTGAGGTGCTGCTTTAGCCCAGGAGGTATCAGAGCAGGACCTTGTACTGAAGAGGGGGGCAGCCTCTGGGGAGCTACACATCCCTCTGGCAACCAAACGGTCGTATCTGGGATGAGCTAGGGAAGAAAAGGTACAAATCCCATGAGCATGTCGACAACCAGGCAAACAAGCAATGGTGTTTGGCTCTCAAGGTGAAGTTACTGCCCTCCCCAGTGCAGCTGCTCCACTGAACAAGGTCCCCCCATGTCCTTGGTACCCACCAAGGTCAGACTCTGGCCTCTCCTTGCTCCTGGCTTGACTTCACGGCATGATCCACCCTGCAATGGGACCTGCGTTGGGAAAGCAGCTTGAGCCTGAGAGAAAATAATAGATGTGGGACTGCAGCCGTGAGATCCATCATCCACAGATCTAAATGGGGGAAAGAGATCAAAGTGTCCTTTTTCTGGGGATTTCCACTTTCTCCAGCCCTCCTTCCCACAGGTCAGCCTGTCTATCACCCAACTGCCCCACTGCAATCCCCAAGAAGCAAAACGTCAAACAAAGGGGATTCTCAGGCACCATAACTCTAGGGCTGGTGAGTTTTTACCACAGCTCAGTGCTCATCAGGGCATAATGGGATGGGGGAACTGGTAATGGGGTGCCCCGGTCACTGTACCATGGGGAGGCAACCCCGGGTCCTCCCTTTTTGGCAGCACAAATAGTGAGGAAAGGAAGTGTAACGGTCTCTAAAGATGTAAAGGCCATAGAAGAAATCTCATTTAAACTCTTACGGAGCTGCTGTTGACTCCATAGCTCAGTTAGTGCTTGACTTTGGGGAATTAAATCATTTGATTATTGATGGAGAGCACAGTGCGTCCCCATCAACTGCACATCGTTGGTGAAGGGCTCAAATGGAGCTGAGATTCGCAATTACGTCTGTTTATTTCTAAGTTAAAGTTAATTGAAAATGCCCCTTAAAGATAAGGCTCACTTGAGCAAGATTCTTGATTTGCATCCTGTCAGCAGGTTATTGCCCTGATCTAAAAACTGCAGGAAAAAATGGAAAAAGCCAGCAGAGAGTGGAGGCTCTGAAAAAGTAGAGAAAAACCTGTGCAGGGTGAACCTATAGCCCTGCCCTAGAAGGAGGTGGTCTGACCTGGTACAACTGGCTGGGCTGATTCGCAGACAACCTCAATTCAGAGGAGACAAGATCCGAAGACCTAGGTTTGCCCCTGTCTCTTAAAATTTTATTCTGAACTCTCTCATTTAACCAGTCTCTTAGGAGCATAGACACTGCTTTTCAGGAGTCACCCCAGGAAAGGTGGAGACAAACTTGCTTTTTCAGTATCTCATTGTACTGAGCATATTTCCTTGATGCTTTTCTTATCTCTGGATAATCTATAGAGGTAGAGTTAGCACCTTTCCTTAGCAGGGTGTGGTGTGTGGGGAGGGTTCCTTTCTCTTTCATAGCTACCTCAGAGCAGGCTGGCTTGGTTTCTAAAGTCCCAGATTCCTCCCCTTCCCAAAACCCTCTGAAAAAGTCTGGTGGTTAAGTGGAGGCAGCTGTTTGGATTCTTTTCTTTCACCCGTGTGAATGTTCACAGCATCATAATCTCTTTTAGAGAAAAAAAACAGAGCAATTGCAAACACACACAGAAGCTACAAATAGAAGTACATTTCTGCTTTCTTATCATAACTTTCTCTTTCTTTGCTGTTCGTGCCAAAATAAGACTGATTTTGTATACGTGGTCCAAAATCACTGGCTGAAATCCCTATTTGGAGTAAATTAAAGAGTCTGGCTCTCTAGTCCCGGTGTTTCTGGCTAGATGTGAACCAGGTATAAAGAACACAGCACTGCTCACCCAACTGCAGACCACAGGGACCCACAGCCCGTGGGAAAGTTGAATGTCTCATACATTTCAACTCTGCAGCCTAAAGATGATACTTTAAGGAAGAACTTTACAGATAATCAGCATTAGTTTGATATGTTGCCCATTGAAAGTCAGTATTTGTCACCTGATGTAAACACGGTAGAGTGGTGGATGCACTGGAAGATCCCACCTTTACACGTCAACCCTGGAGCAAAGCTACTTCTCCTGCACGTGCAGAGTATCGCTGTATCACAAGGGTACATCCTTCCATTTGGAGGCAAAAGGGGTTAGTTTTGGGGTTCTTCCACTTTGCCTTCTCTTAATTTCCCACTGAGCACCCCAAGCATGAGCAGCCCTCACTATTTCACCAGGAAAGGCAGTTTGTGTGAAGGCACAGGATTGTATTTCCTCCACACCCTCCCCAGCTCCTGCCATTAACAGGTGGCGAATGGAGCCAGCTTCACTCATATGTTTTGCATCACTTTGCATCATCTACTACAAAGCTCTTACAAATGAATCTGTCAAGCCTAGCTGGCACCTTTCAGGATAAACGATGCAAATCGGAGGCCGTGCGAGGCAGCCCGTGCCCACAGCGCCATCCACGAGTGCCTTCAGCCCCAGGAATGTCTCTGCAAACATCTGTTGTTGTTTGAGGAGAGATGGCAGAAAGGGGGAGGGGAAAACCCCCAATAATGGATGCTCTTGAAGTTTTTGGAAGCTCAGCGGGAGAGAAGAAGTGGGGTGGGGGAAATCAAAGAGAGAGAGGGAGAGAGAATATTTTGCCTGGCAGTCACTCATCACTCCAGCCAGGTGATTATTAATTATCTTTACGCATTGACACCATTTGCTAGTTTTCTGGGTAGGTGGGTCCTGCGCTTAGTCATCTTGGCATTTTTAAAGACGAATGAAGAATTACCCGGGATGGAAAGCCAGAAGTGAGAAAGATAAATAACACCGAGAAGCTGATCGCTGCCCGTCTGTCATAAAATTTCATTAGTTCTGACAGCCTGTACATAAGCAATGAAGGAATGCTAACTACACTTCCTCTCCGTCTGCTGCCATATTTCACTCGTATTGCTTAGCTGGGAGAAAGAGCTGGCCAGACAAGCTTTGGGAATGAAAGGAGATGCTGGACCATTCACAGGATCAGGACGATACTTGGAACAGGAAGACCAAAGGGTCAAGTTTCTTAGATTGACTTTGCCAAGAGGGTTTTTCACTGGGCACAACTGGAAAAGACTGACGTGGATCTGTGGAGGTATCCAAGAGGATGGCTTTCTTCCCAGTCCTGTAGGAGAGTGAAGGGGCTGAGAAGACTGTTTATCATCTCAAAGTGAGATCTATTGCTGGGCTGACACCTCCTCCAGTTTGAAAACAGTAGGAAAATAAAGCCAGAGAGAAGGTGATCAGGATCCCAACCATACCCAGGTTTCATGGTGTTGTACCATGAAACTTCTACTTTCCTGGTCTGTACCAGAGCAGCTGTTCTGAAGCCCTGACCTGTATCATCTGTGTTTCAGCTGGAAACGAAGAGCAGAGACATCAAGACTTTACTGAAATATCCATCAGCTCCTACCACGGGCTGTCAGAACTGTTCTTCATTTTTGGGCATGTAGGCAGTTGAGACAAGAGAGGGTTCTCCTACCTACAGCCATACCCTGGAGCCACTGCTGCCCCTTTCATCCCTAAATTGCAAGTAATGGAAATAAATATCATCAGCTCTATAATCATGACATGGAATGGGATGTTTTGATCATATTAATTGCTCAGGCTGTTGCAATACAGGATTGCAAATCAATGCTTCCCCAGTGGCTGGCTCAGCCTCCCAGTGCACGTTTAAACAGATGTGACCTTGATGAGCAGGGATACTGGGGGCTCCAGGCAAGCTTGCAAGACAAATGAATGAGCCCCGGTAGATTTATTAGAAGTTATTCCTCGGTGTAGAAAAGTCTATCTTCTTTCACCTAACTGCTCCTCCAAAAGTGACTTTTTCTGTGTACAAAGCACGGGCAATCTGCAGAGCTAGTGACAATGTCAAGAGGTCTTTGAGGAAAAATGTTTCTGTGGGGCTGGAGCAGAGAGACAGCAAAGTGGAAACAGGGCTGTGATTCATTCAGAACAAGGTGTCCTCACCCATTTATAGCAGTGTGATCTCCCCGTGAAGGATATCCTGCTTGGACAACGTGGGTACTTTCTTTTAATCTGTCCCTGCAGCAGAAGAGATCTTGGATCTCCTCCTGTGCAACTGAGACTCTTTCATTTCGTGTCACCTTCCATCATGCCAAGAAAACCCACAGCAGCTGGTAGGGTTGAAAGGGGTGTCTGTAAACACGTGTTTTCTGAAACTACCAGTAAACCAGCCACTGAGTCATCGCCTCCCACAGCTGTGTGTTTCAATTCTTCCTAGTCTCAGGCAATAACATCAGGCCTCCACTAGTTCCTGATGAAATTAGGGACTAGAAGCCCAAGTGCTGTGTGTATGTGTGACAGAGAGCAAGATGGAGTCCACGTGGGGCTGGGAAGACAAGGCTTTGCCTCTTTAACCTCCTGAAAAGAAAGAGCTGAAGTAAATCAATAAATACTGATGACAGATAGGCCCAAGAACAATAGGCTTGTTAGTGTATCTTAAACTGGCATGTGGGCTGTCCAGGAACCCACCTGGTCCCAAGGATCTGGAGATACCCTCATCAACTTATGGAGGTCCAAGTGCTGAAGAGGAGGTGTTCTCCTGCCACATCCACCCCAGAGTCTCTGCCTCTGGGAGCCTCTTGCAGCTGCATTTCACAACATCAGAGCCCGTCTTCTGGATCCCAACCTGGGATGACTTTGGTACATCCTCCTCAAGGTCAGTATTGATGTGGTCTCATAAACATTAAGGGATAATTATGATCATCCGGTCTCATATTCCTAGGCTGTAGGACTTCTCTGGACTCATTCCTGCTTGAACCACAGCATGGAGAAGCATCCCATCCTGACCTCAAAACTGCCAGTGATGGAAAAATCTACCATAACTTTTGTAAATTTTTCCAATGATTAATTATGGTCATTGCTAGAAATAAATTTAAAAAAAAAAAGCATCTTGTTTTTAGGCATTTGTTTAGCAAATGTTTAGCAATGTTGTTGTTAAACATTTGTTTAGCTTCAGCTTTCAGGCCATCTGAAGAGAGCATCTATAAATGCATTTGCTTAACTGTGGTTGAGTGGACTTTCCACTGCTACCGGGATGGAGAAGTCAAAACAAATCATATTGGTCAGGTAACCCTCACTTGAGAGGCTTAATTAACATGACGGATGGGGTTATAAAAGGTTAAGTCTCTGCAGGAGGAGGTAGCCCTCCTGGAGAGAGAAGCGAGGATTTCCTGGCTTGTAGGACTCTGAGACACAGCTTTGGCTGAAGCACGGCTGTCATGAAAGAAGGAGTGAGAATTGGCCATCCCAGTGAAGGGACGTAGTGAGGTCTTGTGCTAATGAGCGGTGTGGTAGGAGGAGAGAAGCAAAGGAGTCCAGACTAGGATTCAGCAAATCCCTTCCCAGGGTGGCTGTGCCCCTAACACGTGGTGGGTCCTTCCTGCAGCTGCTGAACTGCCTGGCAGGAGTGGGAAAGTGTTTGTATCTTGGCACTTGAAAGCAGGGTACCTATGGCCAAGAGCAGCTGAAGGACCTGGTCTGCAACCCATCCCAGCTGAGCCCTCCCAGGGACACCCAGGGCTTCAGGCACCAGAGAAGGATGCAAGGACACAGGGAGGGACAAAACCAAGAGCAGAAAGAGGACTTCTTGCACTTCATCTTTAGTGCAAAACAGCCCTGGGTCCTATGAAAATGCAAACGTGGATTCTGCCTGAGATGGCTGCATCCAGGTGTTTCACAGCTGCATCTAAACGGAAGATCTTCCTAATCACTTCTGTAATTTCTTGATCTGTATTTTTTTGTTGACATATATTTGTTGCCACCATAAGAAGCAATATCCCTTCTAAACCCTTGTTCTCCCTGGTCTTTACTGTAGTATCTTTGGCTGATGTTGATTCACCCCACCCTTGATTTGAATTCTGGGCAGCTGATTCCCTTGGTCTTGTGGAAGACTTCTCCATGTGTTAATTCCACCGTGCCATCCTTACCCAGTAAAAGAAACTGCACAACTCCCACTACTGCACAAGTAGCCCAGCAAGAGTCAAAACAGGGCAGCACATTATGTAGGATAATTTAATGAATTCACTATTTTTGTCTTTAAACTGAAAATATCCCTAGTTAATAACTTTTTCCTGCTCCTGAAGGATGCTCACATCCCAACAGGCTGAAGGTTCATCAAGAGGGGATACTTGCTCCTAGAGACAGAGACACTGCGTCTTGGATTTGTGAAAGTTTAATTATCAAAACAATCATTTGTCCAGTGTTGAAAAGCTGTGAGGAAAGAAAGAAAAGTCAATACGTTTGACCTCACTTCTGGGAGAGAAACTCCTGGGAGTCATTACAAGTCAACTGTGGAAGAATCAACACACTGATTTTAATGGATGAGTCTGAAAAATTCTTTCCAAGAGCCAACATTCTTCTGTCCTTCAACCAGCACCTGAATGACCAGAGAATGGAGGTCGTCTTCTGCAGCTTCCTTGGGTATCTGAGGAGAGAGCAGGGGGAGAAGTGGAAAATAATTTATCAGCCCTGAAGGGAAACGAAGTTTGTCAGGATTTCCTCGCAGTTGCAAAAGCAGCAGCAATATATTCAAATGTGGTCAGACGTGACACGCTCATTTTTCTCACTTAGGTCCTGGTTCTGGAAAACATCTCGGAAAAGCACTTCAGTATGTGCTGACGCTTAAACCTGGGTGTGAACCCCACGCAGAGCCGTGAAACTCAAGCACGTGCTTACAGATAAGCATGTATACACTCAAGGGCTGGCCTGATTAGGGCATGTGCTTAAGTGGCTCCTTGAGCTGGAGACCCTGGCTTTGAACAGGCACTCCAATTCTTTGTGCGTTATGCAGAAAGCGCTAACTAAATACTCGCTTGTTTTCTGTAGCACTGACCAGAACCACCTCGAGCGCCGGGGCAGCAGACATAAGCAGGAAAATTGACTCTGATCATCCCTGGGGTCGTTTAACTAAAACACACATTTCGGTCGAGCCAAGTGTTCACCAGCGCTTTTCAACTCCCGTGGTGTCAAAACAATTAGCAGATCCCAGTGGCCCCGGCTCGCTGGTGCTCCGATAAAAGCATCTGGCCAACACATGGAAGTTTAAGGCGAGCCCCGAATGAGCTCCTCCGCGCTCCGTCCACTGCCTGCGGGACAACGCAGCCGGGGTAATTCCTCTGTCGCTGGAAGCCTTTTGAAGAAATCCCAAATATGTATCGACATCACTCAAACTGGAACCCAGTAAGAGGCGCATAAACCTACTTTCAATGGGTTACCTCTGTTAGAATTGACTAACAAATTGAGGTTTTTTTCCTTAAATCCATGACCTTCTGTCCATTTGCTGTTATCCCACCCCTATCCTGCCTTGGCAACTCCAGTAAGTAAAATCTGATGCTAAAGAAAACTCTCTTTTTTCTTCAGGTCGGTGGCGAAATGGCAGCCCTCAGAGGGGAAGGAGGTGACACCATAACTTGCCTGACCCTTTAAAGGGCACAGGCAGGGAAACGGAGTCGGTCGGTGTGGGTGAAAGCTGGCTTTGGGACACATTTCTCCATCTGACATTCCCATATGGAAACAAAACAAATGGAGGTGTGCATGATGCTTTTAAGCTCTTTTTTTTTTTTAATATTGAGGACCACGTGCGATTTGCTAACTTGGACAGAGTGAGCTTCTACGTGCACACCTTGTCTCAGCTGTTGGGTGACTTCACTCTGTTCTTCCCATCTCCAAAGGGGGCAGAAAGGCTGCAAGTGACCTCCAGCATCTCCTGCCAAGCAGCCTGTGAAAAAAGGCCGAGCAGATAGTGGATCTTGTGAAATATATCCTAAAAAGCTGAGCTGCAAATACCTGCCCAGCAAGAATAGGACACAGGATGGGTTGGCAGTTGATTATAAAAGTCCCATTCAGTAAGAAATGGATCTCATTAACCAAATGCATTTTTCACATAGCTTCAGACCTGGCTGAAAATGTTCCTTCTTATTTTATTATATGGCATTTATTAACACGGCTATTAGCTCCGTTAATGCCCCCGCAGTGGTATTTTCATTGACTGCTAACAGACACTTCTTGTGTACACCCCATGGCAAATGTGACCGGCAGGAATCTGACGCAACCAACCCTTCCTTTGCAGTCAACGTGGGATCCAAAACAAACCTCTGGCGCTCCCGGCATCGCTGCCCAAGGAACCAGGCATCCTACAAATAAATACCGAATTGCAAATCTGTGGCAAGCTGAGAATAAATCTGCTTCACCTGAAGTGGAAGAGAAAGCAGAGTTCAAGGCTGCTACTGAATCGGTGGCCAAATGCCAATAGCATTCACTTCGGGGCAGTATAAAATGATTCATCTGACAGGCTGACCCACCGGGCCAGGAAAATACGGCCATATAACTCTCTCGTCTGGGTCCTAGCAGTCCTCTGCCCTGCTGAGTGGCATCCACCTCCCTCCCCGGGCCGTCCACTCGTGCAGAACCAGTGTGGGACCTCAGCCACGCTTCCAAAAAGCTGTTATTATTCAACGTCGCAGGGATGTTGTATTTCCACCCCTCCTAGAGCTTATTTCATTTGCAGGCTGCGAGCTTCCTTGCTCGCTTTCCCCATTTACATATTTTGCTTCATTCGAATGCTCTTCAGTCCGCTTTGGGGTTGGATTTTTCGGCTTTTTCCTCTTCCCATGCGTGTGTAGCAGCACACCTTGCTCAGCCCCACAGCAGCAGCCTGCCCATTAGCTGCAGCTCACAAACAGCAAATGAACTGGGTCATAAAACATGCGTGGGGAGGAAATTCATTACCAGATTGCGTGCCAAAACATTTCAGATTGGGTTGTTGGTTTTTTTTAAAGCCACACATGCAAGCATTGGAGTGCCATCTTCGCATGTAATTGCTATTTTTATCCCCTCCGTTGTCCTTGTGGTAGAACATCTGTTGTCTTATTGCTAACTGTCCTCCCATGGCTTTGGAGTCTCTCAAGAGGATCCTGCATTGTGTTGATGTAGCAGCCTCTGGCACCCTCTGTGATCTTTCAGTGTTCCCCTGGCTTTGCCACCGATTACTGGGTTACCTCTTTCCGTCCCATTTTGACATCTCTACACCCTGCCACTTCTTTTGACCCACTTATTACCAGTGCAATAATGGTCAGAGATGATGCACAGCCTTCTGGTAAAACCACTGACATGGTAATTGAGATATCTACCTGGATTTGTGCGCTGGCTCTGACACTGATGGTCCTGCAGGACCCTGGGCAACTCATTTACTCTTTCCCTTCCCATAAACCTGTGAGAAGACGCACACACGTGTTCCTGGGTTGCAGAAGGGAAGCTGAGCTTGGGTTCCACAGATGCCCATTGGCAGCCCCTCTGTTAGTCAGCCCTTCCTCTCTAGACCCCCAAATGTAAAACATTTGCATTATTTTCATTGGTCCAACTTGTCCATTTAACATAAATGGGGATGGACTCTTCATGACTTGCTACAGCACCTTGCCCAAAGGTGCCACGTAGGGCTTTTGAGGCAACTTCAACATGAGCAATGCTGTTTTCTCCTATGTCATCTTCTGTGCAGAGACCTTAAACGTGTGTGAGAGACATGACTTTGGGGGGAAGAATTCATATCCCTGTGTTAGAGGTCTGGAAATTTGAGGTGCTGGGAAGTGATCTGCCCCATATCAGCCATGGGGTACCCATGGCCACAGGCATGTGGTCAGAAACAGGACCAGAATCTTTTATAGGATCAGGAAGCATTTTTTTACCCAGAGGGTGGTCAAACTCTGGAACAGGTTTCCTAGAGAGGTGGCTGATGTCCCAAGCCTGTCAGTGTTTAAGACTCATTTGGACAATGCCCTTAATAATACGCCTCAAAATGGTGAGGCAATTGGACTGGATGATGGTTATAGTTCCCTTCCAACTAAAAACATTCTAGTCTAGTCTATCCTGTTCTATTCCAATTCTGTTCCCTATTTCTCATTTCCTCACCCCAAATCACCCTTCCCGCCTGTGCAGCCGTGCCGGACACGAGTCCCACCATGGTGTGAGCCTGGCAGCAAGGTCTTGGTTTGGTCCCTCATGGAACTTTTCAATTGTTTTTTAGCTTTCCCTCTGAGCTGTTTGCTTTCCAGTCTGCTGTTGCCTTAATCAAGTAGTTCATTCCTCCAGTGCCTTCCCCACAAAACGCCCTAAACTGCTTCAGGATATAAAATGGAGGGTGCATTAAGGGGTGAACGGGCCCCAGCCCCACCGTTCAGAGGAGCTGGTGCCCACAGGGGCGCAATGGTAGCACCCAGCAGTGCCCTGATGCTCCCTCAGCTCCGTGGTGGTACATCCTCGTTGGTCCCGGCAACACAGCCATGGGGATGGTTGGGTGGAAGCCTCTCCCAAGCCTTCTGTCTTCTCGCCTTGTCTGCCCTCCCTCCCTCCCTCCCTCCCCCATCCCAGGCCCTCGTGCCGTTGCGGATGCCCCGTCACATCCCACCGATGTGGAGAGCGACCATCCCTTCGCAATTCCCGGGGCCTGCTCTGCTGATTTTACCATTTTACCTGTGAAATCCCCTCCAGGTTTTGACACTCTTACTCTACACTACAACTCCCTCCTGCGTCTGCATCTGCCTCTAAAGCCAGAGGTTTGGCTGTTTATCTTTTGCGGGCACCAGGTCAGATTTATCCCTCACAGAAGGTGACTGTTCCCGATGTGTCCTTAGGGCTCCTCCTTGCTGCTCTCCCAAAGTGCAAACGTCACCATGCTGGGTCAGAGCGGGACCTGTCTAGCCCAGCATCCTGTCTGGCGCTGGAAGCTTCAGAGTCTCAAGAAACCCCAAATCTACATTTACAGACCAGCAACCCCCCCCAGCTCTTCCCCAGTCTCCCCGAAAATGGGAACACGTTTGGTGGCCCTGTCCCCCTGCACGGCTATTTTTGCTGCGCCGTTCGCGCTGGAACTAGTTCAATTCTCAATCCTAATCCCTGGATACTGAGGATGCAGTAGTTCTCTTTGAAAAGATTTACTACTAATCTCTCCGGTGTCTGTGACAAAGGACAGTTTCTCAGCATTACCCCAAATGTTAAAATATTAATGAGTAGAGAGTTTGGTGGCTGGCAAAGGCTGCCTTCGCTAGCACTGGAGATGGACTTAATGATCTCTGCGCCTTTGCTGCTGCAAAATGAACATCTTACACAGGAGAGATTAGACAGACCTGACACCTTTAATAAAATATGGCCTGTATTTCTACAGATGTATTTAAAGTCATTTAAATCCTTTAATGTTTTATGAAATAGCAAAGCTTTGTGTGAATCTATTTGGAATAGCCCTTAAGCGCTGCAGTAGGTTTTATTTCGACCCAGCTCCCATTTGTAATGTGCTCACTCCTTATATCATGTTTATATAGATATAATTTTTTTCCACCCAGATGACTTTTTGAAATGAATAAAATGCTCATAAAAGGTGCACGGTTGATAGCACCATAGACTATAGCCAAGAGTTTCAAAACAGGCTGCCGATGAGGATCTTAAATCTCCCCTTATGGGCTGAAAGAAGCAGCCTGATTTTCCTCCACGCTCAGCACCAGGGATCCCACCAAGCCCCGTCATTGCCAGGGGGTCACCTTGTACAAGGACACAGCCACCGTGGGCTTAGATGGCTTTGGAGAGGGACTGGCCACCCCCACGCAGCACTTGGTGGTCATTCAGCCTGGGCCAGCACCCACGGTGGTGGCCAGGAGAGCCCGGGGGGCTTCTCCGAGGATCAGCCTTGGCTTCTCTTGGTTTGGGATGAGGACAAAGCTGCTAGTATTTAAAACTCTGACCACTCTGTTTGTCCCCAGTGTTCAAAGGGGGAAGGCAAGAGAAGGCAACCCCCTCCGTTTCCTTCCAGCATCTCCCTGGCTTTCTCCAGAGTGGGGACCTCCGCTTCATGCTTTTGATGGTACTGGATTTCTCCCGTTTCTGCTACAGCGTAAGATCCTAGAAAGGGGGATCCCTGCCCCTTGAGGATCTGTTTCTGAACAGAACACAAAAATTTCACCTGATCCCATAGAAAATGATGGCTCTATAAAGTCCCAAGATGCAAAGACAGGCCTGGAGCAGTGAAAGGGCCGGGAGCAGCAGAGGAGACCTCCTTGCTGTGGGCACAACTGGCTCCAGCTTGGGCATCTCCCCCTCCAGGGGTCACCCCTCGTCCCCAGGCTGTGGCAGGAGAGTGGGGAGAGCCCCTCTGCTCTCCTGAGAGAGGAGAGAACGGTGCCCTCTGAGCTCGCTGCAGAGAGCCAGCAGCTTTTTAATTCAAGGGTTTTCCTCGCTGCTGCCTGTGACGGGGCCAGGTGGAGACCAGGGAATAACTGATCTTTTTTTAGTTCGTTGATAATGCTGAAAAAAAAAACCAAACCCAAAAAAACCTACAAAAGCTGCGTGCCTTCAAATGAGTTCCCAGAACTCAAACACTTCTGGTTAGAAAAGGAATATCATGTGCCTTAAAAGCTACGGGAAGGTGGGGGAATCTCCCCGTTCCCTGCAGCAGATCAGGAACGTGGGAGATGAAGTTCAGTTCCCACGGCTGCTTGATTATGATTTGAACCCTCTTCTCCCACAAAAGGGCTCCAACAAGAAGACCATGGATGCATGCTCAGGCAAGCTCCATCCATCCTGTCCGTGGGACCAGTTCCACTTACTGCAAAGTATTTATCGAGTTGCTGGGACAAGGGCCAAAAGGATGCTCGGTAGGGACAGCCCTAGGAGGGGACTCACGCCGTGCAGATCCCTCCAGCACACAGGAGACCTGAGCTGGGGTTGCCCACATCCCTTGTGAGCAGTCTAAACCCTTGAGATGTTGGTAAACCAACTCCTCCTCTGTTTCCCACACTCCTTTGAAGCTAGATTTGCATTTCATTTGCTTTTGTTAGTGCCTAAAATGAGCCCTTCTTTTTTTTTTTTCTTTTTTTCTTTTTTTCCTATTGATCGCAGAACAGAGCCTTGCACAGCCCCACACTTTTGGTGGGTTGGCTCAGAAGAGCAAGCTGTGGTTAACTCCAGCCAAGAGCTTGGTTTCCAGTGGTAGGAACACGGGCACATGGAGCTCCAGTGCTAGAAAGAACTGAGGTCCCCTTGCACATGGATGGGCCAAACCTTCAGTCTTTTGCCCAAAAAGCACACGTGACATCTGGTCTCCAACCAGAGATGACTTTAATAAATAGAGCAGCTCCTGCCAGTAATGCCACTCTTGTTCCTACATTTTGTTGCAACATCTTAGGATAGAAATAAATGTATGTATTTGCAGCTGGGCTTATAGAGAGCTGCTTTATGTAGGCACAGCATCTTCCTCGGCCTCGGTCTTCCAGACCAGTTATGGCACAGTCAGGGTGTTGTAGACGCCAGTGGAGTGGGTTTGCAGCTCTCCCCATAAAACCAGCTCAAAGACTTTCTCTGTTGCTGGGCACTTCATTTCCCCATTCGGAGGCCGGGGAGAGCAAAGGCGACCTGCGTATGGAAACTTTTAATTAAACTACTAATATAGAGTGGAGTCATTTCTGGTGGAGGCTTAAGTAGTCTGTGGGAGAAGTGCTGAGTTGTGGGAGAGGAAGGGAGCGTTTGTCTCCAGCCCTGGAATTTGTCCATTCATCAAACAGTCGTCCCAGGAGTTGAAGCTGATCCAATTGCATGTCAACAGCATTGGCCATGCCTCATTAGAAATCAGTTGTAAAAAGTTTTTTAAAAGAGCGTTAATTCATCTTGTTTCTTTTTTCCCCCCTTCGCTGTGGATTTTCATCACCCGTAGAGAGAATTTCAGGAGAAATTGTCTCTAAATGGCTATTTTCCAGGGCAGACAATTTCTTTTTTCTCTGTCTCTGGTAGAAATTCAGGCCAGTCTTTTTAAAAATGAGTATCTCAAGTCAGGCTTCCAAACCCACAGCCTGATTTGCAAGTCGAGCAAGGAAAGGACATCAAAGGAGCTCAGCTGGGCTGGATATCACACACTTCACGAGGTGCATCACCACAAACTCTGAAGTCCCCTGTTTTTATAGCTCTAGCCCGGCCTTGACAATGCAATAAACCATCGATAAATGGCTCCATCTAGATTTCCTGCATTTTCTTTGAGCCGCTGACTCTGCTGCAGAGAGAGGGTTTTAGGTGACCACTTGGAGATGGTGCTGGTTTACTTCATCTTCCTTACACAGGTATAAATGGATGCACCAACCATAAGGCCCTACAGGACATGTTGGCAGGGCAGTCCTTCACGTACATTCTCATCTCTGAGCTATCTCTGTAGGAACAGGACAAGGGGTAATGGTTTTAAACTGAAAGAGGGGAGATTTAAATTAGATATTCAGAAGAACTTCTTTGCTGTGAGGGTGGTGAGAGCCTGGTCCAGGTTGCCCAGAGATGGCTGCCCCATCCCTGGAGGGGTTCAAGGGCAGGTTGGAGGGGGCTTGGAGCAACCTGGTGTGGTGGGAGGTGTCCCTGCCAGGGGGTGGGACTGGATGGTCTTTAAGGTCCTTTCCAACCCAAACCATTCTATGATTCCATGACTACTATGGATTTTTATGCTAGTGTCTTTTCCTCACTGAAACTCTACTGACCTCAGCAAAAGGGTCTTCTAATTTGTCCTCTGGAGATCAGACCCAGCCCAAATTCACTGGCATTTTATACCCCTATGAGCTGCTCATCCAAAGGGAAATGCATCCTCCTTGTACATGAGGAGATCAGAGAACCACATGCTCCCCTGGCCACATTGAGGGGCTGAGAGTGCCTGGAGGACCTAGTGAGTGGCAATTGTCTTGCATGGCACTTTTTAAGGCTTCTTAATTTATTTTTCTTCCATACTGGGGTGAAATGGAAGCTTTCCTAATGCTGCGTATGGAAGTGGAAGCCGTCATGATCCCACTCTAGAGAACGGAGAGCAGAGACCTGTCCTCTGCTGTACAGCAGGGAAGTTGTCCAGCCAAAGGAGAACTCTATCTCCCCACAGAAGTCTCTTTCACAAAGACATGGAAGAAATCAAATGTGACCAGCAACATACCTTCTCCCAGTCCTGGCTCTGGGCCGTTGGCATCCCCCCAGGGCTGTGTCAGACCGTGAGCGCTGCTGAGGCACTTCCCTGCACCTGGGAGGTACCGAGCCATTATTTACCATTCTTTGTTCCTGTTTATATTCAAAAACCTGACGGCATTATTATTTTTATTATTTTTTTAATGAATAGTTGCTGCTCCTTAAAGAAAATATTTAAGTTTCTATAGCAAGTGTGTGCTCCCAACACACCCAGCCCATCTGGTCACACACCCAAATGTTTGAACCCGTTTTTCCTCAGCTAAAAAAAAACCTTCTGTTCCTTCTGGAGCAGGTATTAATATTCCCTGGCTCTGGCTTACAGCTTATCTTCGCGCAGCAAGGAAGAACTCAGCAACTATCAGTTCGCTGCTGGGATTCCTGAGCAAGCCATGGGACACCTTGGCCTAATTGAAGGTCATCGCGCTGGAAGGCAATTTGATGAGGAAGGGACAAAATAATTCAGCAGGACGGGGAGTGGATCCAAAAGAGAAATCTAAACTTAAGCAAATTGAAACGTTCCTGGCATTTCTGAAGTCTACAGAGGAGGAGTGAAGGGCTGGATCTGGTGGGAGAGCCGGGGCTGGCAGTGGTGGAGAGGAGGTGGCCCTCGCCGTGCCATGCTGGCCTGGAGGCAGGAGGGCTCTGCCTGTCCCTCTGTCACCCGGGACGACTCACTTAAGGGGGATTAACAAAAGCAAGGCCATGAACGGGGCTCTGCGTGGGAGCTCAGCCATTAGAGGTGGTTTTGAACTCCCCCACAAAGCTCTTCTCGTTTCCCTTCCCTTGGTATAATGGGAAGAAGATATTTCCCTCCTGGCTCATCTGCGGCGGGTAAATGCTTTGGGACAGGGACCGTGCCGTCAGAACTGGGCCACCACTAGGTCCATATGGACTGAACTAAATTACAGTCATGCTAATTAATACTAAATGACTGCAATTGTTGCAATACAGGCGTAGGAGAAGGTATTAGATTTCCGACGAGGCAGTTTGGGGAGTCTGGTGAACACAGTGTGCTAGAAAGGACAATATTCCCAGACAGATGGGTGAGCAATGGTTGAGGAGAAAGCAGGAGGGATGCAGAGCCAGGATTTGCCCAAATCCCTGCAAGGGGAAGGGGCTACACCACGCTGTGCCAGTCGGCTCCCATCCTTACGGTGCTTTTTACACGGAAAGAGGGAAAAGCAGAGATGGAGGAGAAGGAAACAAGGCAGAAAACGGAGATGGTGGGAAAGTCAGAAAGAGCACACAAAGTTTTCTGGCTGGAAGGAGATGCGGGCGCAGGAGGGAGCACACATCTTGCCGAGGAGGGGAGGCTTTCAGGGAGACGGCAAGGGCAGCCGGATGAGTGACTGCTCCCGGAGGCATCGGGAAGGCTTTTAGAAATATATCATGGGGACACAAAAGGCAAGAGAGAAAGTAGCTCCATCAATAAATAAGGAGGAAGATTAAATTAATGGTGACTTCGAAATGGCTGAGCTGCTGAACTCCCCTTTTTAAAAATCAGTCGTTAACAAGAAAAATAAGGGAAAGAGGTACTGTGTGGACAATTAATTAGAAGTTCGCCTTGTGGGAGCCCAGCGAGCCCTCGTATCCTCCCTCCCATGCTCAGCCCCAGCTCAGAGAGTGGCCGTGCCACCAGGACCATCATGGCTTGTCTCTGCCATTGGCAGATGGCTCGGTCAGATGATTTCTCATATATAGAAAAAACCTCTGAGCCACTGAAGAAACCATGAGAGCTGAGCGGCAGCCAGGGTGAGAGTCTCCAAACCAGAGAACCCAGGTGGTTACGTCAGGTATTACCTGTTCTGTGCCCTGCTGGAGTCACCAACAGAGACCTGTGCTGATGGAGAGGTTGTGTATGTCACACGTGGACACCCGTGTGTCACCACATCCAGGGCAGCGCCTGGCAGGGGAAGGGAGGATGGGCTGCTGGCCACGGAGTGGCACACAGAGATGTTGTAAATGAACAAACCTACACCCGTGGGCTCTGCAGAGTAGGAAAGTATAAAAAGAGATGTCCTTTGGTTGTCCCTAAATGAGGGTTCTTCACCCAGTGTGCGAGAGCCAATTAACGCACTGAGTCAAGTTATTTGATTTTATTTCAGTTCTGCAGAATCAGGTGCTGCACATTTAACAACAGGCAGCACATCACATATTCCCAGCTGCCCAATATTTATAATGATACAATACATCTAATTGGTAAATAATGATCAATTCACCACTCCTAACTACACATATGCATCTAAGCTTGTATTTAAGACGTTAGGGAGGTTACCTGATTAGCATGGTCACTATTCACAAAGGGGTGTGTATTTTAGCATTGTAATTACCCCAGGTCAGTTTGGGATACACTCTTGCTCAGCTTTGGTCCAGAAGTTTTACTTTTTGCTATCTAATGTCTAAGTCAGCAACTGCAGAAAGAACACATCGGAGTTTTGTTCCTCACCCTATTCAAGGTCAGGTACCTTCTGTGATGTCTCAACCATGTCCCAACCGAAACATCTTGATAAACTCTTAACGTTGTTCTTCAGACGTCACATCAAGGGTATTGCATATGTAGACCTGATAGCAGTTGCTATCACACGTTCTGAACATCGTACAAAACTCTGCCTGCCTGGCTGTCTGGCTTTTATTCATGGTATCTAGAACAGAGAAACAACTACAAATGTGTGTAAAGGACAGAGGTGAAGAAATGAAAAGAAATCTGTGTTTAAACTCTTTCCAGTACAAGGCAGAAAGGTTTCTCCTCCCTGCCAGCTGATTTGTTTTCCTCTCCTGATGACCTTTTTTGAGCCTGCTTTGCACCCACGCTTGTGTGGGACAGGGATGCTTTTTGCACCCTCCAGTGGAGATGCAGAGGGTCTTACCTCCGAGACCCTCCTTCGTGGTGCGGCGCATCTGCTCTTATGCTTTGTTCCTCTTTGAAGTCCTTCAGAGGCCCACCTGGCTCTCCTCTTTCCCCCTGAAACAGCAACTGTTCCCTCATTATGGAGGTGATGGGCTGGCTTGCCTTTAATTGGAACAGGGATCGTTTCACTTTCTTGGCGATGCAGGCCTTTCAGAGTAATGTCATCTCCTGAGCTGGCTAATTAACAACTCCTCGTCTCAGCAAACCCCATCTCTCCAGGGCTCATGGGCATGTTTATGCGTGAAGCACACCTTACACCAGCCCTTGTACTCTGCATCCACCAAGACAGAGTTGACACAAGTGTCTTAATGAGATAAATTATTATTTATTGCTGGCTCATTTCTGGCTCTTGATGGAGCCCAACACGATGATGATTAACCTCGTGGAGGTTTCAGAAGGCTTGTGGGGGTGAGATGTACCGGTGGTGGGCTTCCTCCTGTCACTGCTGCCACCAGCCTACCTGAGCCCTGCCGGGTGCAGGGTTAGACCCTCGCTAGGGTCTCCTCCATCACGTCCCTCCTTCAGGGTCCTCACCTCTGTGACACGCGTTCCCCCTCTGACCGATGCGGACACCCACAGAGACAACCCCACTAATGATGAAGGAAATCTCTCCTCTGAGCTCAGGCTCCTACGTTTGGTGCCTGGAGTTAATTAGGGCCAATACTCCTTCTTTATGTCCTTGCCCCCATCTGTAAAGTGGCGATAAGAGCATTTCCCTCTTCCCTTGGTTTTATCTGCTTGATTTTACTTATCGATGGTCTGGGCAGCATCTCATGCTGCATTTATATCACACCCACTGCCATGTGATCGTGATCTTGATCTTGGCTAACACACGTAGTAGAGCTTAACTCAAGTAATATGTAATAAGAATGAAAAAGAGCACTGGCCAAAATCAGAACATTCTCTCCCAGATACAGCCCAGAGACACCAAACCTGGATTTGCAGTGCATTTCATGAGTATTAAATTGTATTTTAAAACACTGTCATGAAATAGAGTGAAATAAGTTGGGAGAGTTCTTTTTTTTTTTTTTTTATTTAGGAAGGGAAAGTTTGTGATAAAAAGCTGAATTTACAGTGTAGTTCTGAAAAGAACATTTACGAGGATTTTAAAAACTCAGAAAGCTTCCTTAATGCTGTGGTAATGAAGGTCCCCTAAGGGATTTAAACTATGCAGTAGCCAAATTCAGGTCAGATAAAGTTGCTGTTAATGATGCAACTCCTTCAAGTTTCTCCATGTAACAAAATCAGGCTTAAAACTTCACTCATTTTTGCAGAAATAAGGAAGTATTGGTTTGAGAATGTCAAAGACAATCTGCTTGGACTGCACGGAAAATTACAAAGGTCGCCTGAAGGTGAGTATGTGACCAAAAAGACCTGGGCTGCCACCAGATCTAAATAAGTCATGCTGGGCTGTTTTGAAAACAAGCAGCGCCTTGACAAACCAACGCAGGACCCGGTAATAAGGGGCACTGAGGCCGATTTTACTCAGTCCCCGTATTTGCCACAGACAAGTGGAAAATAGCTTTTCCTTCCCAAAAGCCTTCTTCTCTGTTGCTCCAGGTCTCAGCTGGGTGATGGCTCTCTGTGAAGCGTGGCTGTCCCCTCCCTGTCTCTGTCTCAGAGACCCTGAGGGGCAGCCCTGGGATTATGAGTTCTTAAAACCAGAGTATTTTTACACATGGATAAACGGGCTAATGGAAAAAGCACAGAGGTTTTTTTCATGGTATTTTAGGTGAATCTGAGCTCCTCTCTGTTACAGGGTCTCCTGAGAGCTCTGAGAGGCATGTGCTATTTCAGAGGTTGTTTTTCTTATAACACTATCACCGATGTCTCCACTCCATCCAGGTACAACACTATATTGCAGTTACACCCAAATTCATTTCTGGTTTCAGCAGGTTTATCTCATCCTACCTTGAATGGAGACTAAACCTCATAGAACCATAGAATTGTCTAGGTTGGAAGGGACCTTTAAGATCATCTAGTCCAACCATCAACCTGACCCTGATAAAAAACCACCACTAAACCATGCCACTAAGCTCTCTGTCAACCTGTCTTTTAAAAACCTCTCTCCAAATACTTTACAAACCTATCCGACAAACCTCTGAATCTCTTATCTTTTTTTTTTTCCTCTTTTTCTTTCTTCTTTTTTCCTCTTACACTTAGAAGGCCTGGAAGATATTTTTGAGCTATCTTCAGTAGCTTCCTATACTGCTGTGCAGTTCCTCTCAACCCAGGCACTGTGTTTTATGTAGCTTCGCACGGTGGCTGGAGACCAATGATATGAAAACTTTGTGATCCACCAAGCTGGTGATGGAGGCTGCCTCAACTCCCTCCTCCCAGACTCACTTTGAGAAAATAACCCTCAAGAAGCAACTTTTGCAGGCTCTTCCTTTGTTTTCAGTCGCACCTTGCTCAGAAGGGCATGTGGCAAGACCCCTTTCATAGAACAAGAACTGGACATCCAATGTTGAAGACCCCTTTCACAGAACAAGATTTAGACAAGGTCCAGAGAAGTGCAATGAAGCTGGTGAGGGGTCTGGAGAATAAGTCTTATGAGGAGAGGATGAGGGAGCTGGGGGTGTTCACGCTAGAGAAAAGGAGGCTGAGGGGAGACCTTATTTCTCTCTACAACTCCCTGAAAGGAGGGTGTAGAGAGGTGGGGTTGGCCTCTTCTCCCAACTCACAGGTGATAGGACAAGAGGAAATGGCCTCAGGTTGCGCCAGGGGAAGTTCGGTTTGGATATTAGCAAAAACTTATACAGTGGAAGGGGTATTAAGCATTGCAATGGGCTGCCCAGGGAAGTGGTTGAGGCATCATCCCTGGAGGTATACAAAAGCTGGGTTGACATAGTGCTGGGGGACATGGTTTAGTGATGGTTTTTATCACAGTTAGGTTGCTGGTTGGACTAGAGGATCTGAAAGGTCCCTTCCAACCTGGACAATTCTATGGTTCTATGACATCCAACACTGAGGACCTCTTTCACAGAACAAGGACTGGAGATCCAACGTTGCTTCTCACGGCACAAAACACAGCTCTTTACACCTCAGAAGAACCTTTAAATTACGGACTGATAGAACAGCCAGGGCAGGAACGTCAGCCTCTATCAGTGAATCAAAGCATTCAGCTGCGTTCACTGTCTTACGTGTCTTTCCACTGGGTCGGGCCAAGCAAAGCCAATGCTAATCGGCTGAGAGAACTGCAAATGTTTTGAAATACCGCGGATTAGGGAAAGTCCATGATTTGGGCAGACATGAATTATTGTGTGTAGATATAAATAAATATTGTTCCCCCAGCTCAGCCTCTGGCTGGTGTCCAACATGCCACAAATTCATCAAAAAATGAATGGGTTAGTGTGTTAACAAGTGCCTGACAGACTATGAAAACGGCCCGGGGCCGGGGGGGGGTGGTGGTGGTGGGGGAGGCAGGGGGTGCACAGGCTTTACTTGACCAGCTACCCTTCTTTGCCAAAATTAACCCTTAGAATATGGCAGTGCTGAGCGGAGCCAGCCCACGGGGATGTGCGCTCCGGCTCGTGGCTGTGGCAGCGTGCGGGAGATGGAAGGTGGGTGTGAGTTACGTAGAGCTTTTTTTTTCAGTGTCTCCGTGATAGCTGCCAGAGTGAAATGAAGAGCCCTGGGTGGAAGAGAGCTCTCACCCTGATGAGAACAGCCCACCTTGTTATCTGCAGAGCAGCAGGGACAGATCTGTGATAGCTAAAACTTGACTTTTAAAAACAGTGTTCTGAATTACCGAGGATCTCAAAATGGCTTATCTGTAGGCTGCCTCTTTCATCTCTTGCTATTTTTAATAGCCCATTATGAATCATTTTGATATGTTCATAAATGTTATCCTTTCTGCAAGTTCTTTGCTATGGTTGTCAACCGCTGAGGCTAATAGGAACACGGTTAGTTGGTCTGGGATGCCAGAGCTTCAAAAAATGACTGCTTGGCTTCATGATTTGTAATAACTCTGGCTGCCCTAAACGTCCATAAATAAGGAGAACAGGTACTCTGCTTTTCTATAATCAAGACATCTTCAGCCTGCTTTGTTTCATGCAAGTCGAGGAGGTTGCTCTGGGCCTGGTTTGTCTTTGAGGATGATGGACACCACGCTAAACATCGCTCCCATTGAAATCAATAGCACAGCAACGCTCATTTTGGAAGGACGAGGACCCACTGCAGCAACCAGGAACCCAAACAGGCACCCTTCGAATGGCATAAGCCCCCTCCCCTATTGAAGGTCTTCTGCCAGCGTCTCCATCTCCTCTTCCACAGAAGCTCAAAGCCAATGGTGAAGGTTCCCAGCACAACCTGCACCCCTGCAGCCTTCCCCCACGTGTTATCCCGACCACAGGCTCTTCCCTTCCTGAGGACCTGGTGGGAACAGTCTGCAGCAGATGAATGGTCCCAACCACGACATCCTTCTCCTGATATCAGCTCGCTTAGGGCTTTGGATCTGCAGCCTGCAGGCCCCCAAACAGCTTGTGGAGTCTGCCGTCAAGAGGACACATATGGTACTTCTCTAAAAAAGAGACTTGCTGTGTCTTGGATGCATTTTGTGACACAAAGATTGACTGGAAACACAAGCAAGGCATTCATTTATTTTGGCCATCGAGCATCCCAGGCTGCAAGACGCTGGGGAAGGATGTAGGTTACTGCTAGGAGCAGTAGGGTTGAGGGGTCTCTCCTGCACCTCCTGTTGCCAAGTCTGGTGTGTTTCTCTTATGTGACTTCATTTTCCTCAGGCACAAATTAGCAAAAAATATAAAACATTCCTCCCTTCACAGTGAGGAGGAACACTGGAGTTTCTCACTCTTCTCCCATGAGGGACTCGTCTAGCTTCACACCCTGGAGAAAGAAGGAAACCAGACAGCACTCCCATCTCCCAGCCAGGGAGGGCTGTGCTCACCAGTGAGGGAGGTGTGAGGACACGATTGTGTGGAAGTGCTCTTTCCCGGGGGATCCAGAACTCAACTGAGCAGCAACTAGCCACTGAGGATGGGCAAGCGTAAGGGGAAAAAGATGCTGAGTGGTTATGACCTCAATTATGTTCCACACCTGAACAGCAAAGCCTCCTGCCATGCCGTGCCCCTGCACCGTGCTTGGGCACGGGCCCCACACGGACTCAGAAGGAAAAGTGCCAGCGTCTGAGTCACCAGGACCACTTCCTGCAGCACTAGGGGGTTCCTTAGGGAACAACCCAAGTAATAGCAAGACCAAATTTCACTCAACTGGTGTGATGTGAGAAGACGGCAGCCCCAGGAGGCAGGACTAGCTCGATCACTTGCCACATTCTGGTGGTTGAGGCAGTAAGTGCGTGGGCAAAGTGATGGGGATAATGTCTAAGCAACCCTTGTCCACAGTCACCCTGTCTCACCAGTGCCACCATCCTCTCCTTCTGTGAGCTCTTCAGTCTCACGCTGTTGAGAAGCTGCCAAGGGCTACATTATTTATGGACCTGCTGGAGCAGGGCCAGAGGAGGCCACGAAGACCCTCTGCTGTGAGAACAGGCTGAGAGAGTTGGGGGGTTCAGCCTGGAGAAGAAAAGGCTCCAAGGAGACCTTCGAGCCCCTTCCAGTCCCTACAGGGGCTCCAGGAGAGATGGGGAGGGACTCTGGATCAGGGAGGGGAGCCACAGAACAAGGGGGAAAGGGTTTAAACTGGAAGAGGGGAGATTCAGATGAGATCTCAGGAAGAAATTCTTTCCTGTGAGGGCAATGAGACCCTGGCCCAGGTTGCCCAGAGAAGCTATGGCTGCTCCATCCCTGGAGGGGTTCAAGGTCAGGTTGCAGGGAGCCTTAAGCAACCTGGTCTGGTTGAAGGTGTCCCTGCCCAGGGCAGGGGGGGTGGAACTAGATGATCTTTGAGATGATCCCTTCAACCCAAACCATTCTATGACTCTATGATTATATATACCAGGATCAGCTATCATGGCACTCAAACTTTTTTGAGGTGAGGATGAGGTAGGCACAGGAGCAACTAGCAATCCTGCCAGTCAGGCAGCACAGCCACCAGCCTGTTGGGCTTTCCCTAAGAGCAAAGCTGCCCCCACACCCACCAGGTCACTGCTGTCCTATCAGTATGGAAAAGGCCCTCCCTAACCTGACTTTGGGTGTTTTCAGAACTGCTCAGCGCTATAAAAAGAATAATTTATGAAATCCCTAGATCAATTATATAATAGCATCACTGCGCATAATTGCAAAGCTCAGGAGTGTTGTTACCCTCAAAAGCCAGTCGTTTGCACTTAGGTGTGTGGTGCTGCTATGACAGCAGAAGGCATTTTTGCTGAATCCGAGACGTCCTGCTGCAGAACCTAGCCGGCCTAATGCCAAGGGGCTCGTGATGCTCCTGACACCAAGGCTCGAAATAGCACAGGGCAGGAGGAAGTAACACGGAACGGGAAACGTGCTGGAAAGCTGTTAAGTCTGTGAGACAAGTAACGCAGGCGCTGAGCGAGCCCTGCTGATGTTACGGGCGCTGGAGCTACTGGCTGCCATGGGAGAAGACACGTCTTGCACAAAACCCAGGGTGAGCAAGCACAAGGCTGCTGGTGGGGCTCCACTCACAGTCTTCACTGAAGCGGCTGAGGAGCTACTGCCCCTCGCCTCAGGGATGCAGCCGACAGTTGGATTAGGGGGGTGTGAGTGTTGGCACTGGATCTGACTCAGCTTCCATTTAAGTCAACGAAAGCATTCATTGATTGATTTCAGCAAGAGCTGGTTTGGGGCTTAAGTTTCCAGATGAAGTGTACGGATGGGTGGAAATACAACTGGTTCTCTGAAGTTCAGCTGAATTACCTGAAAGTCCAGAATCTGCAAATGACATACAATTCTAAAGCATAATTTATAAATACCTGGGCATGGTTGTGCTACTTTCTCACACACTGGGTCAGACAGTAATTCAGACAGTGCAAATTGTCCTTCCCTGCCTTGGGGCAGGTACCTGTGGGACCTACACTGGTGGGAAGGCTTAGAATGCTGGCAAAGGTGCCTTAGGACAACCATGGTCTTCCACGGCTAGATAAGGAGGAGGAGCAGGTCACGCAGGCTTCACTGGGGGTGTGGGACAGGGTTCACAGCCACTGCCATGTTGCGGATCATTACACAAAACTGTGCTCCTGATGTGGTGGCCATCTCCATTCCCAGCCCTCCAAGCCTACAACAGCCCTGCACACCTGGCTGGGGTGGCAACAAACAAGGAAAAAAACTACATCCAAGAAGCAGTAGGGAATAGGGTCTGCTCTGAGAGACAGAGGACAAACCCCATTTGATCCCTCTTAATTTTGCTTAGGAGAAAGAGTAAGAAAAATACCCAGAAGAAGCTATGAAGGTCTGTGAGATGCCTTCTATGAAGGAAACCATAAGAAATCATAAATGAAGGAGTGAATAGAATCATAGAATGATTTGGGTTGGAAAGGACCTTAAAAAACATCCAGTACCACCCCCCTGCCCTGGGCAGGGACACCTCCCACCACACCAGGTTGCTCAAAGCCCCATCCAGCCTGGCCTTGAACCCCTCCAGGGATGGGGCAGCCACAGCTTCTCTGGGCAACCTGGGCCAGTGTCCCAGTAGGGAGATGGCTGGTGAAGGTTAATGGGTGCTGGTGGAGCTCCGCAGTCCAAAATCTACGTTCAAAGAACAGAGGCAAAGGCATCCAAATGAGGACAGTAAAGAGTGAGAGTTGCTTCCAGGAGCTGGAGCTCACAGCGATGGAATTAGGACTGTTTGGGCATCATTTGAAATGAGGAGGAAGCTGAAGCTGTTTCCTGGAGCTTGGCACAGGGGGGTTTGTCACGCTCAGTCAGCCCCCACAGAGGGATGGGGACAGGGACTGAGCAGATGGGTGCTGCCTTGCCTGTCACGTCTCCCAGGGCGAGTACTGCCTACCTGGGCAAAAATGTCACCGAGGGAGAAAAACGAGTCAGGAGCCCTGCCAACATGGGTGCTGCAGGGTGGGGTTTCATCCTAACCAAAGCAGGGAGAGGGACGGGGTGATGGGCTGATAGGGGTGGCAAATTATGGCCTTAGGGCGAGCTGAAAAGAGCGATGGGGCAGAGGGAGGAGAGGCAGGAAGAGCCATCCTTTAGGTCTCATAGCACGCACAACGAGGTCGGTTCTGCTTAATATCTTTATCAATGACCTGAATAACGGGATCAAGTGAGCCCTCAGTAAGTTTGCAGAAGACACCAAGTTGGAGGGGAATGTCAATCTCCTTGAGGCCAGGAAGGCTCTACAGAGGGGTCTGGACAAGATGGATGGATGGATGGATGGATGGATGGATGGATGGATGGATGGATGGATGGATGGGCGGGCCAAGGTCAATGGTGTGAGGTTAAACAAGGCCAAGTACCGGGTCCTGCACTTGGGTCACACCAACCCCACGGACACTCCAGGCTGGGGGAAAAGTGGCTGGAGCCGCCTGGTAGAAAAAGACCTGGGGGTGTTGATCAGCAGCTGGCTGAATATGAGCCAGCAGTGTGTCCAGGTAGCCAAGAAGGCCAACAGCATCCTGGACTGTATCAGAAATAGTGTGGCCAACAGGACTGGGGCAGTGACTCCCTCCCCCTGTACTGGGCAGTGATGAGGCCTCACCTTGAGTGCTGGGTCCAGTTTTGGGCCCATCATGCCAGGAAAGACATTGGAGGGGCTGGACTGTCTCCAGAGAAGGGCAACGGAGCTGGTGAGGGGTCTGGAGCACAAGTCTTGTGAGGAGCAGCTGAGGGAGCTGGGGGTGTTCAGCCTGGAGAAAAGGAGGCTGAGGGGAGACCTTCTTGCTCTCTCCAACTCCCTGAAAGGAGGGGGTAGCCAGGGGGGGTCAGTCTCTTCTCCCAAGTCACAGGCAATGTGACAGAAGGAATGGCCTCAAGTTGCACCAGGGGAGGTTCAGATTGGATATTAGGAAAAATTTCTACACCAAAGGGGTTGCCAAGCTTTGGAACAGGCTGCCCAGGGCAGTGGTGGAGTCACCATCCCTGGAGGTATTTAAGAGCTAGGCAGACGTGGTGCTGAGGGACAAGGGTGGCTTTGTCAGTGTTAGGTCAGTGGTTGGACTCAATGATCTGAAAGGTTTCTTCCAACCCAGACAGATCTCCCACTGAGAGCTGGTGGTGGGCAGAAGCAGAGACACTGGCTGTGGTGGGGGACACTGGGCTGAGGAGCTTGGAGAGCCTTGGTGCCTTGAGCTCCTGTGGGCACAGCATTGCCTGGGGTCCCTCCCTGCTGCCGGGGGAGGTCTGCCCACTCCTCCCCAGCAGCGCCCAAAATGAGTTCATCGCGGTTCAGCGAAACACAACTTGGCACCTGGCGCTGAGAAGCTGCGAGCACGAGCACTGGTGGCCTTTGTGAGACTAATGGCCGTGTCTGCGGAGAAGACACACTCCCAGACCGTGTCTGCCCGTCCCGGCTACGGGGCCGAGAAGCTCTTCCACAAAACAGTTCATGTGTGTGCCCCGAGCACTTCCTGAGCAGTTGCTGAGTAGAGGAGATCAGTTATACAAGCTGTTTC
This sequence comes from Gallinago undulata, assembly GCA_026546715.1. Taxonomy (NCBI): domain Eukaryota; kingdom Metazoa; phylum Chordata; class Aves; order Charadriiformes; family Scolopacidae; genus Gallinago; species Gallinago undulata. Next base: position 26,877,333 of record JAOTQQ010000003.1, on the reverse strand, counting down.
TTCAGTTTTAATCTGATTTCCTCCCTCTGCTCTTAATAAATCTTATTTTTATTAGATCTTTTGAGTCCTCGGCAGCTTGGGAATTTCACATAGATTTTCCAGGAAAAGAAAGACCTCTGAAAGGAGGTATGAAAAAAAAATAAAAAAAATAGAAAGGGGCTCTGGAGGTATTCAGGCAGCAATTCTCAGCCGAAAGTGCGCAGGACACAGGTCCTTTTCTTCAGAACGTTGTTTTCAGGGCAAAGGGCTGCTGGAAATAGCTATTGTTGACTCCGGCTGAGAACTTTAAGGGATAAGAGGTATCACTGCGTGTCACGCCGCCACGGCAGGGGGAGTTCAAAAGGGATGGCTGAGGCGCTGGGGGATGGCAGTGGCTCCTTTGTCAATCTGCACGGCTGGTTGTGCTGCCCAAAGGCAGGTTTTGCCATTTATTAGGGGGGATTCCCCTCGTGCTGCATTTGGTGGGGTTCACCCCCAGCCCATCTCGCTGTCTCCTTCCCCTCACCCACAGGTTTGCACCAGATTTGACGTCAACTCCCAAATCCAAGCGCAGCTGAATTTACACCAAACACTCGGCAAAGCTCGACCTAAGGAAGTTTTTTGCTTGAAATAAGCTGTTCTAGCTCGCAGTCCATCGCAGGTGGTGAGCAAGCACCCAGGGGCTTGCCAAAAAATGGCAATCCACAGGGTCAGCCCAAGGCCACCTTTGACAGCTGGGAAGAGGCAGCAATTTCCAGCTTCTGCTGATTTCCTATGGTATATTTGAACTCTACTTTGGGAAAGAAACCAGTCTGGTGCATGACTTCAGAAAGGCTACTGAACCCTGATCTACCAGGACTACTATTTCACTTATTCCTGGAAGCTTTAACTACTCCGAAACCCTGGAATTGGGATGGTGGGAATGGTTTGAAGGTTTTGATGTGGGGTTTTTTTTTCACCTATTACTTTCCACTTGGAGTTATTTGCTGAGGGCAAGTCTTTAATAGCATGGAACGGGGAAGTTTCAAGCTCTCAGACGGTACCAGCACATTTTTCTTCTGGCTGTTGGGTTTCTTGACTTAAGACTAAAATATATCTATGCTTCAATCTTGCATTGATGTGAAGCTTGTGCGTCACAAATGCTGATGTGTAGAAAACCACAGAAACCCCAAACCCCATGTCATTACAGGTGACTCAAGGAACCACCTAATGGGTTATCAGGGTTAGCGGGAGCTTCTCAGCCACTGAAGCTAATTCACCTTGAGGAGGTCTCAGCAGGGATGTCACTCGTGGTGCTCAGATACCTTCTGCTCAGTCTAGATGCCTTAAGCAATCAATGTTCTATTGCTACAGCCTGGCTCAGCCTTTAATACTGTCTTATTCCTTTTTATCTGTTATTTCATGTTTCTGATATCTCCTAGTGCCCTTCACTTTGGACACCCTTTCTTCTGTTACACGCTATAACTGGGCCCCCAAAAAGAAAATACAGTTGGGCTTCAGCTGACTGGGGTAGAACCACACAAAGCTCCACCTCCCCCCATGTTGTGTTCCTAAAATCCACAAAACCCCCAGCTCCAAAACGATCTGCAGAGGTTACCACAATAACAGCGGGCTGCCACCTTATTTATTTTGTGCTTGGATTTGAGAGTCCCCTATCTGAAAGTACATCAAGTCTCTGTGGAGCTCTAACATCAATGCCGCATTCTCCGCAGCAAGGAAAATATAATATTTTTACAGTCAGTCTTTAAATCATTTTCTGACAACAAATCAATCTGACAAGAAGCCTTGTTGGTGTTATGAGTAAGAGAAGGAGAGATTTTGAGAGATTAAAGTGTAATAATAGTTTGTTGTCTCCACAAATTTGCCCTTTCGTGGATCGAACTGTTGCATTCTGCTGCTGAGATGTAATTAAGCCCCACCAATGAGATTTATGATGGTGCTAATAGGAAAGAGGATCGTATAATGCTGTTAATATGTACTCTGTAATTAACATTAATGGGAGTCGTGTGGTTAAATGCCCCTTGCATCACCCTAAAAATGCACCTGTAGGTGTGGTGTTTACTTTATAACTTTGGAGAAGCAGCAACAGACACGGAGCAATTGCCCATCTTGGTAATTAGCAAAGAAATTAAGAGGTGCTTCAGGAATCGCTGCCGCACAGCCGTGCTTGGCCTTGGGACCCTGGGACAGGAAAGGGGTCTTCTCCTGCCACACTCCACGCGGTCCTGGGACATTGTACGTGGGTTTTATGAACCAGGTTGTGGGAGCAGAGAGGGGAAGGTGCCAAGAGCCCCCCCCAGAAGGGCTGTACCCCCGATTCTGTAATCTCTGGAGCCTCCAGTATTTCATGGAACCTGCTTCTGCAGACCCAGGGCTTTGCAGACCCGCACGTTTGGTAACGAGATCCAAAGCCCGTGGAGCCATTTCAGGCTGAAATACAACTCTAACATTTGGATACTTGTGTCCACTAAAAACCCTAAGTTGTTTTTTAGCTTTAACCGTTAAACCCAAACGGGCACATGATGTTCTGTGCCCCCTAAACCATCATTATTGTTTCACAAGGAGGCACTGCTCTCTCTTGATGCCTGTGGATAACATTTTCCTTAATTAGAAAAGTAATGTTTTACCCCCTCTTTTCAGGGGGGGCAATTTATTGCCCAAGTGAGAGGCAATGAAAACCATTAGATCTTAAATCTCAGCCCTGCTGCAGAACATTGGGCTACTTCAACCTTTTGCTCTCTGACCCAAACCACCCTAAAACCAAACCCATCCAACTTTTCCAGCCCTCGGTGTAACTGTTGTGTGTGTTTGCCACGGGATGGTTATTTTATTTTTGCAGGTGTCAATTTAAGTTGAGGCCAAGCCTGTGGAAGTTGCAAAAACGAGACGCAAAGAGGAACTGCGAAATGAGATACGCTGAGTGATGAGAACTTGGAGTGAAACAGGGTATTAATTGTAAGAAATGTGAAGTCCTAATTTCTCCCCAGCTCCCCAAATAGAAAGAGAGTGGAAATAAATGCTTCGAAGTCGGATATTCTTGGTGAATTAGAGTGAGTGTTTTCATTTTATCTCCCTAATAATGATTTAAGATGACTTTTGCATGAATTTAAGCACTATAAAGAAATGAAAGCCTGAGAGGAAGATGGTTCTGAGGAAGATTTCCATGTTAAAATATTGAGAATGATTTTCAAAAGCATTTAAATGACTTATAGCCTACATCTCCTGAACTTAAACTCTTAAGAGAAAACATTTTAAAGGTGCCTGGGGGGACAATTACACTTTACAGCTTGAGCAGTTCTTCTAACCATTCCCTTCCCTCTCTGTTCAGACTCTGGTCGAGGCCCCTTCCTCCAAACCGTGCACCAGCTTTCAACTGATCAGACCCTGCACAGGGTGAGTTCAAATCCTTAAATCAACAAAAAAAAACACTTTTTTTCCCTTCAGGTTAGCAAGTAGAGGCAGCTCAGGAAAGGATGCAGCCACCCCCAGAAGGAGGTGAGATGAGAGCAGGGTCAGCGCTTCCATTTAACCTCCTCCAACGCATAACTTCACCCAAAGGGTATAGAAATCAAGCTTTCATTTCCCAGAATTACTTTAGGAACTTAAGACAGATTTCACTTTATTTTTTTTTTATCAAGCCTTTGGCTCTTTAAAGCTCAGGTCCTTTGGGGAACGAGACTCCTCAAGAATGATTTTCTTTTTTTTTTTTTTATCAGAGCCCTCTGGGTTCTTTTACAAGCATTATGCCAGCTCCCTGTGAACTCCAGGACCCCCTCTTGCTCTTTGTCACAGACACCGCTTCCAGTTTGTAACTGCTCACTAGAAATGAGCCCAGGGATGCAGACGTGGGAATCCCAAGCAGGGCCAGGCTGCGGGGATGCCCCAGGCCGGGCTCGGGGCCGCCTCTCCATGGGAAAGGTGTCTGGAGCCTCCAGCCCGGCCCCAGCTCCCTCCTCAACGCTCTAAGCTGTGATTATACCCGAAACCCACCGAGCAATTTCTGGGTTTAAGGGTGACCCCGGGGGGGAAGCTGCTCCGACACTCGCTTGGCAGGAGCGACCCGCACCCCCCACCGCGCCGTCCCTCCACACACACAGAAACCCAGCCACCCAGGCCCGGGAGGCGCTTCTCCCCCACGGGGAGCAGGAGGTGGCGGGTTCGGCCTCTGAGGGGAACAGGGGGGCCAAAAGCGCCTCCTCGCAGCCTGACGGGGCCCGATCGCCCGGGCTGCGGCCCGTGGGGAGGAGAAGGGACGGGCTACTGCCCCCGCCCCTCTCGGCGACCCCCAAGCCCCGCCCCGCCCCCGGAAGTGCCGACCCGGAAGTCGTTTAGCGGTCATGCCGGGCAAGATGGCGGCGCCCAGGCGGTGAGGGGAGAGGGCGGCGGGAGCAGCGCTGTGGCCATGAGCGCTGCCCGCCGCTGCACCTCGCCCCGGGCGATGGCAGGTACTGCCGTCCGCGGGGCAGCGAGACCCTGGAGGGGTCTGGGGGCGGAAGGAGGCCGCGGCTGGCGTTGTGGGGCGGCCGGTGGGGCGGGCAGGGCCAGGGCGACCCCTGGACTGGGAGTATTCCCTGAGGCTGCTCTGTGTAGTAATATACAGAGCATGTCGATTTCTATATATATCCTTCTATATAGGGATATAGGTGTCGTGTTGCACAGGGGTTTCCTCTTGATGCATTTGACTTTGGTGCTGCCCTATTTCAGCTGCTTCCTTTCAGTGCTGCTTGTGACATTTTTGCTAAGATGATCTTATTTATAGCATGTAGAGAGAGTCATGGAAGAAGAAACTAAGGATGCATCTCTGGGGAGGTGGGAGATTGGGAAGAACCTCTCAAACCATCAGGGCAACATCCCACTTTCCCATTCTATCCCCTGGAGCCTGCAAATGTGTTGCTTCCCACCCGAGCAGCCCTGGTTCCCATTTGTGGGGTGTCTTGTGTCACAGCTGGTGACAGACAGTGCAGTCTAAATTAGAAGAAAACTCAGTGGCAGAGAGGGAACTGGAATGTAGTGTGTTTTTTTGTTGTTTTTTTTTTCTTTAAATAGGATTATTTGTCTGGCATCTGAAGAGCACTGGAATCCGGCAGGTACCATGCCACTTCGTGCATCTCTGCCGTGTAGCCAATGACAGACTGGTTACATTTCAGTACTTCAACTTTCTCAAACGAATGGTAAGTCAGGGAGTGTATTCATCTCATGTTTCTCCTTCTTTAATTCATTTTATTCCATGTGACGAGTCAAAATGGAGATTAGTTGATTAAAATAATAATTTTTCATATCTGCCAAGCTCAGGCAATTCCCAGCATCTCCTTTTCTGCGTTGCATCTAAGTTAAGCACTTGGGACCTAAAACATTTGAGATTGGAGGACACCTGCTATGGCAAGGACAATGTGGCCACAGTGTGTCCCCTACTTGACCGGGGGGCTTTCTGTGCCTTTGAAGTGGAGCGGTCATCTCGTGTTGAGAAATGTAAATGGAATTATTTTCAAAGTTATTATTTGTTAAAATGCCAATAAACAGATGAAATCTTGGCTAGTGTTTGTACAAGTGAAAGGTGGAACTCGCCTGTGGAGGTTGTGTGTTCTGACTGAAGAATTAATCTGTTAATTTAAATGAAAACTCCTGAGCCTGTTAACTTTATGGCCTGTTGTTAATTTTAGGTATTAAAAGAGCTGTAATTATCGTTCAAACCCCTGAAATTGTATCTTCTTCTTTGAACAGTTGTATCACATCTAAGAGGATGGTAGTAAAAGATGTCTTTTGCTCTTCCCTGAGTTGTGTCCTGTTGTTTGTATACTTCGGAGCTATATCCATGACATAGATAAGATGAAGCCTTGCAGTTAATGACTGCTGTGACCACAAGGAGCATGTACATCTGCTGGTGTTTTTTGAGCTTCAGTCCTGCATGAAGCAAGAGATGGGGGGGCTCTTCCACTTTTCTGGGGATCACCAGCACCTCTCAAATCCTTTTTTTTCTCGCTATTGGTTTGATCTGCATTCACGTCATTCATTCAGAGTTTTGTATCCCTGTTATAATTGAATAATTATGATTTATTATAATAAATGAAAGCTTGGTCTTTTTATGCCTCTTATGCTTGAAATATATAAAATATTCTGAGAAAGAAAAGCTAAATGGATGGAAGAAGATAAATGTTCTTTTTCTTACTCCATGTTTTATTCTGTAAGAATTCTAAAAGAGAGGAGACAAGTGTCTCCTAACTTTACTTTCAATATATGTTCATTTGAACTTCTGTTGAAAATTGTGAAGTCTGGTAAACTATAAAGTTTGGGATAAGTAGTAATAGCCTAATGTGGGAGGTGATTTTATATCATAGGAAGTAGATTGTATTCTCTGGCATTTTTCTGATTATTTTTTTTTAATCTTAAAGATACAAAAAATTCTGTGCTTATATTTAGAGACTGGAATTGTTATGGGCACCTCTGTTTAAAGGTGAATTGGTCGGCTGTAAATCAAATAATATTATCTGATACTCTTAAATATGAATAGAATTTGCTGTTGAAACTATAAGGGAGGAAATAGGTTTATGCAGAAGCAATTCCTCAAGCTTAAGTAAACATTGATGCAGCTGTGAAATGAAAAGCTGCCTTTGTAATCCCTTGTTCAACTTAAGAAACTTTTTTGCATGTGAAATAAGTGTTTGAAACTCAGGCCAACTCAGTCATGTCATCGTAGGAAGTAATTCTACAAATAAGAACAATAGAGCAGTATAATTGATGGTGTTAATAACCTGAAATGGACAAAAACATCTTCTTAACATTTAACATCTTAACATTTCTCATTCTATCCAGTATGTAACGCAATGCAACAAAGACCTCAGCCAACGAGCCAAACCTAAGTCAGATTCAGTTGCATCTCCTTTTCATGAGCTTCAGCAGTTGGATCAAGAAAAAAAGGTTATATACAAGATTAGACCAATTTCACCTGCTCACCAGCCTTTGTCTGAGACATCGAGCAGAAATGAGCTGAGAGAAGTGAAGTCGGCTGCAGAAGCTGAAGGCTCAGTCACACCAGTAAGAGCAGAATCCAAAGACGACAGACAATGGAAAGAAATGAAGCTCCGGCTGGAAGATTTGCCAGGAATTTTGGCACGCTTGTCCAAAATTAAGCTTACAGGTACTACTGGCTGTTTTTTTTTCACTCTGTGCGTCCTGTTTGATATCAGAATTCTTTAGCTTTTTACTGGTACTGTGTAGGCTTTGGTGTGATAATTCTAACTTGACTGACACTGAGTACCTAGGGAAAAAGGGTTTTATGGAAGCATTTAATAGTTCTCCCATTGAATTTGATTAAAAACAGTGAGGAGGAGCTTGCATTGTATTACCAGCTAGATTCTGGGAATCAAAAGCAAGCATTAGTACCCAAAAATACAGTGAAACTGGATTACGAATTGAATTTACAGGAATTGTCAAGTAGTAAAAATAGTCTTGCTTAAGTTTACCAAGGTTCTGGCTTATTTATTTATCTTTCACTGTAGAAGTGCTTATTGTGAAATTAGTATTAAAAGTACCAGCAAAAGATAATACGAAAGATTTTATGTGATGCTCTTGTTGTGTGGCCTCACTGTTGCTGCCAAACTTTTCAAGGCTTTTGTTTAACTGCAAAGGACAATATTGACAGGCAAGAAAGTACCACACTTGCTTTAGAATAGGGTGTTCCTTGAAAGCTATAGAAGGCAATGGTTACAGAATTTCAATTGCTTCATGATTGTTTTGTATGAGTTTGCATTTTGAGATGTGCCGTTCTTGGTGCAAGCTTAGTGTCATAAACTGTTGAGAAGGTACAGAGATATGGAAAAAAGCCTTAATTTCTCTTCTAGTTGTAATTTTTATGTATTTGGTGGGGAAGATGATCTGGGGTGGGGAGATCTTATTGGAAGTAGTGTAAAAGAAGTTGGATGTAGAGGGTTTTGTAGGAAGGGAGTTCTATTGTTGGTCTTTATTGCTCAAAGGACAGTGTAGGAGAAGAGCAGGAAGGATATCGGGTGTAATGTGCAGAGCAAGGAAATGAGCTTTTCTCCAACTTCTGTAATCATTTAGACAAATTACATATTCTGTAAAGAATATGGAGGTGTAGTTCTTTGATTTTATTTTTTTTAAAGAAAAATAAATTCTCTGAGGTCAGTTTTTAAGTTACAAATGACACACAACTCCATTCCCTTCACCCATGAAGTTCTGATAGATCTCATTTCCTGTGTGTTTTTCTTGGCAGGCTCTTTATTTATACTTTTTAGAGTATGAAATAACAAAAAAACAAACTCTGCATTATGCTAAAATGGGACTTCCTTATACCCTCATCTTTCCCTGCTGCTGAAGTAAAGAGAATGTTTGTTTGTATTCTGAACTGTAATTCACCTTTGAAAGGAAATGAGTTTAGCGATTACCATAACCCTCCTGCTTCGTGTAAACTCCTGCTCTTGTGACTCTGCCATTAGAGGCTCTGCCTTACCAACAGGAAAAGGGTTTTGTTTATATTCTTTTGCCATAGAAAACAATTAGGGAACTCTTTAATTACTTGTCGCATAACCTACCTTTTTGGGGTTCAATTTCCATCCTTTCCATTCTCTGTGTAGTTCTCTGGCCGCTCTCTGAACAGCTGGGTTTTACCATCCGGGCACTCGGCAAGGGAACGCGTGTGTCGGATAAGTTTTCAGAATTATAAGTGTTATTGTCTTCAACTTTAGGATAAAGTTTGTATGTAGCTGAAAATAGGAGAGAGAGATGTGAGAATATGCTAATAGTAGGAAATTACAATAATTTGGGTTGTCTCAAATTTAATTTCAAGTTTACATGTAAGTGATGTTTTCCTTAGTGGTTACATGAAAACTAAGATGAGTATGTGCAAAAACACTAGAAATTTCAACTTTGGTTTTTAATTTGGGGGAAAATTGTTGAAGGCACGATATGAAAAACACTGAGTATTTTCATTAGATATTTCTCTGTGGTTTCTGAACATTTCCTCATTGCTGCTCCTGTAGTAAAGGATGTCTTCACATTGGTCTTTCGGTGAGGACAACCTGCTATAGATGTGTAGCACCTGATGCACCACCTGTCTGACGAGTGAGTGTATCAGCATGGGGCAGGTGCAAAGGTAACTGCTAATTTTTAAGCAGCTGCAGAATTTTTAATCTAATTTATAAGCTCATTGAGAAAGGGGCTGTGTCTTTAGCATATCTCTGTCTCTGCCATGCCTGGAAGTGCCGAGTCCTGACTCCAGGCTACCATAAAATGCATCTCCTTTAAAAGTCATACTAGGACCCATGTGTTTCAAACATTTATCTACCTTTCCTTTACCCCATGTTTTAATTTGCTACAGTTAACATTTTTATTTGTGTTCACAAGCATATTAATTTGTCTAAAGATTCTTTTTCATTCACAGTTGTGTGTTAACTGGTTGTTGTTTGCCCAGAGATCATATACAAAGTCACAGTCTCTCCCCCAAAGGCTTTATATTCTTTTACAGCATCTCATTGCAAGGCACTTTTACTTTCCAACTCTTGGATGGCATTTTAGAGTTTTGGAAGTATTTTATTCAAAGTACATTTTAATAGTCAATCCATTAAATCACGATGAATGTTGCTGTTCTCTACTGATTACTGAAGACTTTGTTTCAGGTCTGACTGGAGCAAATTCTGCACTTGGTGTCTTTGTTTGGTTCAGTGTGTACGGTATCTTGTCGGAATCATGGAATCATGCTTCTAACCTATTCTGTTTTCCCTCAAATCAGGGTCACCTTTAGGTGTATCATTCCTGACTTGATGTTCTTTTGTCTGCTCCTAAAACCAACCAGTTAAACTGGTTCCTAAACTCATAGGAACTCTTAGGAACTTTAGAAACTTCCTAGTTTCCCTGGGCAGCCTGTGGCAGTGTGCATCTAACAAAAACCTTTTAGTGGAAATCTACTGTGTTTCCATTTTATCCTGGAATAACAGCATTTATTTAAATAGTAGCTTTAATATAGCCAGAAACTTTGACACAGATTTATTGGTATGTATTGTTTAGATTATTACTAGTCTACATTTATTCTCAGTTCTAAATATATTTCATATGCCGGTCAAAGTAGTTCTCATTTTGTGTTTATTAAAACAGTAACTATTATCCTATCAAAGAAACAAAGCTTAAGTAGCTTTCTGGCAATTTGTTTTCCATGCTATGAAGAGAACTAATGAAATAAAAATAAATTATTATTACAGTTTATTTTTTGCAAAGCATTATAAAATTGTTTTATGGTAAAAAAAGATTATCATCTGCTCTGTTTGGAATATTGCACTTGAATTTTTATATGATATGATTCAAAGACTTGGTTCAAATTATTGACCCAAGTTTGCCTTGGGAATTTGGCCTTCTTTAATGTGCAGGTTATAATCAGAAAAAAAAATCAGATGTGCTCACTCCAGACAAATCAAAGTTTATTAAGGGAACCTTGGTTAGTTAATAACATTAATGCTGATGCCACATTGAGCTTCCTAGAAGCTGAAGTGTGAAAACTCTGGAAGGAAAATTCCATCAAGTTTTGGAATGCTGGTTTTGTTTAATGAATATAAAAGCTTTTGTAGTAAAACAGTGGAATTGTTTCTTAAAATAAAGTTGAAATGTGTTTGCATTTGTCTTTCCATATGTAATACATCCTCAGTATGGGAGTAAAAAGGCAGTCAAAAACTAGTTTGGTTTGCTGTGGCTTTCTACGCTTTTATTTTGGCTTGGCTACTTTTTAATAGGAGGTAAACAAAATATGGCAGTGATTCACAAGCTATAAATACAAATACAGGGATTTATAAAGGCAGATCACGCTACAATGAAGCTGATGGGGAACGTAGAGAATACTGTACACTATAGAGTTTTTGAATGTGTTTTTCTGTTAGAAACATCATAATTCACTCTTCTTGTCACCAATCCATTAGCATTTTCTTTTTCATTTACATTGAAATTGGAGACAAATGCCCCTTGTTGATTTTTGTTAAAGCTAAAGATGTTTAAAAGACCAAAAATTAGGTTTAGGCTGAGATCATAAGTTTAAATCCTGGCTTCTTTTTGAAGAGCGTATATAATGCCAACTCTCATCAACAAATCTTGAAAGGATCAATTCCATCTATTATGCAATAAGGTGAAGTTAAATTGGCCCCTAAAGCACTAAACTAACAGAGATTAAAAAACAAACAGAGTCAATGACCTCATTCCCTTGATGTGATCTCAATTAAATATACTTTTCCTCCATGAGGAAAGCAGCAGAAGAAATGATTGCTTCCACAGTAAAAGAAAATAAACTTCCAGATCCAAAGGGAACCTTTTCTTATTTACTCTTGACGTGTTCCATTTGAATTTCTGGATGATGAGGGAGGCGGGGAATGCCCGGTGTTCAAAGCTGCCCAAACAGCTCCAATACCCATTCCAATGGGATAAGTGAGAGGATGGACTGGAATCTTTTTTAATGAGAGCCTGATAAGTCACACCGAAATGACTGGCTGAAATTAATCTGGAGAAATCAATGGGAACTTTAATTAGTGCTGTAACCATACAGCATTAGGATTTCTTTGAGGTCAGGGTAAGGGTGATGTTACACTGACTGTTTGCCAACCTGCTCCACCTTTCTTCTTCGGCAAATGAGCTGGTGTTTTCCCATAATAAATTGGTGTAAAGTGCTCTCTAAGAGAAGTTTTAATTAAATTCTTGTCTAGGAGTGCACGTGTGATTTATTATGCAAAAAAAAAATGAATGTAATCACTCTTAGAAATGCAAACGCCACTCTCTCACCATCATCTTTTCAGTGTATTTTTTTAACTCTATCAGTTGTAAACCAATGCAGTTCATATTTGCTTGTGGGCTCTACTAAGAAGGATCCCAGGGTTTTGAAACCAAGATGCTGTTGTATTTATATAATAAATGGGGTCCAGTCTTTCAGAAACGATCAGCACTTGGGGGGAGGGGGGGCCATAGGGCTTTATTGCAGATTTGATTTTATTTTAGGCACAGCCATTGAAGGGCCACAGCTAGAGCCAGGAGAATCAAAGCCCAGGGACTCCCCTTGGTACCGGGCTGGGACGCTGACACCACGCTCTGCCAGCCTGCGAATCCATAACAGAGCTGAATATAATAATATTATGTATATTATTATAGAAACATTCAACTGCCAATGGATTTTAGTACTTTGAGGAAAGTTTTGATGAGCAGCAAGTTTTCTTCCCTGCTTTCTTAGGATTAAATCCTAACGTTCTTAGGCAGGTGCAGTTCTTAAAGTTAGCACTTTGCATGTGCATTCTCACTGGCAGGTCTCTGCTGTGACATTTAGGTTTTCATCTCCAGTAACGCTGCTTAGCAGATAATCCGGGTATTTTCAGTCAGCAAAGGTTATTTATTTGTCATTTAACTTCAGGCAAGCAGGAGACTGTAGGAATTGGGAAGATAAGAACATTTTGATTCTTTGATTGGAGCTGGCTGAGGTCTGGAACAAGTAATTACATGTGAAATGTTATTTGAATACTTTGTTTAGTAACTATTAATTTTAGATTGTACAGTTCAAGGCCATGAGCAAGATATTTAGTAAATATGCTGACTTTTATAGTGTAAGAATTTTTTTCACGTATTATTTCTTGCCAAAAGTGAGGTTTCTAAGACCTGTTATTTGGGTAATTACAATGCTGGGGTCGAGACTTGGGTAACTTTCATTTTAAGGATGTGACTTGCAGTACCGTACTGAAGCTATCGTTTTGGATGACAAAATTGAAATGGATTTTTATTAATCCACTCAAAATTTGAGGCCTTTAAAAGTTGCTGGGTCCATGTGATGATCTGATTTTTATCTTCTGCCTGAAGTGGGCATGTGAAATGGGACCAGTGTGAGCAGATACTTGCACAGTGAAGTTGCTTCACCAACTGTAGCCAACGTGCCCCGAGTCTCTTTTTGACTTCCTGCATTGCTTAAGTTCCTGCTGTATAATGCATACCTCTCAATTTGGGATTTTTCTAAGCTGCTCTTCTTCCATGTTAGATTTTGCAATGGCATGTGTGTTACTGGAACAGATGCATCTCCTGTATGTGTTGTGTGAGGCAGTTTGATCCTGTAGTGAGTTCATAAAGTCGGGAATACAGAGGCCTAAGTTTTATTCTCACCTCATCTACTAACGTGCTGATGCTTCTGAGTTTCTCATTTAATCCGTGACAGTTCATAGAATCATAGAATGGCTTGGCTTGGAAGGGACATTAAAGATCATTCAGTCCCACCCCCTGCCCTGGGCAGGGACACCTCCCACCACACCAGGTTGCTCCAAGCCCCCTCCAACCTGCCCTTG